>JAJMGF010000010.1:0-334376 GCA_030568495.1 Suhomyces chickasaworum | reverse complement strand
AACCCCGGTCTACCGCGCGACAAGCGGTAATTCTAGCCACTAAACTATCACGGATGTTTCTTGAATTTGAGCTATTTGTGGTATTTAAATATGCTCATCTAAGTGTATCATTCTAACTCTACCTTCTCAGATCCAACGGTTCAGTTAGGTAAAATGTGATAGTTTAGACTACTTGCCACTTAGCATGAGTTACGAGTACCCACAAAATTTGTAAATGATAAACCAACCAGAATAACGTGGTTTGTCTACAATATGAAAATAGCTTTGGTAGAAATACCTTGAAGCTTATGATTATAATTATGGCTCACTTAATGGTCAACATTCTTTAATATACGAGCTGAGAACTGATGGCATCCAGAAGTTGAAAGGTTGATAAGTTTAATGCTTGAGAAGTTAAACTAGAGAATGGAGGCTGATAGTTGAATTGAAAGTGAGTAGAATAAAGTTGAATAAAGTTGAGTTAAATAAAGTTGAATAAAGTTGTGTTGAGTAGGTTACGCAAAAGATGCTAATGTTTATGTCTCGGAAGCGTAAGGAGGCGAAGAACAACACGGTGAAAGAACACCGAAGAACGAACACCGAAGAAAGAAGATCGAAGAAAGATGAGCGATGGAACAACAACGTGGTGGAAACTGAGAATATTATATTCCCTAATATATTATTAACTGTCAGATGATATTATTCAACTATTCAATTAATTATTGTTAATGATAATGTGAGCAGTGGCTAAGGCTGGATTGCTGAGCAATACAAATTCATGTGTGTCGCTGCTATGCACCCATCTGGGGAAAGTGCATATGCTTGCATGCCGCTAAATCTATAGTAGTGCATGATTATAATACTCCATAATATAAGGGGAACACAGAGGGTGTAGCCTTTCTTTCTCTTCCTCTTCCTCTTTCTCTTCTTGGTAATGCCCGGTGGAATCAGTCCAGAGGATCATACCGGTGGCAGTCCGGTGGCAGTCCGGTGGAATGGTTTTCGGGATCATCGGATTGATTTAATACCAACAGCCTCAGCCAAAGCCCAACACTTGAAAGCCCAAGAAATGTTTAATGTTAGCGCTAGACATACTCAGTAGAATACTACTAGAGGGATCAAAACCTTCCAGTGACAAGAGCGTTGATGTGGTAGTGCAAGTTAGTATGACGGCAACCCAAGACTTTTGTCGAATACGGGAGTGTTTCAAAGATCTGAAGATCCGAAAAGTGGTATGCCGTGCATTGGCTATGGAAAATAAATAGTTTAGATAATATAATTGAGGTTTAGTGACGGACGAGGTTAATACCCGTGGGTTAATGACAAGACGCAGTCAAACGATGCAGTCAAAAGATGCAGTCAAGACGCAGTAAGACGCAGTAAGACGCAGTCAAGACGCAGAGGCTTGATTTAATTAGACGCACTCACAACAGGGAAACATTACTTCTATTCAAGTAATTATAGCTGCATTATTATATTCTCCTTTTCTCCTTTTCTCCTTTTCTCCTTTTACTACCAGTGTGAAAGGTTAAAAGTTTATTCTCGAACTACCACTAAGCGTTAATAATATTTGAATCTTGATTGTTCCGATTGTAGCATTATCGCAATAACTTGAGTTCCTTATGATTGTCAAGTGGGGAAATTTTTTGACACAGACCCGGAAGATTCTTTGGTTATGGATTTCGATTTGGATCCGGATCCGGATCCTGTGGTGTGCCTTAATGACTATGAGTAATGTTACATGACCTAGATACCTCGAAATGAATTGATCTATAGGCGTTAAATCATTGATTCTACTTTAACATTTAGCTGGGGTATAATAGTCTAATTGATTATACCACCTATTAATATTCTGGAGTAATTGAATCGGATGAACTATAAGTATCTTTTGATACTAGCATATGCATTAACCGATGATTTACAATCACAAAACTTCTTCGTTAAATGTGATCGAGCCGTGTGGTCAAAGTATTCTAAGTGCAGGGTTATAGCCGGAGGTTGCAGCATTCTGCAGATAATCTTGCATGGTGGCCGTTGACACTAGTCAACCAACATAACTTCATGCAGGAGTGCGTACTGTCACTATTTCAGGTTACTGGTCAACTGCTGCCATCTCTATACAGGAATTGTATTTAGAACCGAATCCTGCACACAGCTGGTGGCATCGCAAGTTACACTGGCCTCTATTATCTATACCTCATCAGATACTCAGCAATATCCAAGCTGATCCCACAAAACTTCCGCCTTTCTACCTCAAAAATGTCCAAAGTTAACCGCCGTAAGGAAATCAAACAGAAAGAGGAACTTCAGTCCCGTTTCCAGCTATCGATGGCTCGAAATTCCTCCACAGTGTTGAGCTGGCTCAACCCTACCACCACTAGTACCAGAGATCACGACACGGAAAACGAGTTCATGGAGTTGCCGATTGTTCCGCAAGGCGCCGGATTATCTACCTTAGAAGGTAAGACCGTTCGTGACTTCATCAATTCTGACACTTCGACCATTCAGCAGGTGAAGCAAGACAGAACCGCTACCGGAGGCAATTCCAAAGCAATGGCAGCGCTTATGAACAAAATGAGGAACACAGGACGTGAAAACATCAACAACAAACATTCTTCAGGTGGGGGACCTTCTTCGGGCGCTAATGGGGTCAGCAAACCCAAATGGGCCAAAGCATCCAATTCCAAGCCCAATTCCAGTGTATCGATAAAACAATCTCAATCTCAATCGCAACAAGACTCTGAGGACGAGGACGAGGATACCATGTTACGTAATAGTCGGAGCGCCAAAAAGACCCATCAACCATTTGCCGCCAATGGAGGAGGCAAATCCAAGTCTAAATCCAAGTCCAGGCCTTTTTAAAAGGCGCCGATTGTTGTTCATTATTGCGTGCAGGGTATTGATCGATATTCTTCTGCTAGGAGCCCCTGCCATACAAATCTTCCGCTGCACAAGTTGTCTCAAGTGACAATTCCATGCGCTGGAAAGGATGTTTCATTGCCGAAGCAAACGGGACGTGGCACAAGAATGATACCTGACAACCTGACAACCAAGGGAGGTGGCTCGTCGTACCAGTAATTTACGAATGCACCAGAAACACCAGAAACACCAGAGTCGCGCAAGGAACGCGGAACAAACGCATCAGAAACTCAACTGATCTTTGCATTGACAAGTCGTTGGAACGGCACTGAACCGCATGGAACGCATGTTTACCGTATAGGACCTCCGTACAGGTGCCTGTAAATCGCTTCCTCGCCCTGATCGAGAATCTGGTCCTCGAACCTGGTCCTCGAAAAGCGTCCTTGCGTCCTTGTGGTGATGGAAATTATCAACATCACCAACGTATCCCCACGCTCTGCAACATGTGCTGAGATTGGCGATATCCTCCCCCACCTGGTGGTGACCTACGGAGTTCTCGGGCTGGGGTTCCCGGTGCAATGAAGGCTAATTCTAATGCTAATGCTAATGCAAACGCAACACAACATTTCACCGTTAAGCCACATCTGTTAACTCCGAATCATGCACCACATGCTCCGCGATAGTGTTCTACTGCATTAAAGCTGCAGGCCAATTATCAACCCGAAAGATTAAATGGCCCCATTGACCAAATGACCAAATTGGCCAAGATCTTAAAATGAAACTTACCAATGACTGAACCCTCCATTAATAGATGTTTCGTATGGCTAACCGTTAACCGGATTCACTAATTAGCGCAGCTAACAACATAACCTGCGGCGTTATTGACAGACCCTCTGACCTAATTTGTCAATTTCAATTCTTCATGATTGTCGGGTGAAATGCATTGGACTACATAGCCCCTTTAGTTGTTGAGGTTTCCAAGTTGTGAACCCATCACCCGTGTCAATGTCACACCAGTCAAGTAACGTCTCAATCAATGGATCAGATACTTGAGATTCAAACCCCTATATCATTGAGCCTACTACTCTAATCCCGAATTTCTTGGTAGGTTTCTACACGGAATGTTTCATTGTTCACATGGTCATAGTCAAGACTACCACTACAATATCAGCACTATACTAAGAATGTGTAGTAAGCTAGTAATACAATTTAAGTAGGTTCATTAAAATTTTCAGCATGTCGGTGAAGCGATGCCATGGCATAAAATTGTAATTCGATATTTTAAACAGAATGCCCCAGAGTCAACTAAGCCAATAAGGCCATTGAGGTACTCGGTTCATGTCGTGAAATCTGCTGGTTATTCAGCTATCAGCTGGCTATACAGCTGGTTATACAGCTTGTCATATTGATGTAATTATTGATTTAGCTTAGCCTTCTTCTTTTAGTCTTTTCTTCATCTACAGAGCTGTTGGAAACCTCTGGTTCCTGCTTAAGATCGTCGATCGTGCTTCGATTGTCGGTCCTTACTTCAGACGCTATTGCCTTGGGCTTATACACCTCGGACTTAACGTCGGGCTTTTTTCTGTTACCGTCATCCAAGAGCGACGTCACAGACATCTTCTTGTTGGCGGATTTTTCCTCTTCGATCAATCCACCTGCCTTGGCAAATGGTGAATTCGTATGTGACCTAAGCTGCCCAATGGTGTGGCCATTGGGTGGAGCAAAAGAGGGAAGTGTGCTGGAAGACCGAGGAATAGGCGACTTAAGCAATGAGAACTTGGTATTTTTGGAGGCGATGTTGGGAGGAGGTGTGAGGCTTCGAATGAGGCGAGATCTGCTTCCCAATGGAACTGGAGATGAAGATCTTGGAGATTGGAATTGTGGTGCACCATAATAAGGATGTGCCTGTGATGATCCGTCTCCAGTGCTCCATCTTGTCACAATTGGCAGCACCAACTCATTAGGTGATGGTACTATATCATGAGGACTGATGGAAAACGAACTCTTGTTCTCTAAGCCTGTATGTTGAGATATGGATCCAAATGAAGACGTTCTCTTGAATGAAGAGATTGAAGACAATGATGATTTTGTAGAGAAGATTGAATTATGAGAAGATTGAGACACGATTGAATCGTTTTGCTTTGCCACTGATCCATTTGCTTTGGTAGCCGTAGAACCAGAGCCAGAACCCAGGCCGAAATGTAGCTCAATCAATGAAGGTCTTAACCTTTCGTGTAATGAGCTATTGATTGGAACCAATGAAGGTTTCTTGGGATTACTAGCTGAGACCAGAGGAGAGCCTGGAATTGAAGTATTGGAGGTAACAGGGCTGGGATTATCAATATTTGGAATGCTTCTGGGTAATGGTGCTGATGACATACTTGATGTGGAGTGTTCATGTGAAGGCTCTGGAGATTGAAGTTGGGTGGAGGTGGAGGTGGTAGAAGACACAGATTGAATAGACGAAGGTGGAGGCAACTTGATCGACAGTCTAGAATCGGAACCTACCGAATCTCTGTCCCTGTCAGAACCAGGAGATGTCGGTTTTGGAGCGGTAGAGATACTAGTAGGGCCATTTCTAGGAGTTTCATGGGTAATAACCCCATTGATGGAATGGCTTGGAAGGTGCTGTGGATGAGAAGTTGGATGTGAGATCGAATGTGGATGTGGATGTTGATGTGGGTGTGGAATTGGGGGTTGGTGTGGATGTTGCGGTGAGTGTTGAAGATGAGAGTGTGTGGGTTGATGTGAATGAGGAGCAGGGGCCAATGGATCAAATAATGAAGGATTACGAGGACGAGTCGATTCACCAGATTTGTTACTTTCCCAAATCTTTCTAAATTGTAAATTAGGAGTGTAATGTTGGGGATGAATTGATGATTGTGGAGTGACCGCACGCTGGGTGGGATCAAGGGGATGTATCAGAGACTTGGACTCACCAGGAGTGCCATAAGACAAAGAAGAACGGGGAAGGGCCACATGGTCGTTTTGAGGATGAGGATGAGGATGAGGATGATTGATTGGATGGGGGCCACTAGATTGAGGTCGACCGGGGTGTTGCTGTACAGGATGGTCCACGGGAGATGAAAAGTACTGGTAAACAGGGTGGTACTGGTGATGAGGTCCTGGGGGTGGAGGAGTACCCAGGCGAGGTCCAGGTCCAGGTCCAGGTCCAGCAGCTTGCGAAGGATGAGGAGCGTAATAAGGAGCACCAGGGTGACCTGGATGGCCTGGAGGGGGTACTATATGGTAATATGGAATGAACTGTTGTTGCTGGTAGTACACTTTATCATAGGTGGACGGAGAAGGCAGTGAGGTGTTAGCCGCCATGAGGTATTCATTGTGAGGGTGTGGATGGTTGGGGATGGTGGTTGTTTGTTCATTGGTGTAGCAGTTTCTAGAGCTATTGGATGAAGATCTTCGTTTGATATAAATTAACGAGCTTTCATCGTCTTTCTTAAATTTGCCGCTCAGATGTTTGAATTCCCAAACTGGAGCAGATTCATTATCATTGTAGTTATTGGAATGAGACTGATTGGGTTCACTAACTTTATGGAATCCATACATGTGAAGTTGACGAACAAACGAGGCAACATTACCATGTTTGAAATAACCTGTAAGGGCGTTAGCAAACTCCTTACCAGGGTATAAGGCAAAGGTGTTATTCTCGGGGTTGTTGGCGCTCCACCAAATTAGATGGGATAGTTTGGGATCGCTTAACATCGTGTATAACTTATGCACAAACGCATTCTTTTTGATGGGAGGATCTTGGGCCTTCTTGCTCATGATGGACAATGAAGAATGAGAAGGATTTAAGGATTAAAAGATTAAAGGAAAGCGACCCGTAGTGGGACAACAACGATCAGTACCTTTCAAGTGGATGAAGGCGATTATGAAAACTGAGGAAGGAATGAAGGGAAAGGATAAACCAGTGGGAGGAGTAATGGAAGAAAAGGAGTAGTATGACTAAGTGGTAGTATACTATTAACTATTAACACTTGAGACTAACACTGGTATGATGATGAGTGGGGGGATCGGTGAGCCAGGGAGGTACTGGAGGTCAAAAAAAGGTTATTGTGGAAGAATCCCACACTTTCGAAGTATTGAGTTGGCAAATCTGAGAAACAGGCGAAGAGGAAGGGTATTAATAATAATATAATACCACTATTTCCACAAGGATGATGTTAATTTGAAAGAATAATCTTACAGAAAGAATAATGAAAAAAGTAATTTTGGATTGAGTTTTTTTTTTTTTTTTGCTTATGAATATTTTTTAAAATTAAAAGGTTATACAAAATTATTTTTTATGTAAGAATTTTTGAACTCTGATGTTTTTTTTTAATAATTTGAATTTTAACATATAAAACTGTTGTCAATTTTTTAACTAGATTTGTAGGGCGCATTTAAATAGTATTTTAATGCAGGTAAAAAAATTCAAACTTTAGGATAAAAATATCGGTAATGTTTTGTATTTGAGTTTTTAAAAAATATTCCCCGGACGATGAATCGACCAATTGACCCAGACGGAGGGGTTGATGCCGACACCTGATTCCAGTTACTGTCTACCCACCCATATTCAACCATTTTATTTATATTTATATTTATATTCATCTTCGGTGCTGCATCTACTTCCAATGTATCCTTTCCTATTCTGGCTAAGGGCTTCGTGGCAAGATATATCCTCGTCCCATCAATTCTTCATCTGCACTTCTGCACTTCTGCGCTTTTGGTGCTTCTGATATTCTATTAAGATCTTAACAAGAACTTGGTGACAATTCATGAACACTAGATATTTGTCACGCTTGACTTAGTAATACTTGTGTTACTATTTGGTGGTGTTGACTATTGGAGGTGTTGACTATTTGGTGGTGTTTGTATGGATAAAGCCAGAGATCCTCGGTTTAACCATATTGAAGAGATAGGATACTCATAACCCTAAAGCTTGGAGTTATGATGAAGGAGGAAGTTTTTTGTTAGCTTGTACCGTTCTTCCCCTCAGGCCACCGGCTTCCGGACGAGAATCTTGGTGGAAAATGCAATGGGTCGTCCAACCGATGGGTGTTACTTCCGTTAATATCGGTTCGTTTAAACCCCCTGTACAAACGACACCTGCTTTGTAGCCTTGCATGGATTATGCGTAACGTGCGCACTACGTACGCACCTAGGTGCGCACCTAATTAATTTGATATCAGGTGTATCAAAATAAATTTTGCCTTGCCACCGTCAAAAAATATCTACCAGCAAACAATTAACTATTCAGGTGATTGCAAATAGGGAAAAGGGAAAAGGAAAAAGGAAAAAGGAAAAGGAAACAGCCATAAGAACCAAATAGGGAACCAGGGTTTGTGGAAAGAACGAACATGTCAAGTGTGGTACTGAGATACTAAATAGTAGTAAAGTAATAGTGAAAGTAAATAAATAGTATGGCCAGGCTGGGCTGGGAGTCATAGTGGGAACGGCTAGTACAATTGACAGTTGGTGGTTGTTTCCGCCGCAAACTAGTGAGGGAGAATGACGAGACAAAAGGAGAGAACGAAAAGGAAAGGAAAGAAAGGAAAGGAAAGAAAGGAAAGGAAAGAAAGGGAAAGTTCGAAGCGCAACATAAATAGGTGAATAGGGAAAATGAGGAAGTAGGGAAAAATGGAAAAAGGGGAACAAGAAAGAGAATTGTGACAGCAAGAGCGCAATTTTCGATTGGATTGGATTGGATGGTGTCGGTACATTCTCCTACCGTCAATGCTTCTCCCACATAACATGGCCGGTAAAGAAGTAGTTGATCGGCTTGATATTGCGTTGTGAACCAGGCTACTTGCAGGCAGCAAAATAGGGCAAAATAGATATCGTTACGAGCATGTACAGGAAAACAGTTATATTTGTCAGTTGATTGTGCATATGAGACAACAGTCAAAAAAATTTCTATGCATCCATTTCCGGATCGGGGATTGTTACTAGGTTAAGATTTGGTAGACTAACGGCGATTCGCCCCACAATAGCCTGGACAAAATGCAAACCCTGAGCCATTAGAACATATAAGCCACTGATATGAAGTACGCGTGCTAGGAAAGGAGGGGAACCCCAAGAAACTCATACTATGGAACATACTGTGGAACACTATGGTCAGTTGACGCACACTGCACATATCCAGACGACCATAATCAGAAGGACCATCTTCAGAAGGACCATCTTCAGAAGGACCGAGCTAGTGGCGCACACACTTCAATCGTTACAGATGGCCCCACTATAGCCTATATTCATTTCTCTACAGCCTATATTCTTTGCCCTGTAGCCTATATTCATTTCCGCTACAGCCTATATTCATTTCCCTAGCGCCCACTATGGGAAATATCACACTTGATGATATATCCACACGGAAGACATATCCTCATCAAAGATATATCCTCACCGAAGAAATCTGTATATATGGCGTGGAACCAGGACTCCGCTACTACTTGATGCAGACGCAGATATGAGCGAACCGAAACGTATGATTCACTAGCATGCTGCATCCAACATGAGCACATGCAAGCTGCACCACTGGATGTTTTCCACTGATTTTGGCATTTCCGCTCCATATCATCCAATATGACTCTATTTCCTTCGTTGCTTCGTTTCTCGTTGGCTTCTCGGTTGTCAAATCCGTGCCTCCTCGTCAAATCCGCTTCTGTGTCCATTTCCTTCATCCTTCTATTCCTTTACATAGTCGTCTCCATGCATGCTCTATTTTACTAATTGACTACTTTACTAATTAACTAGTTACACGTACTAATAGGCTATTTCGCTATTTTGCTATTTACTATTTACTAATTTGCTATTTACTAATTTGCCTTCATTCTCCCATACCTCTCATGGCTCTAATTACTTCCTTGCAACTGGTCACGCAGTGACAGGTTTTCCGCCTCAAATGGCGTGAGGCTTCATCACACTTTATCGTCTAAGTAATCCTATCTACCAAAAGTAAATCATCAGTGCAAAAACGCCCGTATCAGCAAACAATCTGTTCGACACCATTTCACACCTCTAACCTTCTCTAATTAATGCCTCAAGTGATTTTAATATTTTCTATTAATTAACGTACAAGAAAATTTTTCGAGTCTATTTCTCGAAAAATAGTGCGTTTGGCTGTGGATGCGAGGTTTTGCGCTCGCATATTGTTAGTTCACCGAGTAGCACGGTTGTTGACAGCACTGCCACAATATAACGGCAAAGTAACCCTTGGGAGGGGCAGTGTCAAATGATAGAATTAATTCAACCTCCCAGCCTTACAGGAAAATGGTTGGGACCTCATCGGGTTTCCTGTATTTCCCCTGAAGTCGACAAGCATTTGGCTTTCGCTTTGGTATTGCATGCATAGTGGTGCATGCTGCATAACGGAGTTACAGGTTGACAGGATTTAACTTTGTTTGAGGTATATTTTGGCTGGATGAAATTCCCTGGAAGTATAAACCACTGATTGTTCGGTACAGTTAAACTTTAACGTTTATTGTTAATATTATCACTTGTGATTTAGACCCCCTCAGCTTAATTCATCCATTTCCAACTATTCTAGTCCATTTTTGCCCATATTGCCCTTTTTGCCCATTATTGCCCAAGTTTCACCTATTTTCACTTATTTCACCCATTTTCACCCATTTTCACCCATTTTCACCCATTTTCACCCATTTTCGTAACCGGCCTTGGTTGTAACTAAGATAACTCATTTAGTCTTTGCCTAAGAATAACGTTGTCCTCTTCCAGGCGGTTCCATATGCATCAGCTGCAGATTGAATTATTCTCGAACCCTACCTCGACCCCCACGTCCTCCACCTTCGTCCACCTTCGCCCACCTTTGCCCCCACCTTCGACCCCTCGAAACCATACAAGTCTTGGAAGATTGGAATTTGGGACTTCGGGTGTCATGAGGTGTGTGGAATGAATCGCTAGTTTGGGATATTCAGTCTTCAACCTGATCGATAGCACCTAACAGTTAACACCTGATAGTTAACACCTGATCGGTAGCACCTGTTAGGAAACCTGACAAGTGCTGGTTGACAAGTGATGGTTGAGTGAATATTTGAGTCTCTGTTGACATAATTTACCGGACTGTCTCGTATTGCTGGGCCCTGCAGTAGACTTGTCCCGATTGGGCATGCTCGGCTTCCATGCACTAGCTCACCTACGAAGGTGTTCCTTGTGATCCTCCATGCCATAGAACCCTTCTAACAAGGCCCAGGCCCAGGGCTTGTTGCGGTGTTCGATTAAGCCATAAGATATTAGCCCATCAATGTTCTACGCCGCAATGCGCCATTTGCACCAGGACCTAAACCAGGCCTGATGGGGACCTGATGGGACCTGATGGAACCGCATAGAACCCCAAGGGAAGCTGATGAGGCTGAGGAACCATGAAGCCTCTATTGGGGGTGCCATGACACTGTCATTGGGGGACCAATGACTCGGCCTGCCATGATGTATTATTATGGATTATTATGGATAATTATTCTCTGATAGCAAATGCATTTTCCCTATAAACAACCAGCAACCGTCAGGAACCAGTACTCGGTATCATTTCAATTACAAGCGTCGAATCTCGATCCGACTTCAAACCGATTCTGAGATTCCGAATCGACCTGTTATTAACCCGACCGATCTCGAACCATTTTCACCTACTTTGAATAAGCTCGGTTACGGTTATGGTTGCCACTATGGTGCCGTTACCGTTGCATTACGGGGGTGTAAGTGACTAGTACTATTCAATTGCCCCTATTCGCCGGTTACGGATAGGTCAGAATGGTTAGGACCACCTTAACTATGAAAATTCTGGGGAATGTAATTCACCCCACCGTGCACCGGAACATAGATTATTTTTCGGTTAAGTAATTGCGGATATGTCGTACATAAAATGGTGCCATCAAGGGACTTTGCATCTTCGCTATGCATGATGATTTATCGGAATAGCTCCGCATTCTCTTGCCTGCATCATGTGCTACATTCTAAACCTAACTTTAATATGCAATTGGAGGCCTACAACTATGAACCTAGCACCGAGATACCGTATTAGGAGGATCAAATAGAAAGTGGCTGAATGGAAAACGGCAACTCTAAACCCAATCAGGGGAGAAGAATTTGAGGGGAAATGAAGATTGAAACGTGAAGTGTGAAGTTGAAGGTCACATCCGCAATTTATTAAATCTTGCTGATAGACATGGAAAGTTGGTGGGCGTGAGAAAGTGTAAAATAGAAGTCAATGTCGAAACGTCAAATGGTCAATTGGTCGACTATTTGGAAGACTATTTGGCCGACTATTGATCATATAATGAAAATAGAATTTCTTCCAGTATCATTAATCCTCCGTACATTAATTCTCCCATCTTAGTCCACCGCCTTATTCTTTGTCTTGAGCTTCACGTAACATGAGCCTTCCACTTAACATATCTCCAACTGCATGGAGTGATTCCCAATGAACAGTTTTACCCTTACGTAAGTTCACAATAGCTTCATTGGCGTAAAGATCACTAACGTCCAGGAATTGAAGACGGGCTCCTTGAACCCCCAAAACAACCAAAGAAGGCTCAGGTTTGGTTTCATCTTTGCTGGCAACAACGTGAGTTTCTTCTTGTTTGTTTCCCACTGGTGTAGAATATTCTACACCATTATGACCTTCAATAAATTGAATGGCCCTCACAGCAAAACGAACAGAATTCACTCTATCCATTGATGAAGGAGTGTAACCTTGTTGGACATGTCCTGGAATGGCAGTTCTGGTTTCAAAACGTCCATTGGCACTTTCCTTGATGATTTCAGCAATAAGTTCAGTAGAATAAACCGAGCTGGCTTGTTCATTACGAATGATCATCTTACCATTATGGTCTTCACCACGATCGTTAGCAAATACATCGGACAATAATTGAATATCCTCTTGAATGGTCTTCAAGTTAATTTTACTTTCAGGAGTATATGTAGCAATGGATCCAGTAATTAATCCACAGTATGAAGCCACAAATCCAGAATGTCCTCCCTGTACTTCCACCACAAATACTCTTCTCCGAGAAGACAGTGCCGATTGTTGGACAGCATCACAATAATTGACCAATTGATTTAAACAAGTATCGGAACCCAAAGAATATTCTGTTCCAGGAACATTGTTCGAAACGGTAGCTGGAATCACCACCATAGGAATCTCGAACACCGGATAATTGGCCCTGTGTTGAGCCATCTCGTGCAAGGCGGTGAACGCCTCGAACCCTCCGATGAGAATGAGCCCGTGAAGATTGTGCTTTTGCATGCGGTATGCCACCTTACCGAAGTTTTCTGAGGGCAACAGACGGTTGGTACCGATTTCGGAACCTCCCTTATTGTGCCAATCTTCAATATCGAGCCAGTCTAATTCTTGGATCTGTCCATCACTGATTAATCCACTAAATCCATCATGAATAGCAAGACAACGATGACCCTTAGACAAACAATATAATGCTGCGGCTCTAGTACCTGAATTTAAACCAGATGATGCTGCTCCTACGTGAATAACACCGATATTCAATCTCTGGTCTTCGGGTAATGCTCTCAGTCCGTCATCCTGAAGAGATGTCACCAAGTAGTTCTCGTATGCCTCAGCAAAGGTGGAATCTCTCAAACTCATGGCCTTATCGAAGTCTTTGGCTTCAATAGCAGTGGCCACGGATTTGGTGAGACGGACGGCCTCCATTAATGGCTGTCTGACGATTTTATTCTCCAACACTCCGATCATAGGCGATGGAGTATCGGGAGTGTTTTCTAAAACTGCCTTAACAGCATCAACACCTTGTAAGGTGGCCAACAAACGATCGAATGCAACTGCACTTCCACCACGTTGAACATGGCCCAAAGTGGTAATACGAGTGTCCATTCCCATTTCCACCAAAACATCTTTAACTTGCTCAGCAGAAATGGAATTCAATTGATCATCAATGGCACCTTCAGCAACAATAACGATTGTACGACGTTTTCCCTTGGCTCTATGACGAGAGCATACTTTGTTCAATTCTTCGTGCCATTCGCCTGCTTTGGGAGGACGTTCAGGAATGAAAATATAATCAGCTCCAGTAGATAATCCTGACATTAAAGCCAACCATCCACAATGACGACCCATAACTTCCACCACGAAAGCACGAGAATGGGAGGTAGCAGTGGCATCGATATAGTCCACCATTTCGGTGATACGTTCCAACGAGGAGTAAGCACCAATGGTAGAATCAGTACAAGCCATATCGTTATCGATAGAACCCACTAATCCCACAATGGTAAGATGACGATATGGTTCGACCTCTTTAGCAGAAAATTGGCCATTATTGACTAATTCTTCCACCAAAGAAGGCCATTCACTCCGGAAAAGATCGGCACCGGTCAAAGAACCATCACCTCCACAAACAATCAAAGCATCGATACCGTTGGTAATCATATTGCCAGCAGCCTTCAAACGGCCTTTACGTTCACGAAACTCGGCACTACGGGCAGTACCAATGGCAGTTCCTCCAAGAGACAAGTAAGAACGAACATCGGTCCATTCCATTTTGCGTAAAAGATCACCACCCTTGACCAAACCTTCGTAACCTTCGTACACGGCAAACACGTCACACTCATTATAGATAGCAGCACGAACAACAGCACGGACAGCTGGATTCATACCTGGAGCATCACCACCAGAAGTCATGACTCCGATCTTCTTACGCTTTGGCTGCACAACGGGGTTTTCATCGTCGTTGTCATTTTGATGCAAGGACTTCAAGATTTGGTCTGATTTCCAGTCAATGTATTCAGTGGCCGAGTGGAAGGCCTTCTCAGACAATGGGTTCTGGTGACTGGAAAACACCACTTGGTTGCCCAAAGGATCCAACACACGGACTTCGGATTTGTTGTGTTGATGTTCTATGTTGTTTTCGGTGAAGATTTGTGCCACCCGTGCCACATCGGTAGAGAAGAAGTTCAACACCAAAGGTCTAGAATCAATTGAGGCAAGATTTGACAACCGAAGCTTAACCACGGTGGATGTCGAAAGTTTCTCACCGTGGTCACCGTTGTAAACCTTCAATTCTTGCCATGGGGTGATGTTTCCATTGGCATCAACATTTTGAAGGGGAAAACTTTCCAACCAAAGCTCCTTTAAAGAGTCGTTGGAAATACCCATATGAAGCTTGGGGTTGTTGGATGCTGAGGCGGCACCATTGTTGGATACCTTGGAGTAATTTTTAACCAATCTGAACCCTAACTGGTTGAAGAAACGGGCCAATTCGGTGAACTTTTGTTGGTCATTGGTGGCCAACGACGTGAAACTGATGCCCTGAAGAGGATCTGTTGAGGACATGATGGAATTGGCTGTTCCTGTAGACGATAAAAGTGCCAGTTCCTTTAGATGATAAAAGTGGCTGTTCCTTTAGACGATAAAAATGCCCTTTTTGTACAAGTTATAGTATCAGAACTTAAACAGCGTGATTTCTAGCTAGTAGCAATTTGGTAGGGGTCTTCACCTGATGTTCCGGAGTATATATGGCCGAGGTGGTTTACGCACGACCGTTTCTAGCTAAAGTATGATGAGATCATCACCAATAGAAGCAGTAGGAGCCATGGAGTCCAGGGGACAATTGAGGGAGCACCCGAATCGATGGGAGGGGGGGTTTTGGAGGAAGCCACCAATATGGGGTGACTTGGAGGTTTGGAGGTTTCGGAGATGATGGGATTTTCGACAGTTGAAACATTCAATTCCGGGGTGGTGTTTCCATGAAGATTGTTAGTGATTGGCTTATCTGAGGGTGCGGAAGTCGGCAGGGTCGGTTTAGTGTCAATTTCGACGGACTTCGTTCCACCGTTCCACACCACTTCCGATGCCGATGTATGAAGAACACGTTCCGGTTGGTATACATTCGGGAGCTCTATTCCCCGAAAGGCAGCGGTTTCGGAGTTTAGAACCAACGATGGATCCAACGATGGATCCAACGATGGATTCAACGATAGATCCATTGCAGGATTATCTTCGGCTTCAGCTGCAAATCCTGAGACAACTACCGTCTCTCTCTCATGAGAGCTTGGGGATGCTGAGAATTGGGGGAGCTTGATAGTCTACTTCTGGCCATAGGCTCTAACCAACCATTAGGCCCATTCCCATAAACATACTCTTCACCTTTTGAAAAATCCACCATCTTCAAATTCCGAACATTCATGGTGAAAGGAGCCTCAGTTAAATCCGCTACACCTCCTGCCCATTGAACTGTTCCAGGAATATTTTCCGGCTCTCCTCCCACCCATAAACTAATCTTTAATTGCATTGGTGATGTGGGATACCCATGAATGTTACTGGATGCACGGTTTAATTCCCGAATAGGAATATCATTCATGTACCAAACAATCAGTTGTGGAGTCCACGCTACTCCGTATTTAATGTAGCCAATTTGGGGAGAAATCGGAGTAGAATGAAATCCACTTCGTTCATAATTTGACGTATTACCTTTGACAAAATAATTGGTCTGATATTGATCTGGGGCCCCTCCAAGAACCTCCATAATATCGATCTCGTCAAGATCATCACTTTGTAAGTAAAACGAGCTGACAATTCCTTTCCCAGGAGCAGCTTTGATCTCTGCTTCTATGTGGCCATATAACAAGTACACATTGGAAACTAACGTAGGATTATCAAATCTTTTATTAATGGTTAAAGCCAAATGGTCATTGGAGTAATCAATATGATCTTGGGATTTCAGTTGGAACATCGATTGGAACATCGAGCTGGTTTGTTGGAATGGAATTATCATAGATCCTCCCGACCCCGGATTAATTACTAGACATGACAGGTTAGTAATTGGATTACAATTATCCGAGGCATTAACATGAAGTATTATTCCAATAGAGAGAATCGTTACTAAATTCCTAAGTTTCATCATTGACTTGTTTGGTTAATTCCTTTTGTACTTCTTTAATTAATTTGGTGTGGGTGTCCATTTGTAAACTATAAATTACAGTGGAAAAATCCAACCATTGAGAAATGTGAAAATATGAAAAATCAAGCAAAATTGAAAAATTAAGAAAAATTCAAAAACTCAAAAATTCCTAAACATCGAACTGTTTAAGCTAAATAATAATCAGGAGAGAATTGTAGAATAAATCCCATCAATTCATAATATTAAAGCTTACACTGTTGATATTTATTCATGTAGTGAACCTTAGTTTAGCAGGTTTGAGGATTTGACATTCAAATGAGCAGCTTCAAATACTCGAAGAATAGAACGTCTGGAATTTTTATTACATCGTTAAATTCGTGAATGGTAGATTTAAATGGGTAGAATTCATTTTCACACCATTCTCTTTCTCTTTAATTATTATGCAAATCAGAACCATTACTATGATAAAATATAGTGTTCAAAGCAGGCCTTTGCTCGAATATATTAGAATGGAATAATAGAATAGGACGATGGTTCTATTCTGTTGGTTTCTGGGACCATCGTAATGATCAATAGGGACGGACGGGGTATTATTCCATTCTTTTTTCCATTAATTATTCCATTTCCTTTTTCATTAATTATTAATCCATATTAATTGTGAAAATAAGACCAAAATTTAGATTAATTTCACCCAATATCACCCTAATTTCCATCCAAACGAGACAATTGTACCGGTAATTTCAAGCTATATATCCATCATAAAATTGTTAGGCTAATTTTATCAAAAAAATAGTTCTCTAACCCATAATTATAGAATTCGATTTAAAGCTGTATAAGGATGAAACATTACTACTACTTCTTGTATTGAGTACAATTTTAGAAATTTTCACCATACAATATGCCCAGCTATGCTGGGTATAAATACACTAAGATATAGATATAAGTACGTATAAATAAGATTAACTATATTAACTATAGTTATAATAAGGACACAGTAAATAAAATACTCTCTGATAAATGTATATGTACAAATATAAATACCTCAGCAGATTCTATTATAATAGTTATAGATATAAGTAAATATAAATAACCTAAATATAAATAAATATATGAAGATGGTAACTTTAAGTTATGTTTAAACACTCTATATACCCCCAGCATAGCTGGGGGTATAAATACTCTATGATAGAAGTATATATAAAGTAGATTAACTATATATACTATAAGTATAATAAGGCAATGTGATATGACCGGGATTATAAGTAAGAGTGTTTAGAATATTCGAATTATGAACTGCTCAGCTGATAACTTATCTAAGCCAGTAGTTTGTAGTTTATGGTTCTTTTTTGGTCTACAGCTTCTATAAATCCATTCTCTGAAGGTTCTACGACTTCTATTTTCTCTTCAGGATCCCTTGGGTTTCCCCATATTTTTCATATTTCCATATTCTCATATTTACCTATTTTCCACACGCGTGGGACTGAAAAATCTCATAATCTCATAATCTCATATTCTCAGTATCCATCAGCATCTTCAATGGCTCCTTACACAGAAGTTCATAGAGTGATTTTGACACTTATTCGTTCATCTGGCTATATCAAGTCAACCAGTTTAGAACAAAACTTATCGGAGATCCTTAAAGAAATCAACCCCGAAACGTTAGAATCCAATTCCACTTTGACTTCCATCCTAAATGAACATGTCTCCACCATCAACTTGAAAATTGGGCCTCATGGGTTCAAAATCGATAAGAAGAACGATCAGATCACCGGAGAACTTTACTACATCTTTATCAACACCGTCAATGATAGTATCGTGAAATCCAATACTCATATTTCAGTTAAAGAATTGGATGCCATCAAGATCGTTATCGATCAAATTATCAACTCCGACGACTACAGCATCAAATTGGTCACCGGTGGCCAACTCGTGAGTGGAGCTACAGCAAAGTCACTCGAAGATTCTTATGCATTAATCAACAGATTGGTAGATGAGGGATGGTTTCTCATCACCAAAGAAGATCGGATCTTACTCTCGATTCGAGCCATTAGTGAGTTGAAATCGTATTTGATTGATAGACACGGAATAAGTACGGTGGAGAATACTGGAAGAATTTATATGTGCAAGCAGTGTAATGAAATCGTCACTTTGGGGTATCAATCCCCATCCGATGAAGCTTTCCATTATAAATGTTATGACCTCTTCACCAATGGTGACCAAGAGACCAATTTGGGAAGAATTGGAGTTCAATTGGATAAAATATGAAATTCATAGCATCTTGATTGTAAATCAATTTAATCAAGCAGAAAATATGGTTCCAAGCAAGATATGGTGGCTCAATTGATAGAAAATTACGGAAACAATAGTCCAATTAATATTTCAGGCTTCATGGTAATTTCAATTGATTTGAAGTAGTATCAACTTTAGGATTCCCTCAATTGTTGTCAAATTCAATCAGGTTGGATTAATTGAATCAGGTTGGATTAATTAAATCAGGTTGGATATCAATTGAATCAACCTTGAACTTCGAAACTGTCCATATACTGAGCCTCGACTTCATCAATCAAATCCCAATACCATTCATCAATTACTGCTTCTTCATAACGGTCATTTAATGGCTTCGACTTTGTCTCCACCGGTGGTGGATACTTGAAATCAGGACCTGAATTAAGCCCCACAATTCCTCCTTGAAACACAGACATCATGGGGTAGTAAGCCAAGGAACCATCATCGGTATTGCGATAGTTTGGATTCTGTTGTTGTCTTGTGTTGAAGGAAAGATGTAACTCTTCATTCTCGATATCCGTGGGTAAGAACGAGTAAATACTCTGGATTTGTTTCGGTTGTTCTACTCCATTTTTGAATATTCTGATTCGAGCTTGAGGAATAATCGGAAGTTTTACTAACAGTTTGCTATCCACTTCATTTTCAACCACAGCCTTTTCTCCAAGAATCATCACTGGATTAAGCAAATGATCCATAGCTTTGGTGTTGGTATATTCAAATTGTTCATAAAATAATGCGTTTTTATACTTGATAGGAATTTGATCTCTAACAATGTTACCATTCTTGTAAAAATCCGAATTTTCTGGCATCACATCTTTACTTTTGGTCTTTCTCTTCTTTTTCATGGGTTCTGTGGTATTGGAAGTAGAATTTTCAACCGAAGAGGTGAAATTTTTATTGATATAGTCCATATGTTCTTGTAATGAAGGTAATTCAACCAACATTCCAATCACATCACCAGATTTGAATCCTCCTTCAACATAAGATTCTTTCGGACGACTAAGGGTCATGAACTCTCCATTGACATCTCTGAGACCATAACTATACCCATCGAATCCTACCGGTGCTTCAAGACTTGCTTCTCTTCTTCCTAAGCCAATACGCACATGACTCTTTCCTCCATCATTACCATTAATGATATTAAATTCAAAATAATACGTTCCCTCCTTAATCCCCACATTGGTCCGTATAGATCTCCATCCTTGTAACGTAGTAACCTTGGTCATATCTTCATCAAAGTAAATCCCCATAGATCTATCAAAGTAACTAGCACTGACTTTATAAGGTGAAATATCGGTTGTGGAGTACAAATTGGATTTGAAAATCGGATTGGGCCGACACGGCTTATACTTGAATCCTCTCTTGTTGAAGGGGTTGTCTTCCGATTGATAAAACTCGATGTTTTCAATGGTAGTTACTTTATTCTTTTGCATTATAGATGCGTTCACAGAAAGATCCAGACGCTTAAAAGGCACCGGTTTAAGCCGTGGATGGATCACCACGTTATACTGTTGTTGTTTAAGCCTTGATTTATGCTCCAATTCTTCTTCTTTCTGGCGTTCTTTGGATCGGGTGGAATATGAGTGGGTTGAAGAAGAAGAATTGGCTGGAATGGGTTCCAATGGACGGTTTTCCTCGGTTTTTTTGAGTATTCCCTCAATGGGCAACTCCTGCTTTATGTTTATGTCTTCATCCTGCACTTGGGGCTCGATTGACGGCTCGATTGACGGCACATTCGATTGCATGATTGATGAGGTTTAATTGATGAATTGATTTGAGTATACCACAAGTCACGTGATATATATTCAAGTGACTCGGATCACATGACCACAACATTTTTCCGATCAGGTGATTAACTGCACCCACGATTCAAATAAAGCTCTTCCCCTCATTCTCACATACACTTGCAGAATGCATAATGCACACCAATGTATGACGTACATGATAAAACTGATCATCTTCCAGTTTAGTTTCCGGCAATTGCAACATGCATGATACCTGGAGTTCAAAGTTACCTCCGTTCAGCCAGAGATTATCGCTTAGACTCAGTGGGAAATAGATGCAGATATCATTACACCTGGCTGGTTTCGGCAGGTGGGGCGCTTGGCGGGGCACGGTATTAGCACACAGAAGTGGCTTACGGTATTTGGGCCGAATTAGTGCTCATCACACAACCACAGAACCACAGGACTACGGTTTTGTTCAATATTATGGGCCCTGGCGACAAGCATATGTCACGTGACCGTTATTTTAACTAGTTAAAGGCTTAAAAGTTGTTGTTGTCACTTGCACTGCAGTACGATCGCTTAATTGAGGTACAAATGTACGTAATGCCTACTGCATGCATTTCGGTGCTGGTATGGCATGTGAGTGCAATGAGAACGTTGGGTTCTATTGTTGAGAAATATTTTCTTCTATTATATGCAGCTGTGATCTGACGTCGGCATTGCGTATACATGAAGTAGAGAGTGTCGCGTTCCCACGCTGGAAAATAGAACTTGAAACAATGTGGAATCAACTTTCCTATTGTCCCATGTATAAGGTTTCGAAAGCTAAAATCTTCCTTACAACCAATGATAATCTGTTGCTGGAGGCTAACATTCTTCGTAAGCGGCCGAAAATACAAACCCGTCAAATAATTATAGAAAATTATAAAAATTATCCTATAATAATCTGGTGCATAATTCATAATTCATACTCATACTTTATAATTTATAATTTATACTTATTGACGCATGAGCATGTTGATTTGGTGCATTGATTTAGTGCATATTGATTGAGACATGTTGGGCCAGGTAGACGCACAAGTGTTGCTACTGGTCACTTCTGGGGTGTTGGGTAATTCTCTGCCTACTAGACAACCTCTAAAACTAGATCTTTATCACATCCATAAATGAATCTGGCAATGTTATGGACCTTCCTACCACCACCACCACCTACACCAATCTCACCAGATCTGGTTGACCATTGCGGAATATGAGATCGAACATCTAGCTAGCTGGCCGTGTAGTACATCGGCTTGTAACCCGTATGAGTGTGATTTTGATATTTAACAAATTAAACTTTGGCGATTTACACGTCAAGCGAAAGAACCCTGCAGAGTCGCAGCTCAGGATTCGGCTTTCTTGTCTCTATCACTTGTCTCCGTCATTTGTCTCACATCACTAGCCACGGCGAAGAAGATCACGTGGGTGTGGACGTGGACGTCTAGGCCAACAAGGCACACTCGATCGACACTGGATCGACAATCTATTGCTTTAAGTTACCTATTGCCTGAGTTGAGTACAAACTTGCATAATATAATTAAAAAAATAGAATTCCTGATTATATGCAGGAAGGAACCAACCGTTAGCCTTCGTAGTAGGGCTCAAACTGTTGGTGCAATTATATGTGAAAGTTAACCATCAATAGAGTTCCACCAATTTGATAGGATTCAATTTGATAGGATTCAATTTGATAGAATTCAATTTGTTTGGAGTAGCTAAAGCTCGTAAAAGTTGAATGAAAAACCTCACCTGCAAAGTACTTGAGTAATTTGCTCATACGATCAGCCAGGAACTTCACATGATGCAACATATTCAACATTCACCGAAGATCGAAATATCGAGGTTTAAGCGGGTTGCATCCACTGCATCTCCTATTTCTTCGACTCAGGAACATCTTCACGTTGATGTAGTACTGCATATGGTATATAGTATACTGCATATCGCATATGCTATGTTGCATTGGTAGTTTGCATTATTACTTACTATTGCACTGGTTTCGTTTGGAATGGCATGATTTTAACATAAACGCATTTCACTGCTGGTGATGCATGGAGCCGATTGTTCTGCACTCCAGTGCCTGACGGAGAATTTAGTTGGCAGAATTCCCATTCCTCCGTGATTTTTCACCATATTCTACTCGCATAATATAATATCGCCAATCTAGAGAAAATCCATGCAGTAGATGAAGAAAAACAGTGACAATCCCCACGTCGAGATGCATAATTCTTGGCATGATGAATCTCAAGTCTGCATTGAGTCTGCATTGAGTGTCTCTCGAGCTGTCTCGAATCATCCAATCTGTCATAGATAATCTGTTGCATAATGCAACAAGGGTGAGCAAACTGACAGATGCCGAATTAACGTATCTAAATATTTTAGAAGTCAACAAGATCAACTCTGTTACGAACAGATACGTGCCGATACTGATCGATAATAGCCGATAATAGCCGATAATAACCGATACTAATACTACTTATCGATACGAGATGTTCCAGATTGATTTGATCCAGAATTACTTCTGGATCATCACCACGTGAATTGCTATCAATATTCACCAGTCTAATAATACTTCATGTCTCTATAATATTTATCAATATGGCTGGATACAGGTTATAGCCGAAATCTTGACATATCTGCCATAGATCTGCAGATTTGCCTCTGCAAACCAAATACATCACCAGCTGTGTCTTCCTTCAGAGCTTTTCATGTACTTTGGTGGATAATTCAACGTGGAAATTAAAAACATATACGAGACAAGATGGAGATTACCTAAATTACCTAAATTACCTAAATTGACTAAATTGTCATTAATGCCGTAGCGATGTTCAAATCACGATGCTATTCAAATCGCTATGTTTGTTTGAATCATTTAATAGTGAACATAGTACAATAGTAGAGCTCTCGTAAGTCATAATTAACTCACCATAACTAATTCATTACGATCAGGTAGCTCCAGGCAAATTTCAGGCAACTTTCAGGAAACTTTCTGTCTTCCTTGACTGGATACTTAACTGTCTAAATCCATTGTCCATAAGTAGTACAAGCTTCTAAAATAGTCCCACCTTCTAAATGTCCAAGCTTCTAAAATAACTTCTCACAATCAATATCAAGTACTAAACTTTAGTACCAATTATTTGACCAAAGAATATCTACGAATTATTCTTTACAAGATTATAGACTATACCTGTTAAATTCCTTAAAGGGTAAGGAGCTATATTCCGGTACGAAGAAATTAGATAAAATCATTAAAAGCTGCAATAGAAATGTTAATAAGATCTGATTATGTTGATGATCTATTTGTGTTTGGATCTAGTAGAATTATATCATCTTAGAATTATATCATCTCAGAATTATACCATTTTAGAACTACTTCATCTTAGAATTAAATGATAGAATTATATCATCTGAACAATTATATCATTATAGAATTGCATCAACTCATAGAATTATATCATCTCAGAAGTTTATGATCGTATACAACTACATAATAAAAGACTTCTTTGGTTAATAGTATGATACAACAAGTTAGTTATTATATGGGTTCAATTCCTACTGCGGAGGCTTCGTTTTCTGTGTTATTATATGATTTATATAAGATATCTTTCGTTACTATGCTATTTGCTATTATGTCACACCATGTGATTTAATGTAAATGAATACGATTCTTGGTGATGATAGTATAACTATTTCCATTGCGAATATTCACTCACATTGGCTTATTCTCCATTTGTTACTCAATAAGGTTTATTGAAACCATTACAGCTCATTCATTCAAATGATATCCCCACGTACAACTGTAATGTCTCACTAAATCAGTTGCTCTTATAAGTTTGCCTCTAGAATCATTTATCATTCTTATTAATCACTTTATAGCAATGACATATCAGATTATCCACCATTTTTTGGTTTTTCGTTCCAGCTTCATGGCATTACTAGCCCGGCCAGTGTCTCTCAATTGAGCACTACTCTTGACCAAGAGCTTGCCATTCTTGTCTTGAATGACACTTTCCATACAAACCACTCCTTTTTCCGAAGTGACCTTTTGGGTTTTGACCACTAAGAACTGGTTGGCTAAAGTAGGACGTTTGTACTCCATAGTCAAGTTTTCCACCATGAAATCGTCCTTTAAATTTGAGTTTCCCTGTGATAAACTGGCATTCCGCTTGTATGTCTCATTGAGCAATGTCGCCAACATGCCCCCGTGAACAAGGAATGGGAACCCACAGAGCTTGTAGCCCATATGCACGATAGTAACCCCTTCATCGGTCTCGATATTATGAAAGATCACTGGCTTGATCAAGATGCCTCCCGGTTGAGCTAACGTATGGGTGGTGAGTGAAGGCTTAGTATACTCATGTTGGTGCTTAATTTGGGGCTCAGTCAATTCCGTCAGACCTTCAAGGATATTTCTATCCAAGTTCTCCCATGATTGGAGCTTAAACCAAGTGCTGGAATTGTTTGGATGGGCCAATTCCTGGTAAATTGGTAAACTCTTCAATTTGTACTCCAATTGCATGGGAAGAAGCTGCAAATTTTGTGGATCACTCTCATCAACAGAAACAAACGACTGGTATATGTTGAAGAGTGTTTCATTGTAGGCAAGGCCAGCTCCAGCCAAGAAGAATACTCCTGTGACCTTCCAATTGATCCAGGGTTTATGTCTTATTTCGAAGTGATCAAAGGGCGAATCGTGCTCTGATCTTGTTCCATAGTTTCTTTGATTACGAGGCCATATTTGACGGACAAGACCTGTGCGGCGCAATGGAGCCAACTTTCGTATCATCATGACGGAGGAGTGTGGGGGATGATTTAGGGGATCCTTTGACTTGATGAGAAGTGGTAGGCGCACGTCCTAGTATGTCAACCGTGAAAAGGTACCCTCAGTTGGTAATGAGTCTGGCAGAATAATAAGATTCTGGCAAAGAGATTGTGAGCTGGAATATGCAGACGCTTATCGGTAGTACCCATATCTTCTGCATTTGGAATTATCCGGAGCTGCCAGCTCTTAAAAAATAGCAAATCTATCACCACCGATCAACACCACGAATCTCGGCTTGGACTGGTAAGTCTCTCAGTCAAATCATCTAAAAAATATCTCTTGATGCAAGCCGTGATAATGTGCATGAAGAAAACAGTGAAATTAGGCGATTAATGTGTCACATTATAATAGAATGGGTAATTTTTCGAGAGGAGCCAGCGATTTTCTTCGAGATTTCGGTAATAAACGGCTCTACTATAAGCGGGTAGTTTTCTTATCAGCATCTTTTGTTCTAAATGGCGTATTTTCATTGGTATAATGATGTACTTTAATGACGATTCAGACGTCACGTGACAAGCAATACGAATGCATTGGCAATTTACCTGATCTGAGTAGTTTAGTTAATCTTTAAGAGAGATCGATGGAACACGTGAAAGATCTGTGGAATATGGTCATACGAAAAGTCCAATTGGAGAGTTCCTGACAATATTGAAGGATTGTTTCAAAAACGTGAACATAAAACTTGCGCGGCGCACGACCCACCCCACATGGACAAAAGTCCATGCAAAGAACATCACAAAATTACCAATTTTTAACATCAAATTAAAGGGCGTGTGGCGTAGTTGGTAGCGCGTTCGCTTAGCATGCGAAAGGTCTCCGGTTCGACTCCGGACTCGTCCATTTTTTTCCAGTGTCATCCGGAGTTCCTTTCACCCTTGACCCTTCGCTCGTCACCGGTGCCCCAAACTTAATACATTTGCTACTTGCTAAATTGCTAATTATAGTTTAATTGATTCATTTCAGCCGAGACTGAGATATAAATAAAATTGCTATAAATACCGCATGCGGTAATAATTGAAGTAAAATATGCTTTCAAAAGCTGTTTTGAATTACATCACGTCGTAATAAATATGAATTGGATTCAGTTGGTAAAATGTGAATCATTTCTTGAATCATTTCTTGAATCATTTCTTGAATCCCAACTTTTGCCAAATTGATTTTTTATCTTTTTTATCTTTGCTACCTGCTTTCTCACTCTTCTCACCATTACTACCCACGGTAGACTTGGATGAGACACTTCCTCTATTTCGCTTGTGTTTTAAGTCATTGCGTAATTTTTTATTTTGCAGCTCTTTATCTTCGCTGTAACTGATCAAACTTTTCACCTTGTAAATTTTGTCACTGGAAGAGTTGAGATCGTGTGAAGCGGAATCAGTACTTTGGTAACGGAATAAGCCTCCATTGCTGTAATTACCCATTCCAGCACCATTAGAAGTCATAAAACCCGCACTATGGCCCGTGGTCTGACTTCTATAAATGGAATGGATTTTTGAGTCAATTTTTAAGCTGTCATCTTTGGAATTGAGCGCCTCAAGATACCCTTTAGACTCAAATAATGACTTATCTGAAACGAGCGTAAGCATGTCTTGGAATCTAGATTCAGTCTCTGAGGTTTTCATGATATCCAAATTGTCCTGAAATTCCGAATACGGACCAGTATATGATTCCGTAGATTCAATTGAATCTGCTGAAGACATACTTGACAGAGTACTCTTACTTCTTTTGGATGGGGAATGTGAATTTTCTGAAGGTGAATCAACTTTTACAATGGGTCTTCTTCCTTCTCTGCCACCATCCAAATCAAACTTCAAACTTTGGGGTGGTGGTGACTGAGTGCTGTTGATCAACATGGCTTCCCTACCTGTTTTATTATGAAAGTCTGTACTGTTTCCAACCAAAATAACTGGTACAGGAGAATATTTCACAATGAAAGAGCTCAACTTGATTAAGTATGCATCTTTCTCATTGTGTTTCTTCATTTTGATTGGATACTTAAAATTAAGATTCGATGACTTATTGCCAACCACCATAATATTTGGTTGATATTGTTTGAATAAATGCTGAAGCATAAACTTGGTTCCATTGAGATTCGGATTAATACTATGAGCATTTGAGGTTGAACTTCCAGATCCAGTCAGAGATCCCAGGAACGAACCTGACTTCATAAGATCATGATCGGTAACCAATTCCACAGTAATTTTCAAACGTAAGTTATTTTCCTTAAGAAACGGGTTTTCCACAATGTAATTAAGTAAGTTTTCACATTTCTTATACAAAAAATCTTCCATGGATACCTTTTTGTTCTGCTTCTTATATTCACGAACAAACTTAAGAGGAATCAAAGCTGCAACCACCAAATAGTCCCCATCTTGGAGGAAAAAGTCTGAGGTGTTGTGCAAATCTTGGTTGGCCATGAATAACCAATCCAAACTGTTCCAAGTGTGTCTTCTACCTGAAATCACAGTAAGAATGGTTCTATTGAAAGCATTGTGGTCATAATCCTTGTGTTTAACGGTTAAATTAATAGATTTGTAGTTATTTTCGTTAGAAGATGGATAAAGAATTTGACGGGGAGCTGGTTGGTTTCCAATGGTGGAGGTAGAAGAACGACGAGTGGTAGGTAAGAAATAAGTCTTTTGTGAGTCGAACTTGAATTGGTCCATATTTGAAGTTTTAGCCTTGGTGGTGACGAATTGAGGGTCCATAGCCATAAGCTCCTCATCTGTCATATCTGAGTACAGCTTCCGCCTGTTGCGAGAAGTGGAAAGGGTGGGGTTGGTATTATTGGCCATACTTGTGATTAAAGATCCATTAGTGGCATCGGCTGCGTTTGCAGCGGTTGCTGCTGCGGTGGGGTCACTGGCACCAGTTATTGAAGTCTTTGTTTCCCCCTCACCGCTAAAGTCCTGTTGATGTCCATCGACCACGGGGCCGGGATTCAACATGTTATACTCCAATTGTTGGTGAGAAACCTTGTTTTTAAGGATGGATTTGGAAGGAGGTGCTGGAAGCTTCAATTTCTTCTTGACGGGTTGCAGGCTGTATACTTTCGAGATATCATTAACCGCTGATACTCCGTAACCAAACATGGGGTCGATGGTATAATTGGAGGCAGTATTTTGGGTATACACGGGATTCCATATGGGAGGGTCGGAGGTGTTGTTTTCAGGGTGCAAGTTATTGAAGGAGACCCGGCGGGTATAGTTGGTGGTGATATCATCCAAACTACCACTGGAGGTTCTGGCGGCTCTGGAACCTCTGGGAACAGCCAGAAGTGACTCTTCAGCTCCGGTGGAAGCAGCACGAGGAGTGGTTTGGGATTCCCCGTGTGTATCCGTGACACGAACTTCTACGTCTCCATCTTTTAAGCTGGTTAAATTATCGATGGTAGAACCCACTAAGGTGGACATGATTATTGGCTATTCACTAAAGGGTGGAGATAGACTTATATAAGGTCAGGCTTGCCAAGCCCAGGTTTTGTGTTACGCGTATACGATTATCGTAAATAGGACATGTGCCGGTGTGTGCAGGCGCAATATACCTTAAAAGGTGTTAAAAGGTGCTGACATCGAAGGTGGCGCAGGCGGGGTGGAATCGTCCATGCAGACACTAGATGCGAGAGGCTAAGAGGCTGGGTTGAAACTGTAGGTGGTGTGATTTGGAGAATAGGTGTAGGCAGGTTGAGATTGAAGCAACCGCTAGTAGCGCGGAATTAGAGGAGAACGTCACCAACCAATCATGATCTAGTGCCAGTGCTGCCACTCCTGTGGCCATGGCGTGTAAAAACATCCTGGGGGTATTGGTGGTATTGGCAGTATTTCGGTATTAGGCACTTATCGCACTATCTAGATTCTAGATTCTGTCGGATGTCACCTGCATAAGACAGATGCAGACAGCGTAAACGCCGCAATTTGTGGGTGGGGAGTGAGACGGCAGTGTGAGAGGGATGCGTGGGAGTATGTGGGGTGTGCTGGCGCTGGTGAGAGTCCTTTGAGCCACTGTACAACGGAATATTGCGATTTGACGGCCGCGTAAGTGGTCGTGGGTCGTGGGCGCCTTATACAATACGACAATAGTGTATTATTAGCAGAAAGAGGAACGTTCTCTAATGGTATCATGACATGAAATGCATTGTCAATATTGAAAGTTGGTGCACGGTGCCTTAACACATGCCATCAATGAATTGATTTGGCACATGGCACATGGCGCATTTGACATCTCAGATATCATTAGCATTGGCATTGGCATCGGCATTGGCATGGATTTGGTATTGGCATGGATTTGGTATTGGCATGGATTTGGTATTGGCATGGAAGTGTGGATCACATTGCGTCTCATGCATATGCAGCCACTGTACAGCTATCGCCAGCCGCGTCTACTTGCGGTTCCTGACACATCTCTTAGCAACCTCGGTACCCCACACTGTTTTTATCGTGAGCCACGTGTAACAAGAAACGACTATATGCAGGAGGGCTAGCAGGCACCGGCACCGCCAGGCACCGCCACTCATAAATTTGGTAAATATAATCTGCAACACCTAACCTGCATGATTACATAATCAGCTGCATAAACTTGATGACTATAAGCATCGTAACATTGCTGTTTACACTTCCATTCTCATCGTTTATTCAACCTTTTCCTCGATGTCCTGGTCAGACCCGCTTCCTCTCGACGAATACAAACGGCTCAATGAGTCCAGCGGTGAAAATCCCCCTAAAGAATGTCCCATTGCTCCACCTTTTGCTGGTTTAGATATCAGATGTGGTCCTACCCTTCGACTTCTTGGAACCTTCGAGAAGGGTGAAGATTATCGAGGCTCAATTCTTATTGCAGTTCATAATGCTCAAGGTGTCCCTCCAGTGACATTTCAAATTGGCCGCTCGAATTCGACTCAGAATGCCGTTAATGTTTCTCAAACCACTAACTCTACTGCTGAAGGTAAACCTGAAACAACCGATGGTTCTAGTGCTATTGAAAAAGGTCAATTCGAAGGAACTCTCTTTTTTGAACAAGAAGATATTTCTTTCTTTCGTTACGATATTCACTTCCAATTGGCAGAATATGAGCAAAAAGTTAAGTACTTTTTGAATGGAGAATCCAAATCATCGTTTCAATTCTTCATTCCAGCAATTGAACAGTCCATGAATGTGGTGTCGTATTCGTGTAACGGATTCTCATTGGGAACACCTCCTGATGAATTCAAGTCTTCTCTCTGGTTGGATGTTCTCAATAAGCATGAAACCAACCATTATCATGTTATGTTGGGAGGAGGTGACCAAATCTATACCGACGCTGTCAAGAACGCGTCATCTGAGTTGAAAAAGTGGACTGATGAATCAGATTACGTTCACAAGAGATCTGAAACCGCTTCACCAAAGCTCGTGGATGAATTAAAACATTTCTATCTTAATCATTACCTCGCATGGTTTGGTCAAGGTTTCTGGAAAGGAACCCAGGGAACTACGCTTCAGTCTCTTTTCCCAGTTGCAATGGCGCAAATTCCTTCGGTGAATATTTACGATGACCATGATATCATTGATGGTTACGGATCTTACCACGACTCTACCATGGGAAGTGAGATTTTCAAGGCTATTGGTAACACAGCCTATACCTACTACATGGTTTTCCAACATCATACCTCTCCCGAAGAACAATGCCACGAATCTGACCCTTCATGGATCTTGGGTGACCGTCCAGGACCTTTCATTAAGCAAAAAAACCACTCAAATTACGTTCGTTTAGGTAAAGAGATTTCTCTTATTGGGTTGGATTGCAGAACAGAACGTAAATTGAAAGAAGTGGTCACACCAAGTACCTATAGGAATGTTTTTGAACGTGCCCAAAAGGAAATCACCGCAGATCCATCGATTAAACACTTATTGGTGATGTTGGGAGTTCCGATCTTTTATCCCAGATTAGTATGGTTGGAATGGATTCTTACCTCCACTATCCTTAAGCCTTTCAGACACTTGGCTGCGAAAGGCTTGCTCAACAAAGGTTTGGTGAATGAATTCGATGGTGAAGTTGAAGTTTTGGACGATTTGAACGATCATTGGTGTGCCAAAAACCATAAGAAAGAGAGAAACAGATTAGTCAAGGAATTGATTGAATTTGGTAATAAACTCGGGGTAAGAATTACCATTCTCTCTGGTGATGTTCATTTAGCTTGTATTGGAAGAGTTAAAGCCAAATATCATAAACATCCTCATATTGAACATCTTGTTAAGGGATCAAAAGTCGAAGAAATCAACATTAATGTCACTGAACAACCTGAAATGGATCCAAGGCTTATTTTTAATGTTATCAGTTCTGCTATTATCAATGGTCCTCCACCAGATGCCATGGCTGCTCTTCTTAATAGAAGATCGAAGATTCATCATTTTGATTCAGAAACCGATGAAGATGTGATTCCAATATTTACTATTGACGAAAAGGGTCACCGTAGGGATAATCACCGTTTCCTCAACAGAAGAAATTGGTCCGATCTCATCATCGCAAAACAATCTATCTATAAAGATACCATTGCACCAGATGCCACTACTGAATCTGTAACTCGTAAGTTTCCTCAACCTTTGGGAACAAAAGAGCCCCATCACGATTTGGATTCTGTTCATGTCAGGTATCCGCTTTTCAATGACTCTTTAGTCACAACCATTCATGTCGAAAAGGATCCTTTGGATTACAAGGCTGAAAGTCAAGGTTATGAGCTTATTATTCCAAGATTGGAAGGATCATTCAAGTTAAAGGAAACACACATCAAACATTTATAGAATGTTAATACTGTTGGTTAATGTTTACTTTTCAAGTCTCACGTCTCAAGTCTCATAGTGTGGTTCATGACAATAATGAAATTATTCGAATTCTTCGATTAATTCTACCAATTCTCCCAATTCTCCACGCTAATTCCAAAATTGATTGTTCCAACTCAATATGAAGTGAGTTTTCCCTAAAAATGATTTGAAGTTAATTCTATCAATTTCTATCAAATTAATTCATCAACTTAATTCTATCAAGTTAATTCAAAAAAGGTTATACTTTTTCTCCATTTCACTGGGTTAGGGTTCTATCAAGTTAACTCATCAACTTGATTTTAAGTTGATTCCCCAAAATTCTTTTAATCTAATATTGTAACTAATTTTACTATATTATTTATTCCAAATACTCTATGTTTGTTTAATTATTTATTTGATATTTAGTTGATTTTCTGGTTATGTAAACAATTCACTAACAATAATCACCAAGCAGTATGTACCACACAGTATGTAATTTTACCTGTGGTTTGCCTTAGAATTCTGAGTCTAAACTAGTAGTAAAATTTAATTAAACCATGAAAAGGTTAATTAAACCATGAAAAGGTTAATTAAACACTGAAAAGTTTAATCTTCAGTCGGATTTGTTTGGATACAGTTGATTATGTTTCCAATCGCCAGGACTTATCTTAACTATTTTTGTAAATTCTTAATGATCAAGCAATTTTCTTGATTATAAAGATTTGATGTTTTGTCTTTATAAAGGTTGACCTTTTTAGCCTTGTGAAGAATTTGACCTGTTAGAATTTCTAACGAGTCTGTGAGTTTTGTCATTTTTTATCCTTTTTGTCATTTTGTACTATTTTGTCATTTTTGTGGTTTTTGTCATTTTGTCCAATTTTCTATTGATTGGGTGCAAATATACAGTCGTCAAATTTACACATTGTGGCCCATAATCACTTGGTCGAAGACTTAGCCGGTCTTACATTCCTAATGGGATTTGGTACTGCTCAGCTTGTTCCAATATGGAAATTTCACAGAAATGATGGTACAAAGCCGGTGATAACTAAATGAGAAACGTGAAAATATGTCAAAGCCCCATTTCTGGGATAGTATTTCAGGATAAATTCAACGAATTGAATCTATAAATAATCATAGGAGTACTCAAATAATTATTAGCTTTATGAGAAAGTCCAATTCACTGAATATATTGGATTTGCCCAAACTCGGTCAAAATCACCCAAAACCTTCAGAAAATCGCCACCACCAATCTTCCATTCTCAAAATTATCTACAGTACTCTAAAACACAAAGCCTCGTTCTTCTCCAAACACTATTATTGTTACAAACCCTGATACCGGTACCTGTACCGGTGACGTCAATACCTTTCCATAACCGTTTTTTGTACCGTCCTGCATGTTGTGTTCCTGTATACTACGGCCCTGCACACAGCCGGCCTCATCAGATGTTAATCACCATAGGCTCATCAGATGCCCCATTTATACCCCACAAAACAACCCATTTTCACCGTTGCCTCATGTCGCTTAGCTTATCATATTCGACCAAACCATCCACTACTCGTACCATTTGATTCTAGCCTTCCCCTCTTCCATACGTCTTCTGACTCTCCCAATGGTGCCACTAAGCGAGAACATGCCACGTGACTGTTATCGTAGCTGCACCTTATCACCTCATAAGCTGCATCATATGAACACCACCAAATAACCAGCAAAACCCCACGGAACATCAACCGGAGTTTATTGTTTCTTTGTTGTTGTTTTTGTTGTTGTCTCCACTACGGAACATCAACCATGGCGCCCAGGAAACGAAAACTTGACACTCCCGATGGAGACCCCCACTCTGCCTCCACCGAAATGCCATCTCCAAATGGTGAACCAGCGCGTTCTACCAATCAACCACTTCATCGATCCACATCAGCGTGCCATCGATGTCGAGTGAAAAAGATCAAATGTGACCAGAAATTTCCCAAATGTTCCAAATGTGAAAAAAGCGGCAATGAATGTGTGGGATTAGATCCATTAACTGGACGAGAAGTTCCTCGGTCATATATTGTTCATCTTGAGGCCAAAATCCAGCTACTCGAGGAAAAATTGAAGAATAATGGCTTGGATGTACTGGTCAACCAGGTTTCAGATGAAAGTACCAAATTAACCAAAGTTCCTAGTGAATCGTATCAAAATTCCGGGTCTTCTATTGCCTTTTCTAAGTTGATGACTACCGCGGTTAAAGTCAATCAAAAACCATCTTTCACTTCAGAAAATGATAGGATATCAACGGCTCTGGGTGCCAACGTGGCCAACGTTACTCTTCCAGCGATTTTGCCTCCCAAAAACACCGCATTGAAGTTTATTCTGATCTTCTTTGCTCAATCCAATAGTCAGCTCCCTGTTCTCCATCGTGAAGAATTTCTTAAGGATATTTTCGTTCCCATCTATGGATCGTTTGATAACACCGAAGTGTCTTTGGCTTCAGATTTCACTCCACTCAATCTAAGTGGAGTGGTCAATTTCAATGAAACCCCTTGGTTTGATCAATATAAGCACGAATTTCAATGCATTTTAGGCCACACCAATAACTTGAACCTGTCCAATGATGAGATCAAACGGATTTCCAATAGCATCATCCCCCCTAAAAAATTCCAAAAGGGTCTTTTCTTTCTCAATATGATTTTCGCCATTGCTTCTTCAGTTCATCATCTTCAATATCCTCCCACCATATCTGAATCTTTTAGATTGGCAGCAGTAAAACATTTCGAAGAGGTGAAGAGTTCTCTGGATCAATTGGAAGCTCTTCAAGCAGTTCTTTTGCTGTCCTTGTATGCAATCATGAGACCAACCAATCCATCTGCTTGGAGTGTATTAGGAACTGCTTTAAGAATGTGTGTTGAAATGGATCTACATAATGAAAACCATACTACCACAGCCAATCAGCTTGATTCATTCACAAAAGACAAAAGAAGACGATTGTTTTGGTGTACGTACTCTTTAGACCGTCAAATTTGCTTCTATTTGGATAGACCTATTGGTATTCCCGATGAGTCCATTCACACTCCATTTCCATCAATATTAGATGATTCATTTATTAAACCAAATGACTCGACCGTGGCTGACTATTCAGTGGGAATGCATAATAATCAAGCTCCCTCATTCAAGTCGATATCGTTAGCAATGTTTAAAATTCGTCAAATCCAATCTGAGGTTCAAAGAATTCTTTACACCAGTGCTGAGATACCGAGACAATTTACTAGTTTGGAGGAATGGAAATCTTCAATTCTTCTGAAGTTAGCTTTCTGGAGCAAAAACACCCCTCAAACTTCCCGACAAATGAATTGTAACTTTAATTTGGCTTTCTTCAATTTGAATTATAACCATACAATTCTAATGCTTTACAATTTATCTAGAAAGAATTACAAACTTTCATCTAATGATACTATGAGAGTATCGAATTCTTCAAAAGAACTCATTTCTTGTTATACCCAATTATTTGGAACAAAAAGCATCAACTATACTTGGGCAGCAGTGCACAATCTCTTCATGGCTGGAACATCATATTTATATACCATTTACAATAGCCAAGAAGTGCGACACCATAACCCAATTCAACTAGTTAAAAAAACCACTTCAGATTGTTTAAATGTGTTGACGTCTTTAATAGATCGATGTGATGCGGCATCAAATTGTTGTGAAGTATTCAAAAGCTTAACTATGGCGATCATTAAATTGCGGTACAACGAAGTGGTCCAAGGATATTCCACTCTTAATGTTTCGAGAGAAAGTTTGAAAGAAATCAATAATAACAACGTCAAGTCAAATCTATCACAATTGGTGGAGAATTTACGCCAAGCAGATATGGCAGCTCAAGACCTTAATCCATTTGGAGCAGGAATAGGAGTACCTATTGAAAGACCTTCTCAAGATACACCCATTCCAACTTTTGAGTGGTCATCTGAGCAGAATACCAACGCCAACGGTAGTGGTATGGGACCAGTTAATCATATAAATGAAGGATTCAACCTAGACAAATTCTTTAAAGAATTGGATACCATGAAGCAAAAAGGGGATTTAGGAAGTATTGTGGCCAGTCCTTACTCAGAAAATTCCGATTCTCCTACTATATTCAATACCAAAGAAGGAAAACGGACGTTCGAGTTGATCCACCAAACTCCTAATGATATTATTTGGGATCAATTCTTTGGTAGTTGCTCTCAGGTGAATCTAGAGCCTGATATTATCATAAAGACCGAGGAATCGTAAAAGAAGATTACAAAGTTTCCACTTTCTCTACTTCTTCTCTCCATATCAAATCGATCAAATCAAACCAAACAGATTAGATCAAACCAGAGCAAATCAAATCAGATCAAATCAAAACAGATCAGATCAAATCAGATCAGATCAATATGTATCACTTAAATTGATTCAATATAAGTCAATTCAACCGGGTGTTCCCGAATTTTTCGTTTCCTATTGTACAATCACAATCATATTGGCTCCAAACTGGTCATTTGCTTCATAACAAGTACATTTGACTCATCCATTAAGTTACTGACATCCACTGGATCACAAGAGACCCCATGAACAGTGACTCCATCAAAAAGACCCATTATCGACACAACCGTGCCCCTGAGGGTCGCCTCCAACGCCACATTTGTCGTCCCGAGGCTGTCCAAGTCAACCTCAAGCTTTGTTGGCGGTACTGGTGGCATTGTTTGGTCATTTCTGGAGATCAAGTTCCTTACTTCTGCGACGACCAACGAAGGTTTCAGCTCATCGTAGCAAATCACCTGGGCTATAAGTCTTATTCTAACTGGTGTGGCACTGGTGGCATGAGGAAATGTTCCCTGTAGTGATGACAATTCAAGAACTAGTCGTGTCATTAGAAGTGGAATGGGGTGGCTCACTTGTATTATTATATTATGTATGATTACGTAAGCGGAATATCGTCACCAAATGAGATGCAACTCACTATCACAGATCATCACAGATCATCACAGATCATCACACACCATCACACACCATGAAGATCCTTAACGAAAGAGATGCCTTTCTCTCCAACTATGAGGTGGCCCAGTTCATGCTGGAGATCAAGAACAAGTACAACTGGACATTCACCACCGAAGATGAAGCTTTACGAGCCCAGGACAAGAGGAAGCTAAAGAAACGGTTTACAGCTTGTGGATTGGATCTTGAGGTCATCACCAGAGACGTGCTATCATATCTCGATGGCAGTGCCTGTAACGCTGTGGAAACCAGTGCCAAGTTTGAAGAGCTTGTCAAGTTCTTGAATGGATACGAGTTGGTCAAAGTAGAGAAACTTCAAATCGTCAACTCATTGCCACGTTCAATGGTTCATTTGTACGCCTTGGTGGAGGAATGTGATCTGAGATTCTCCGAAGAGCAATGTGAGGCGGTGATTGAAAAGATCAATGAACTTTTCCCCGTTGAAGCTGACGTTGAAGACGAGGAGGCCGATGGTGAAGCAGAAGAAGAAGGAGAAGAAGGGGAAGAAGAAACAGAGGGTGAAGTGTTTGAATCGGTAGAGAATACCCCAATGGAAGAATAACTTAATGGAAGAATAATCCAATGAAGAATAATCCAATGAAGAATAATCCAATGAAGAATGACTCAATGAAGAGATAACTCGAATGAAAAGATAACTCCAACGAAGAATAATCCAATGAAGAGTAACCCAATGAAGAGTAACTCAATGAAGAGATACCTACAATTTATGAGAAATCTCTAATGAAGAGGAAACTCCAATGAAGAGATAACTACAATTTATGAGAGCTCCATTTAATGAATAACTTATTTGGGATGTGATGGAACCCATTTCATTTTTAAGTCTTGCTTGACTTGTTTGAATTTTTTGAATTGTTTGAATTGTCTTTCTTTAGTTGTTGACTGTTTGTCTTTGTCTGTTAATCCCTATGTACAATATTATTATAGAAATCCCCCCATTAGCCTACGAGTAATACTTAAATCTCCACTTTGATCATCTTTCTGTTGTGATTCTTCTTCCTCGAGAAGCTTGTTGGAATTTGGATTTCGAGCTTCGTCTTCTTCTCGAGAAATAGTGGTCACAGCATAGTTGTACCATTGCTCTTTGAAATTGCCCACCATTTCGCTAACTTCTGCAAGAAGTCCTGTGGGTCCCACAGCGAAGAGGGATTCTGCATTATCCTTGGAATTAATCCATTGATGTTCACCTTCAATTCCCTGCTTGTCAATATCATCATTTTGTTTGGCAATCAAATCTCTGGCAATGATACTAGATAAATCAACTTCTGTATCCAAAGAATCAGAGGCAACCGGCGTGGTGGATCTTAACTGTGCTGCTTCTTCATGTATATCCTTTCTAAAATGCTCTTCAACCAAATGTTCAATCACAGGCCATCCGTAGGCATTGGAAAACGTTCTTCGAACAATGATGTTATTATGGGAATCAGGCTTCAATTTAACGACAACTTTTCTCCAGCTCATATTCTTGTGATATTCTCGAGCTATTTGCTCCTCGAGGTGATCTATCTCATAATCTATGTGTTCTAATAATTTCTTTCTAATGGTTGATGAATACGAATTTGGTTTTTTCTCTAATGTATCGGTTGGTATGTCCCACGGAGGTAAGTCTTTTTCGTAATATATTTTGTCATGGATAATAACATCATCTCTAGTGTCAGGATCAGTAATATATTTCATGGATGGTAAAGGTGGTAAAATTAATGACGTTGCTGTTTCAAGAACTGAGGATTTGGGTAAGATATTATAATCATCATGCTTTCCTTGCTTCTGCTTAGAGTTTGTTTGAAATTTTTGGTACTCATCGTCAACATTTTTACTTTGTTTCTGAGGCATGAAATATGAAAAGACTGCCAGAACCGGTGAGATACCTTTTTCAGTATCTCCTTCAATCTTTGGATTTTGGGGGATTTTTCCAGATGTTTTTTCATGTATTTTGCTTGCTTTGTTTTCAGTAGAATTGATAATCTGACTCAATCCTTTATAATCCAAGTATAATAATGAAGATGTTCTTAGTGGTACCACACCATCATTGATAGCATTCGCATAGATTGTTCTTCTTACGAATTTCTTGAGAACAAGATGGGTTGGACCGGTGGGTAGTAATAGTAGAAGAGGTTTAGAGTTATTTTCGAAGTATTTCAATCCCAAATCTTGACCTGTAATACCCACTATCCCTGCCAGTAAAGCGAATTTGACGTATAATGGATTTTCATTCACAACACCCAATAATGGAGATGCTAAAGTGATGAAATTTATGGGCTTGGTTTTTTCGAAAAACCACGGGAAATTGGTTTGCAAGTATGCAATAGCAAAAGTTTGCACCAAACCACCTAGAGAATGGCCAATGAATGAAATTTTATGAACATTGTCTTTAAAAGGTTCGGTATTCTTCACTAAATCAACCAAATATTCAGCAACTCTACTACCCAAGTATTTAATGCCTCGTTCTGTTTTACCGATATTTCCGAAGTATCCCTTCACGACAACATTATCACCTTTGCATTTATCAATTTGCTCCTTCAAATAAAGCATGTCTGAGCCAATATTAGAATGTAAGCCATGGGTTAATATCACCAAATGGATGGGTTTCTTCGCATCTGGTAATGGAAGGTTCCATAAGTCCAATGTATCAAAAGTATCAACCACAAGTAAGGTATTAGCAACGAAGGTTCCCACCTCATCAGCATTGCTTATTTTCTTCTCTGGGAAAGAGGTTTCATGAAGAATTTTCTTAGAGGTCCCGATAATCAATTCGAAATCTACTGCGATGGTGCTATTAAACAAGATTTGCGAAACCACATCAACTATCCAACAGTATGAATCCTTAAAGGTATGACATGGTAATTCTGCATAAAACGATTGACCTGGGAGGATTTGTGGTTCAAACACCGGTTGTTCTGCGGTTATAAAGCACTTTTTCTGGGGGTCATAATCTTCCAGTTTGCAATCAGCATAGAGCACATAGGGACCTGCAAGATAAGCAGCTCTCATTGCAATCAGCTGCCTATTCTTGATTTTCACCCATAAGTTAGCTGGAAGGTTCGGAGGGTTTCCTTCCTCTGATTTTAGTTCGGGGGTATAATGAATCTTGAACCGCTCAACTTGACCAGCTTTCACTGATCGAACCAGCCGATAAAGAATATAGTCTGACATTGACAAACAAAGTCAAAAGAGTCACAGTTTGATTGGATAGATGACTTATTGGCTCATTCGAGTCTGTCAAGATCAATATAAGGTTGATGGATTATGGGAAGGAAAGGGGCGTTTTGACCGGGGAAAATTGCCAGTATGATGGTTGACACAAGGAGGATCTGTTTATGAGGGTTTTGAGGTCAAAAGAGGTCTTTTACGCCCAGAATCAATGGATTGAATAAAGAATACTGGGGATGGGGGGAATTAATGGCACTTGATCGTTATCCTGTTGCAGCACTGCGTCATGTGATACAAAGTCATGTGACCCTTTGTCGATGTTGGGAACCCCGAAGCATGTGAATTTTCTTGTTTGACTTGCTTGTGCCATTTTGAAGACACGTGACGCGATATCTACCAAACAACCTAAGAGATGGCTAGTGGAACGAATGGAGTCAATTTGGCCCATGAAGCATCGATTGAAGCCATGAATGGTTCCCCCACGACGAAGAATGAAACCAGTCCACATATCCAACAATTTTCCCCCACAAATTTGCATCACTCCCCCACAAATCATCATCCTTCCCCGAATCAACACCAACCATCTACGGAGTACCAATCCCCCAGATCCATTCCCCATTCGGAATACTCCGAAGTTCATCCCATTGAACACGTCGCTCACAGTCTCTTGAGTGCCCCGCTCGATATCTTGAACGAGAGTTTCGAGCTGCTTAACCATTCCCAATTGATCCTTCTTACTCGGCTCAAGATCATTGAGGAGAGACTTCTACAATTTAACGGAGTTATTGATGGGGCGGTGGACGAGAAGAGGATCGCTATTGATTTGATACGAATCAAAGAGATGAAAAAGCGGATTCTTACGGTTTTAAAGACTTTGAAAAAGGTTGATCTGAGGCTAGCAAGGTTAGAGAAGTGATGAAACGAGAGATGAAACAAGTGATACAAACAAAAGATGACAACAAGACATGACAACAAGACATGACAACAAGACATGACAAACAAGACATGAAAATCAAGACATGACAAACAAGAGACATGTCAATTGAAGAGACATCTCAAACAAGAGAATTTCAGGCTGTCAAAAAATATGGAGAGAGTTACATAAGGAAAATCGAATGATTGATACTTATAACATCACCAAAAGCTCTGCAAGAACAATAATCTCGAAGTGTTCATTTCACCTCTACCGATTACCCAACAGTCCATTGGAACTCTACGAGATGCCATCTTCCAGTTTGACTTTTCTAGTCTATTCCATTACTCAACACTCTAATTGAACTTGAACCTTCACCACAACACCACATGATAATTGATCAGTATAATTGAGGCCATTATCTCAAAGTGTCATAAAATTCACTACTATATACTGGGACAGATTCCAACTGATCTAATTTATCGATGTATCTTCCTCTTATTGGCCTGGAGCCAGAAAGATTTGTGTTTATCAACATGTCAATTTGGTATCACTTCTTCTAATTTACAAATATCATATACAATTGTATATTTAGCATTTAGCATTTAGCACTAAATCATCAACACAAATGAGATTTATCTATGATGATTCTGATGATTCTGATGATTTTAACTTGTTGGTTCAAAAGAGTTTGATGAAACTGATTGGATAACCTGGACTCTTTACTTGGAAAATGTTAAGTAACCCACTGTAGAATACGAAAATACCAACACTAATCAATGCAACGCCAATGAAGTTGACGGTAGGATTCTTGATGGTTGGAAGGGTCTTGAACATGATAACCACCAATAAACTTAAGATTCCATAAACAAACGACACCACTTGAGTTTCAACTCCATATTGATTTTGTTGACCTTGAGCAAAGTATTCAATGGTTTCACCTTGTTCTCTAAGGTATGGAGTACCTCTAATTTGATTGAACATATACCCGGTAGTGAATAATAACACAAATACAATGGAAAATCCACTCCATAAGAGCTTGCTAGTGAAAATGGCTCCGACTTGCTTATGAAACTTTCTGAATAATAAAACAGAGATGAAAGAAAAGAAGGCAAAGGTGGCAATCTTGGTATAATCTGGAGGAACATAAAGCTTCAAGTCATGTCCAGTTAAATGATTCAACCAATCAATGATTAAATCACTATGTTCACCTTGGAAAAATTGATACTCGACAACTTCACTAGCAATTCCACCACGAGCCTTAACTTTAGTAGGAGGAAAGTAGAAAACTTTGGGGATTTGTGACAATTGGAAGTCTTGGAAGAACTTTCTCGAATCAGCAAACTCAGATACAAAGAAAACAATGTTATGAGTTGGACCATCTTCAGCTTCTGCGTCGGGCTTAAATCCATTGGGATGGTCTTGGTACCAACTATTAGCCACTAAATTATAGTCAGGAAGAAACTCGGTACACAAAACACAATTGATTTGTGATGATGAAGATGTCAATAATACCACAATGTGATCTTGTCTTGGACCTTCTAAAATAGCTTTATAATTTTCATCATTAAGCTTAACTGCCTTGTTTTTACCTCCGGATTTCACAAGAGCTTGCAATTCTTCCGAGGAAAGACCGGCTGCAACGAAGGTAAACAACGAGATTAATGCTAGGCACGATTGGAGCAAATGCAACTTCATTGAAGGAACTGTTTCAATCACGAGAAAGGAGATATACTGAAAATTGGAACACGTCATGGAGCCGGCACGTGTGTTGCGATCACGTGACCCTATAATCCACCACCTCCAGACTAGTATAGATATATATCAATTGAATGTGATTTTCTTGTTGCTGCCACATTCGATGTCACACAGTCCACCACCACTTTCAAGTCTTTCCACCAATAAAATATATTCGCCGGGTTTTTCAATATTCACATCAATAAATACTCCGTATAATGAATCATTCCAATGTTGATTGATCTGAATAGACCGACCATCGACACCAAACACAGATCCTCTAACCCCTGGCCTGTAGCCGGAGAGAATGCTTTCATCTCCTGTTTGGTTGAGATAATTCAATTGGAAGGTGATGTTAGTGGAGAAATCGTGAGTGGAAAATCGTAATTTGAACCTATTTGAACCTCTCCACTCAAATAGTTTCCTCTCCCTAAATAACCCTAAGGAAACATGAGTCTTTTGTATTTGTACCAGATTACGAACTTCTGGGTTCAAAAGTAGTCGATACGGTTCTTTTTCGACACGTTCATAAGTTGATAAAATCAATCTATACCAACCCTTTTTCAAATGGAGTTTTTGGATTTGGAATCCAATCTCGTATGATTCACTGAATAATAATTTTGTTTTATCAAAATCTCGTAATGGAAGTTGATAGTCGGTATCTTGAGAATAAAATAAATGCAAATTCACGAGTAATGAACCACCAGGGCTTGAAAATAACCCAAGGAAGATATCTGTATCATTTTCCACAAGTAATCCATATTGAGGGTTTTTTAGAAAAGATGAAAATGACCAGTTTCCTCCATTAGATACAAAGTTCCATTCGCCTTCGAGTTTTATGAGCTCATTCAGAAACGGTAAATGACATTTTCGGGTTGTCCATTCGGAAGAAATGTTATTGAATATTGTACATGAGAAACAACATCCATGATTGCTCAGAACAATCATGGTATAAGATTTTGAAGGTTCAAGAACCAATTTTTCTAATAGAATCCTGTTATTGGTTAACTCTTTAGTGTTGATGCATTTGTACTGATTTTCTGTAAACACCTTCTCACCACCTGATTCATAAACCCGGAGATATGTAATTTGATCTGGATGTTTTTCAGGAAGATTACGTTCAATAAGAATCCATATATGTTGAGGTTTGTCGGTGGTGTTTGTCAAGCAATATTGTGATTGCTCATATAAATGCTTTGATTTATTGAATGTGATTACTTTCTTGAAATTATAGTTGAATAACCCTTCAGTATTCCAATTGATATAAAGATGTTTGAAATGATTCAATTCAGATACTTCGATATACCTTTTTTGAATATCATTACTCTCAATCCACGAATTTTTAAGAATTAAACTACCGGCTTTGTAGGAATGAATCGAGTAGTCATGATTAGAAATAAGATTCAATTGAGTAGATAAAGATTTTGAAAGTTTCCCAGTCCCTATTCCCAAGGTAACTTTCCCAGTTTGTTGCATTTTCCAGAGTTGTTCGAAATCATCTGGTAAACGATTGTTTAACATGACAATCTCCGGTATGTATCCAGAAAGAATATATGTATCATTGGCCATATTAGAACCTTCAAAGTCATATCCATTGCCCATAATTTTGACGTGAGCTTTTTCGAGTATTGCAGGCCATTTTAGGTCTGGATCTGATGATGAGGCAATGGTTAAGTTTCTAGCACGATGATCTTTGAAATAAGGTAGCAGATTATCCACAGTCACTAATCTTGTGGTACCATTGAAATTTAGCCGTACCCGATATTGTTCACAGGGTTTATGGGGGGAAACTAAATCTAACAATGGGAAGCCAGATTGTGTTAAAGCCAAAACAGAAGACACAAAAGAGCAATTTGAAAGGACATCTTGATACAAATCACTGAGTTCTGAGGTTGGTTTCCACTTGGTTATGGCAGTTTTTTCGAATGAAACGTCTAACTCTGGCATAGTGGCCAAGATAGATGTATCATTTTCGATGAAGCTGGGCAGTTCAAAATCACCAGAATCGAGTGATTCGGAGAATTTCACAAGGGGGAAGTGGAAGTTGATCAATTTTGAGTTCAACCATATCATTTTAACGGTGAAATCCTTTGAATTCTGTAGTAATTGCTCGTATTGTTCCATGGCGTATTTGCTGATGGTGGAGTTTGCAGCATCTTTTGGTAGAGAATTGAGAATCTTTATGGCCTGAAGACAAGATGTTTTGGCTTTCGTAGGGTTGTTAAGAGCCTCATTGAAGTTTGAGCTCTGAAGAAGTGAAACCACTTCTGATAACGACATATAAGATGCAACCGTTTTGGGTTTCCACCTAGAGTTTGGAACCTCACTTTTGCTTAGGTGGGTGATTACGTAAGCGGATTCTTTCAAGTTATTGATTACGTAATTTCTGGGGTTGATTAGACTTGAACTTTAAATGAAGTGATCATATCCATTAATGTCACTTCGAAACAGAAGGAAGAACCCTCAAGTGGTCGGTTCTTCAGCCGAAGACGTAGAAATAGACCCTCGGAAAAGTCTGCTCTGTCTTTGGCACTTCATCCCACTACTTTTCACCCTTCGATTGATCAATTCCTTCACCATCACCACCTATTTCCAACCCGATGAGTACTATCAAGCGCTTGAAATCGCCCATTTCTACGTGTTTGGCTACGGATACGTGACATGGGAATGGAAAGAAAAGTTGAGGTCTTCAATCCATCCACTTTTGTATGCTTTTGGCTATCAATTGAGCAAGTATATCAACGAAGATTTTGTTGGATGGAGCCCCAAGATCATTGGGGCAATTGTGGCTACTTTGGGAGATATTGGCATCTACAAGTTCATTCTTCATTACACCAAAACAACAAGACTTGCAAGAATCGGATTGGTGCTTTGGATTATGAATCCATTCAATTGGTATTGTTTAACTCGAGCCTTCTCCAATAGCTTTGAAACCGTTATAACCATTTGGGCTTGGGTCTATTGGCCATTTGGAAATCGTAGCACCAAACGCAAACAATTTATTCTTTCGGTATCATTGGCGGTGGTCAGTTGTATTGTTCGGCCTACGAATGGAATTCTTTGGACTTATTTGGGAATACGGCTTCTCTGGTCAACTCATCATTGGATGAAAATGTTAACAATCACCATATCAACGGCTATGGTAATCTTGAGTATAAACACTTATGTTGATTACAAGTTTTATGGAGAACTCACCTTTCCACTTTATAATTTTCTTGAGTTTAACGTGGTGAGGAATCTATCGGTATTCTACGGGGTTGCTCCATGGCACTTTTATTTGTTTCAAGCAGTTCCTTTGATGATGATGCTTTACTTGCCATTTTTGCTATACAATTTGACATACAACTCCCACGATATTATGGTACAAGCTGGCCTTATAGTACTTTGTGGATTCTCCTTTATTAAACATAAAGAATTCAGGTTCATTTATCCACTACAACCGTTAATGATTCTTCAATGTTCATATCCTGTATCAAAATTTGTGGAGAAATTATCCAAAACTAAGGCTAGGTTGATTTTTGGTGGGATATTTATAATTCATGCATTTATTTGTTATTTCTTCACCCAAATTAATGAAAGAGGAGTGATTGATTTAATGGATTTTATTAAACAGAATGATGCTATTGATTCATTGGGATTTCTTACACCTTGTCATTCTACACCATGGCAAAGCTATCTACATGATAAAAGATTTGAAAAGTCGTGGTTTTTGACATGTGAACCACCATTAAATGTACCAATTGAAGGATACAGGGACGAATCAGATCAATTTTATGATGATCCCATTGGATTTATGGACCTTACGATGCCGGCGTTGAAGCCTTGGCCTAGTCATTTGGTTATATTTGAAGATCTTGAACCACAAATTGGAGAATATTTAGCTGACAAGGGATATGTTGAGGTGAAGAGGTTTTTCAACAGTTATTTCCATTGGGATGGAAGAAGACAGGGTGACGTGATTGTTTACCAGGGTATACTATAGGATTCAATTGTCAATATAGATTGGTGAAGGTGGGAAGTTAACAGGTAAATCACAGAATTCTAATGAATCCTTTTACTTAATCATGGTGGCTTATAATAAAAACACATCTTGCAATTAATTCGTTGGTAATTATGGAGTTTCATAACAGAAGAAAATTAATAAGATGGCTTCTCCAAAATGATCCCAAAAGAGAGATGAAAGTAGAGAATCTACCCCGGGAATAACCAAACCAGAACTTTTGAAAAGCCCCAGAAGATTGAGAAGCCCTAGAAGCCTTGCACTATGAATAATTCAAACTAGAGCAAACCGAGAATGCCATAAATGATAAATGATGCATGAGTCAAATTTCTTGTTAAAATCGTGTACAATCTCAACAATATTTCTGTCAATATCCCCGATCTCTGGAAATATATCACAATTATACTTTCTTCAGCTGTTTAGTTTATATCAAGTATGCACATACTTGGGTAATAATTCAAATATTTATTTCCACCTTGATTTATGTTCCTCTGATATGGAGTTAATAAGATCATATCAGAGCCTCATTTGGTCATTGGAATGGTCCTTTGATGAAATGAGAGTTTGGTGTTTTCGAATTAAATGGAAAACTTGAAGTACCAAAGTAGCTGGAAATTTATTCAATAAATTTACCTTAATTTCATGAATTATAGTGAAATAGTGAAGTAATGGTTAGTCAATTGATATTCGGAGAGTGAGATAAAAGTGATATAGTATCAAAAATTTCTATTGATTGATTAAGCTAGTGAATAAATTTAAATAATAGAATTGAATCCAGAAGGTCTAAAGGTTCTATAATGAAAGTTTTTAGTACGAATACAAGTATCTAACGTAGTTCTTTATAATGACGGTTCTACAGAATAAGATTAATATTGATAGGTTAAAATTGAATAATAAAACATTTATCAGATTTAAGGAAAATTTAATACCAGACCCAATGGCACTTGATATACTTGTGATATTAATAATTCTTATTGGTTAAATTATCTAATTATATTAGCTGATATTAATAATTCTTATTAGTTAAAATATCTAATGATATTAACTGATGTGAAGAGTTGATAGTAGTTAAAATATCTAATGATGTCAATTGTTCTAAAGAAAATCTGTAACGAAAGATTTACATATTCCAGTGATTACCTATAGATATATTAGAATTTAAAATATTCGGCTCTTCAAGTTGTTTTCATATATCTCTATAGTTTTGTGACAATTTTCTAGATTCTCTTTGAGTTTTCACCTCTATTGATGTTAGAGTCACAAGGAGCCTAATCAGATACTCATTCAAATGAGCTTGAGGATTAGAATATCTGGAAAGTAGATTCTATAGTTAAACTGAAAGTCTATCCTAGGCAAAAGCTGTAGTGAAATACTAAATATTACACTTTAAGAATTATATTATTATATTATCTATTTAATTTTGCTGTATAAATGTCTATAGAACTCAGAAGCCAGAACGCAAAAAAGGAATAATGCTCTAGATAAAGATAAAGAGGATGGTTTGATAATTTTAGATGAAATTCATTAGTTTTAGTAGACATTCAAAGTACGTGAAAGTGAAAATGCAGCTCGTAATAACAGAATTAAGCAAACTTTGTCTAATAGTGGTAATACTTCTAATAGTAATATTTCTAAAATACTACGCTAATAATATTAACTCGCATGTGTTATGTCTCTAAATAGCATTTAATCTGAACCAACATCATGTTCTCTTTATTCTTTTACTCCAATATTAATAATGAAAAAGAGTTACAAGTTAGAAGATGTATATAATTTGTGTAATGAAAATAGCTTTATCTTTAAGGTATTCAAATATTAATATACTCTATCATAATTTCTATGATACCTATTCTGGGGTATATAGTGTAATGATCTATAATGATATAGTTATAACTAGTTTAATGGTGTATCTATTTATATTATAATGAAGTATAATGAATATAATGAAATATAATGAATACAATCCCAGATATCTGGGATCTATAATATAATCTTGTATAATTAGATATATAGTCTAGTATATATGATGAAAAATTGCACCAGATTGATTTAAATTTATGGTCACATTGGTAAATCCCATACATATATCTTACAGTATTATAAACCAGCTAGCTGAGGTATACATCCACTTGGTAAGGTTATAATATAATTAGTATAATTATAGTTATAGTTATAGTTAAGGTATAATTATTTAATATCAATTATCTTTATTATTCCAAAAGTTATATATCTCCTTTAGGTAAATAAGGATGACTTGGTTATTGGTAAAGCAAAACTATTTGTGAATTTAGCTTCATACTTTACACTTGGGGGAACCCTAGCAATACTGATCCAACACTTGAATTACTATGGAGTTGTGGAAAATTAACTAGGGGGAACTTGGGGATTTAGCGACAGCATTGAGACAATTACCGGTAGAGATGTAGGGAGAATTAGGGTGACTTGGGGAGATTTAGGGAGATTTGAGAATTAAGGGACTAGTGATTAGAGAGTCCAACTAAATAGCGAGAACGAAATAGCGAGAACGAAATATCGAGAGACCAAGTGTTATACCTAGAGAACAAGTGTTATAGCGAGAGAACAAGTGTTATAGTGAGAGAACAAGTGTTATAGTGAGAGGGGATTTATCATTACAGAACAAGTCCATGGAATCATCCCACCAGTTTTTAATAACTCGTCATTCACTCTATCACTCTATCACTCTATGGACCCAACAAAAGTTCCCTGGCCATTTTGGTAGTATTGGTAGTGGCGGGTCCATTCACAGTAGCCACGGAAGCCAGGGGGAGGTTCCTCACCCGTGGTGCTCCGGAAGTGGTCTTATTCGCACGCAAGCATCATTTAGACTAGAATAATAAGGAGAGTTGCGGAACACTTTTACCGGAAATGGCAGAAAGGTAGTGAGCAGTTCGGAGATAAGAGCTTCCGGAGAGAGAAGGGACTCCGGGGGGCTCGTTACGAGTCCTCACCATCAGATGGACCATCCCCAGTGACTGGATCATCCATAGTGATGGGAACATCTCCATAGTGACGCTACCAGTAATCTTCACGGTTGCTGCTCCAACATTAGCCACGTTGGTCCGTTATAGTTAGTCACTTTGGTGGGAGATGATTATGAACAACATGGAGGATCTGAGAGGTTGGTAAACTGCAAAATTCACCAGGAATTGATAACAGGAATCGATAACAAGCTACTGGCAAGAGGCAACTTGCAAGAGGTAATTTGCAACTTACAAGAGGCAAAAGTTTAAAGGCAAAATGCAAACTTGAGGGTACTGTGAAATTCCTCCACTGTAAGGTGAACAAGAACCATACAAATGAGGAGTCCCAACAAGGCCAATATATTTGTCAGACTTCTGACCAGACCGGAAGCTCACCGCCCATGGGCTCCAACCCATAGAACTTTCCACTGCCTAGGGAATCCGATGGCCCAACTCTGTCCCTGGCTCAAGGAATTCTCTACACTGGCCTAGTGAACACTCCCCTGGCCTAGTGAACACTCCCCTGGCCTAGGAAAATCTCTACACTGGCCCTAGGGAATGGTAAAATTATAGGGAATGGTATGGGGAGACTGCTGAACATTCTACCATTAATGTGTAAGAGTTTCAGGATCGCCTAGGGAGCTTAGGGAGCCTAATTCAAGTTCTAACTTCCAATGGAATTTTGGTGGACTTGTCCCTACGGGCTACAGCCTACCGCCTATATCGGTTACCTCCTCAACCATCACTGGTGGAACTGGGAGACAATAAATGGTGGTGTGCAGAGTGGTGGTATGGTGGTGTGGTGAGACAATGGATGGTGGTATGGATGGTGGTGTGGAGATGCGGTGGGGTGTCACTGGAACGCAAAATGAGAATGAGCATGTAATTGCGCTTCAAGGTGGTCTGTAGTTCTCCGTAGTTCTCCGTAGTTGGCTGAGATGCTGCGGATATCTCGTGGTGTGATCTCCTGAACCCTTTGCAACGGTAACCGTCGTTACCAACGTGTCACTATTGCATAGCGAACGAAGATCGGGTAAAATATCCTCTATTGAATGGATTTACTGGTCGCCTAGAACCAGTTTGCAATTTAGGGGTCTTGTACAATTACATTTTACACCTCCAATACTACAGATTAAACCCTGCCAAATAAAACTGCCAAATTGACCTGCCAAAACTACTTTCTTTAACTCCGTAAATTTGCAATTCTTTTCCACCACTTCTTCTTTTGTTCAATTGTTGTTTTGTTCATTTGTTCATTTGTTGTTTTTGTTCATTTCTTCATTTCGTCATTTTTCTTTTTTCCCTTTGTCGTTGTTCTTGTTTGTTCTCCACCTTTCCCTTCCTCCCTGTGTTCCTGATACGGAGCAATGGTTGCCGCCCGTGTTCCTCAATCGTTACGGAGTTTGCACCACCGGAGGGGAAAATCCCAGTGCTCGCCAACCTTCAGATCTCACCTGGGTATTTTCTGGTCATGATTACATCACACCACTAATCGCTCACACCACACCACCAAGACGTTTTAGGCCTCCACATGGGCCATATTCACCCGCAGGTGGCAGCTCTGTCTTGGTATAAAATGACCCCCAATCTCTTCAAACTTCATCATCATCATCAACTTTAATTGATAAACAGTAAGTACTTGAATCCCAGCCATTGACCTGCTCCTGTGACATGGTCCTGTGACCTGCTCCTGTGACCTGCTCCATTAGCTTGGATGTTTGGACTGGAGTTTACCCCAGACCTTAAAGCAATCAATGAACATAACAAAATCGGAAGTGAAAATACTGAAAATTCAAAATTGACTGAAATCATCAACATGTCATCAATTTCAGACAGCTGAAGTGAAACTAGAGTGAAACTAAAGGGAATTATTGATGGCATAAGTTGGTTCTTTTTCCTTTCCTTTCCTTTCATTTCCTTCCTTTCCTTTCCTTTCTTTCCTTTCTTTTCTTCCTTCCTTTTGTTACGATTCTATTACCCCTCCAGTACTAACCTATAGTGTCTATCCCAACCACTCAAAAAGCCGTTATCTTCGAAACTAACGGAGGTCCTCTCAAGTACACTGACATCCCAGTCCCAACCCCAAAGCCAAATGAGCTTTTGATCAATGTCAAGTACTCCGGTGTTTGTCACACCGATTTACACGCCTGGAAGGGTGACTGGCCATTGGACACCAAGTTGCCATTGGTCGGTGGTCACGAAGGTGCCGGTGTCGTTGTTGGCATGGGTTCCAACGTCGTTGGATGGAAGGTCGGAGACTTGGCCGGTATCAAATGGTTGAACGGTTCTTGTATGGGTTGTGAGTACTGTCAACACGGTGACGAATCATGTTGTCCAGACGCCGACTTGTCCGGTTACACCCACGATGGTTCCTTCCAACAATACGCCACTGCCGATGCTGTTCAAGCTGCTAGAATCCCAGCTGGAACTGACTTGGCTACCGTTGCTCCAGTGTTATGTGCTGGTATCACCGTTTACAAGGCATTGAAGACCGCTGGTGTCCACCCAGGTCAATGGGTTTGTATCTCCGGTGCTGGTGGAGGTTTAGGATCTCTTGCCATCCAATACGCTAAGGCCATGGGTATGAGAGTCGTCGCCATCGATGGTGGTGCCGAAAAAGGTGAATTCTGTAAGTCTTTGGGTGCTGAATCCTTCGTTGACTTCACCGTTACTAAGGACGTGGTCGCTGAAGTCAAGAAAGCCACCGAAGGTGGTCCACATGGTGCCATCAATGTTTCTGTCTCTGAGGCTGCCATTGCTCAATCTTGTGACTACGTGAGATCCACTGGTACCGTCGTTTTGGTTGGTTTGCCAGCTGGTGCTAAGGTTGTCACTCCAGTCTTCGATGCTGTTGTTAAGTCCATCTCAATCAGAGGTTCTTACGTTGGTAACAGAGCCGACAGTGCTGAAGCTATTGACTTCTTCTCCAGAGGATTGATCAAGAGTCCAATCAAGATTGCTCCATTGAGCAGCTTGCCACAAATTTACGAGAGCATGGAAAAGGGTCAAGTTATCGGAAGATACGTTGTTGACACCTCCAACTAGATTACGAGAGATGATATATAACCTTTGAAAGCTCTTTGCATTCAACAATTAATGTACTTAGTCAAATGATTAAAATTGTAGTGACTCAAACATCGTATTAGTTAGTGTTGTATCAGTTATTGTTGAAAATTGATAGAATGATTCCCTAGCTATAATGGTAGTTCCAAAGAATCACTTGAACCTTCCATGATAGAGACGATTGCAAAGAATTTCTTAGTTCTTCTATGCATGGAGTTGTATGAATAATTTAATAATATTAGTATGAAAATGAAGTTAGAGTCAACAGATTGTGCTTCCAGAGCATTAATATAGGGTTGATAGTTCAATGATAACTCACTCTAATAATTTGATCTTATTGACTTGTTGATCTAGTTGATTTTGATCATTTTAATCTTCATTTTTATTGGTTTTTCGAGGCGTTTTCGTTGTTCAACCTCTCTGCGTCCAAACGGGCCTTGTCCATCCATCTCTTGATCAAGCTCTCGTTTTCCTGTCTGACCTTCTCGATCTCATCCCGTAACACATTGGATTGTATCTGATTCATGAGGTTCTCATCATTGATTATTTCGATGGATTTATCCTTTTCTTTAAGCTGTGCATTAAGATGTTCAATCTTAACAGTCAATTTTTCCACTTGTTTCTCCAAACTTAACTTCGCCTTGGATAATTGGGCCACTTTGACCTGTAATTTCTCTCCTTCATAGTGCTTCTCATTGATATGATCAATTAACTTAGAATTCTCCTTGCGTAGCTCATTGTTTTCTTTACTCTGATCAACATCCTTGCGACCTTCTGCTGAGGTAGTTAATGAAGGTGACGGAGATGGCGAGGACGAGGAAGCAGCCACTTTGTTGGATTGGAACTGTTGGTTCAATTGAAAGAACGCTTTGTATAAGTCGGAATCTTTCTTCTCAAAAGCGTCACGAGCAATTATCGACGATAGAATGTCGTCCCACATGACGAGGAGCAGTTGGTGGTTAAGTAAAAGAATTGTGGTATGGTTTGGTTGCAAAGCTTGGTCAGCTTCAAGGTGGTTTCTGGGGTTGAAGGATTAGAGTGGGTTATATGTGCAGATCCATTATATGTAGGTCAGTTATATGCATGTTGGTTATATACATGCCCATTGTGTGCAATACAATATACCATAAATAGATATAGCGAATTAAACCGGGAAAATCGGCAAAACTACCTGACTAACAAATTGAATTCTGCTTCTAATACGATCCTGTTTATCTTAGCTCCATGTCTTCAATCCGAAGTCTGGATCGGGCTCTATTGCTGAGCTTATCTTATCTCATGTCTCGGGCGGTCACGTGACGCATCATGAAGTATAGCGGTGGCACCTACAACAGAGCAAATCCAAACAGTTTTAGGCCATAAGAAGTGACCAGTCAATCGATTGCCCTCGGAATTCGAAGAATCGTGCCGCCATCTAGCCAAATCGGTCGGAACACATATCTATGAACATGTCCAATGGATACTGGGGCATCTTTCTGAAGGATACACAGAGTGTGGTTAGTCCATCATCGTCTAATGGGACGGATGGCTCGTCTCCAAACACACCATACCCCGGCCAGACTACTCAAGCAAGCAAGTTGGGCCCCAAAGGCTCTTTATTGAGTTCCAGCAAGGGAGAATCAGACAGCCAAACCAAACTCTTGCACTCCATACCCGAAGGATCCAGTGAAACCTCAAACAATAATAGCAGCCATAACAGCCATGACAGTCATGATAACATCAATAATCACAGCCATAATAAGAGCCATAATAACACCAATAACACCAATAACATCATCCATAATAACAATGACGTTCACTCCAACGGCACTAATGGCAGCAATATCACCAATATAAAGCATGCCCGAGGCAATAATACCGGCTCGGTTCCAGGCCCAAGCCGTCCCAAAGACCCGGATGCCCCTGAAGGTACAATTCGACTAAATGAGAACGATCCCCCATCAACCCAGACTTCAACTCAACAAGCTTCATCTTGGTGGTTTTGGAGAACAGATATAAGTAATCAAGCATCTACAAATGACCATCACTCTCAGGACCAGAGCATTCCATCAGAAGTCCCTAAAACAATTCACGAAATACATAAATCAAAAGGCGAATATGGAGCCACTGATAGCACTCTTGATCCTCCAGCATATATCGTACCAGATCCTCCAATAGACTCCCAGTTAGGTGGTAATCAGCCCATAGGTGGGACTGAACCCATACATGGGGCCGAACCTACGCCCTGGGTCGACTGGTCTCTCCAATACCGCCGGATGAGCTCAGTCGTAAGTTACGTTTATACCAAGGGAGAGATCACTAATGATAGAATAACATCAGAAATTCCCCTGGAGCCAACCCAACCATCTCAACCAAATTCCAACACCTGGTTATCTTGGGTATGGAACAACACTCAAGCAGAAGATTCCGACGAGGAGATTGTCACAGGAGAAAACGAAGAAATTGCTCGAGATATGTATCGAACCGCCAAATCAGTGATCGAAACTTCTAAAGAATCCACCCATTATGCCTTTAAAGGTGCACTCAAAGATATGAAATATTCTGGTGATTCTCCCAATTATCTGCAATTGGAGTTGGCTGTTAGTGACACAGTAACAGAAAGCCAACCAGTGCAATATCTTGGTAAAAGACGCCCTCTTGCCCCCAATGAGGTTCAGGAACGTAATTTACAAGGAATGGAGGCTTCGCTGTTGAAACAAGTGCCTGCCGGGGAATTAAATGGAAAATCTAATAATTTAACACCTCCACCAAAACCAAAACATAATCATGCGATGGTAACACCTCAACTAAAGAAGAATTATAGAATCATCACTCTTCGTACAAAGCTTCGTCTCTTTGCTGAAGAATATTTACAATCAAGCCGAGGTCAAAATCATTTGTATCGAAGAACTTCAAACTCGATTGTTGCTCGACAAAAATCAATAAAGAAAGTTGTTATTGTTGGAGTTCATGGATTTCTACCCATTAAAATGGTACGGACAATGATCGGACAGTCCACAGGAAATTCTACTCGATTTGTTGGAGAAGCTGCCAGGGCAGTCGACCAATGGCTTAGTAAAGAAAATCCCAATTATAATGATTCTGATTATGATATTCAAACCATAGCTTTGGAAGGCGAAGGCCGTATTAATGAACGAGTTCAAAAGCTCTATGGTCTATTACAAAATTGGAAGAATGTACTTGAGGAAAGTAATTTCGTGTTCTTTGTGTCACACTCCCATGGCACACCGGTTGCAGTCCAATTATTAGCCAAGCTTGTTGAAGATTTACCTTCGGCAAATCGGATATATGGATTATTAAGTATGGCTGGTATGACAATGGGACCGGTTATAGGACTTGATACAAAGCTAGTTCTTAGAGCTTTCACTGCTAATGAACGAGATATAATCAATGAAATGTTTGAATTACAACGTCCTAATTCGGATCAATCACTCCAGATGGACCATGCCATGAGAAAATTGGTCCACCATAATGTCAAAATCACCTTTTGTGGATGTATAGATGATCAATTTGTCCCATTAACTTCAAGTTTGGCCAATCAGTACCATCATCCTAACATTTACCGGTCGATTTATGTGGATAAGACGTCGTCGACTCCTGAATTTATCGTCAACTTGGTTCGTATTATAGTCACTATGAAAAATATGGGATCTTTCGAAGATTATCAATTGTTGAAGGATGTGGCTGATCGATTTGTGGGGATGGTAGGAATTGGAGGTCACTGTCGACTTCATCATAGCCAGGAGGTATACCTGTCTGCGGTTCAGCATTGTCTCGAGACCACCAGCTTGAAGAACAAGCTGAGACACTTGCTTCAAGTTACACGAAAACCGTCTCAAGGTGGCATTGTCCCCGGAGGAATTGGTGCTGGCAATGGTGGAGCTCAAGAGAACAGTTTCTATGTTATTCCATGGAATTTACGCAGTTTGATCCAGGATCTCGTGGGAATTAACAATGTCGCCAACATGGAGTTGTTACGCACGATGGTTTCTTCTTATAAATCATGGGAGCCTTCAAGAAATCTCCGTGATCTTCGACAATGCTTCAGTGTTCTAGAAGATTTGGAATTGGAGGAATTAGTGTTATGATCATTGAGAAGCTCAAACAAGTGAAGTTGGTGATGGTCACACAATAAAAGAAGTTCAAACAGCTCACATTGAATTCAATGGGGAATCTCCAAAATCAATTGATTCAGGAAATATTGACCATAATGAAAATACAGCATACTTACCTTCCAAGTATAACATGGAGAACGTTTCTCAAAGGTAATGATTCAAGTCCATCCAGTTCTTTCCTGATAATATCTCATCCGATTTGTGGATTTAACTGAATCACGTTGCAGATATTTTAAGCCCAGCCTGAATAATATTAAAGGACAAGTCAAATCGAGAAGAAGAATAATTAATTAACCTAACTAGTCCAAAAGGTTTTTAATTCGGCATATTTTGTATAGTTGAGTCATGAAGGGTCTGTTATTTAACAATATTGAGCTCAGATAATAAGAAGGTTAAGGTCTCTACTGAAAAATATGCAAAGATAAACCTTTTAAAATTCGTCTTGTTGATGTTAAATTGTGGGAAGCCTCCCAACGTGGTCCATTGCTTTAGAACTGTGGTCTCATTATTTTTATCGAAAGATTGCATTGATGTAAATCTTTAGATAAATCACTTTGGTAACCAATCATCACCAAACCATTCACCCCAGGCATGTTCGTATCCTGTGATAGTCTCTTGTGTTTCCAGCATCCCATCGGTTGAAGACTGATAATAGGGGAGGGCTTAGCTACTAATGGAGGAGCTTCAACACAAGATTGAAGGATGGAGTGGCATACTTCTGACTAGGGGTACTTGTCAGTAGAAGACCTCGACATCATCACAATCAGATCAGATTAAGGATAAAGGATAAAAGGTATCAGATTAAACTAAAAGGCCAAAAAATATCATTGTGTTCTTGGCCAGAGAACATTTGAATCGGATTACATTATTGAATACATGCGTTGTAACTCAAGCTGTTATGTTGAGCAATATGCATTTCCTGTTTGGGCTGGGGTTATGTGGTACAGAAATAGGAATAAGGCTAACCACGCTAAGTTTAGCGAACCTTCTAATAGGAATAATCCCCGAACAAATGCTATTGTGTGATGGCACTTGCATATGCGTTTAAGAATGCTTCAGGTGCAGAAAGATTCGATTACAGGCATAGATTAACCAGAACCCAAAATGCTCAATATTCTTCTGTCTACAGGAAGTTGCATCTTGGGGGGTTGAAGAAGAAACGAATCATGCTGAGTCATTTAATAGGTCTATTGTGTGAGTGTGATATAAGTTAAATGCAAGGATCTTGGGGGTAATTCAAGAACGTGTCACTATCAGCTCTGAAACTGCAGATTTTGTGTACTAACCAGTTCCATGGCTCAATACTAACTGTTGACTTCCAGAAAACCAGGAATTTATTCAGCCATCAATAATCGCTTCACCATAACACTAGTTCACCATTATATCCACTCTGTCAAGTTCTCGACTGGACAAGCTGGACCTATTTCGGTCGTTCGGTTAGTTCCCTATTCTTGATTTTACGCTGTGTGGAGATATTCCATGGCATAGCTTGGCGAAAAGAGGTTTTTAAGATCTTGTTTGTTATGTGATAATTAACCAGCACAATACAATACTTGGGGTCGGGCATCTCGGTGTTTGCTCGGTGATACATGGATGTGTCGTGCCTGCATATAAGTGGTTCATTAAATGGCTGCGAAATTTGACCACAAGGGGAAGTCTTCAATTTACCGGTACAGAATCGTACAAGAAAAGGAAGTATATGAACTTTGCAACTTGTCAAATATGGTGTTTTTATCTCCAAAAGAAATAACGATTAAAAGGAGAATTGGTTGGTGAAATTTTCAAGACTAATTCATGATCATATTAATTCCATCCACAGCTCAAATATTTAAATCAATGTCAATATCAATGTCAATATCAATATCAATATCAATATCAATTAATGTGTCATTCTCTAGTGATGCTTTTTCCATGTGTATCTTATTGATACTCCATCAATTGAAGACAAACTCAACCAAAGTTGAACCACATGATTGACACAAACTCTGCTAATAAAATAGCTCTAAGCTACGGGTATTATAATAAATATTCTGCGTCAACTCGTTAGATTTCACAAGAACATTCAATAATGACCTCGAGCAACTTTATAAACCAGAATGAGTGGAATAAGTGGAGAGGTGGACTGAACAGGATCAAATTGTTCAAGTTGCCAATAGTCAAAGCAGTATAGTTTTATTGGGAAGTCAAAAATACTTCATGAACGTTTGTAGTAGGTTAAAATGAGCAAGTCAGTGTAGGAAATCCGTTGTGCTATAGTAGTTAGTTGCATTCCACTTTTCTACGGTTTTCAAGTTGATATCGCCACCCCTGGTTGGACAGCATTGGCTGGGCCAAACAGAACAAATAAATATTCACTTATCGTTTCTACCAAAGAGCTGTCGGCTTATCAATAGTGGAGATATCTTCCTGAAAGCCGATACCCCCGGTTTCATCGGCATTTCAGATCTGTACCCGGATAAGCGAGAGACACTTATCAACTAGGTCACGTGCTCTTAACCATAGATTTCCCCTTGAACGTTTCCTGTGTTGGGTTATGTGCCTTGTGGTTGAACCTGCATTATAACCTCAACTGTAAAGCAGACTTGCAGCTGCCCGCTGCACAACGGTCCCTGTGCATCACGAGCTCGTACTAGTGCGTTGCACGTGATATGATAAATTTTACTAACTCACTGCGGCCCAAAAACAACCTCAAATGCGCCGACTTGAAGGTTGACATCACAGTGTTCATGCCACGATCGTGGTGCCACTTTCGAACCGCAATCACCAAACTTTATAAGCGAAGAGTAAAAAGCAAATAGCAAAAAGAGATTCCCATACAAACTTACTGCATGAACCAGATCTTATTTGCTTCAACTACATTTGGACAGGATGCATATTTGCATCGCCTGCATTAAACATCTTTCCTAATTAGTTTCTATGCCCGTTACTCCCGTGCACTGAGTGTTGTTGGTACCAGTATTAAAATTCTTCTTGTGGCATCAACCCGGATTTAATCGAGAATCGGTTCATTCCAAAACCCAAAACCCGGGGCTCATTCATAGAGCACATACTTTTTAAGGCTCCTCCTTTCCCAGATTCAACTACTTGCCGAGGGTGCTGCCGAGGGTACTACAATAGGACAGTGGGGGTTCAAACCTTAAATTTGGTTGAGAGTAGAACTAGTGCGGGTCATCTTGGTCCGAATCCCGGTTCCCCGTTCCACGGATTGACCACACTTCTATCATCACCACCCAGCCTTCCGTAAAGGTACCCCGGGCCAGGGCAACCACGTCCTAGCGGTTGCACAGAACAGCGAACCTCTACCAACCAGATAATCACCCCAGGTGGTTTAGTCATGAGAATCGTGCGTGCAGTGGAGGTCAAACTATGTGTAATTGTATGCAGGCGCATATGCGCGTATGAGCCCTGGGCTTGCGAACTCGCCGGAACTTGGTGCCGATATCGAGCGATATTCCCCTTACAAATCCCGGGTATATTCTCTAAGAGTTGAGCGTGATACTGTTGGTCCCTGCAGAATAAGTCACTCGTACGGGGTGCACATTAGATGAAGTAGTAAGCAACTCAAAGCTTGGTGCCACAGTCGTCTTCGATGTAACCGTTACCGGCCCCTACGCACATGTGGATCCTGCATACATGCCAGGCCTACGGTACTCACACTGATTCGCCAGATTCTTCGTATCGTTCGTTACGGCGGGTAAACTTCAAAAAAATATCTGCATGGGATTGTTAGGTTTGAGGTGCATGCTCTCACAAACCTAGAGTAGTATGGGGCCAGGCCAGAGTGAGCCGTACCAGTGGCGTGGCCGTTGAGCCACTTAGCTCATCACCTATCAAATAATACCTTGGATAAAGCGATGGTTGATTCATCCATCAAGTTATTTCCATGTTTATTGGTACATCAAAATAGCTAGAATAGAACTAGGCTTCTTGTGCACTTTTCTCCTAGCTACGTCACCGACATCAGATTAACCTGTTCTTGCATGGTATTTGCATATCATACTGGGCCAGGGTTCATAATTCTCTTTGGATGTATATGCATGCTGCCATATTACACTGAAGGTGCCGCTTACCCCCGCCGCACCGCCCTACCGCTGTATTTTGCCCATCACCATGTGCGATTTTGCGAGCAGTTGAGCCCATGGCCCGCAACGCATTATCCTCCGCCTATTATCCTCCACGCCCCATCTCTCCCTAAACTCCCAAGTTATCCCAAACTCCTCGTTATGATTGGGCGGGATTATTATTCCCCCGCGGAAGGTTCTCCCTACACCCAAAACATTTTTTCCTTACCCCATGAGGTGGTCCCCATTCATCCCCCAAAATTCTCCTTCCTTAGCGCTACATTCGCCATTCCTTCGCCCTACCCTGCCTAAATCCGCCGCACTCTTCGCATCCGTTTCCATGCCCACCATTCTGTGATCCCTTTCTTTCTTCCTTCCTTCCTTCTCTTCTTCCACTTCTATTCCAACTCCCGCTACCAGCTTCTCCCATTCCTCCTCCTCCTTCAACCTCATCCTTCAATCTCATCCATCTCCCCATCTTCTTCATTTTCCTCCTTATCCCTTCCCCTTCCTTCCACTTTCTTCCGCTGCTTTACCGTCCCATTCAAGGACATGTCTTCCGACGAAAACTCCTCCAAACGGACCCGTGCCAGCGGCGAGGTCCTTGACTTCCTCCTTCTGGAGTTCGAACGCAATCACAACCCAACTCCAGATCAACGGAAAGAGATCTCGGAACGGACAGGAATGGCTGAAAAGGCTGTCCGTATTTGGTTCCAGAATCGCCGAGCAAAGCTTCGGAAGGTGGAACGTATGAGCTCTTCTTCAAGTATCCCTAAAAGAGCAAACAGTCATCACTCGTCCAGATCCAATAGTATTGCTCAAGACAACAGTCCGTCCAAGAACGCCGCTTCTCAACTGTTGCAAGCTTCAGTACGCGCCAAACTCCAACAAATTCCCGTGGAAGTCAATGATACTTATTGCTTCATTGATTGTACGTCGCTTTCGGTGGGTCTGTGGCAACGGATCAAGTCCGGTCAACATGATCACCAAGCACTTTGTACCAAGTTTGTCAATCTTCTGCCTTTTACCCTCAACTCGGTCATGACCAATGTGGATCTTTTGGTCATTTTGTCCAAGAAGAATAACGAAATCAATTACTTTTTCCTGGCTGTATTGAACAACTCCAAAATCTTGTTCAGAATCTTTTATCCAATTTCCAGTATCATTTCAAGCTCTATCTTGGACAATAACATTAATTCCGAAAGTAATGAGCTCCGGTTTAGTCTCTCACATCAACCCAAATTTCTGGTTTATTTCTTCAATGGTGTTAACTCTGGCTCCAACCAGTGGAGTATCTGTGATGATTTTAGTGAAGGTCAACAGGTTAGCCAGGCCTACTTTGCTGAAGGGGGTAGTTCCATCCCTCATGTGATTGTTGGAGTTAAATCTTCCCTTCAATATCTAAATGCTTATGTTGCGGAAAACACCCAACTGCTGCATCAATCTGCTCAACAACTGTTCCATAACCAACAGCTTCATTCTAATCCTTATTCCCAAGCTGCCTCCTCTAATAATCAAGTACCCAAATATCGTCATCATTCAGTGCAGCTTGCGGATGACCAAACATCCACAGGAACGTTTCAATTCACACATGATGACTTGAACAGCATATGGGATGATGGAACATCACTCCCCAATCGTTCCAACAACCAAACCCCCGTCACACAAACCTTCCCAACATCAACAACTGCTTCGGTTTCTGCAGCTCCTCCTAAGCTGGGAATTACCGGCTTTTCTCCATTGGCAGGCCTAGACAATGCAACTTCTCCCAATTCCCTGGCAAGTGCCGGAAGTAACCTTCAAAAGGATATTTACATGCATTTGGTTCAATCACAAGCTCCAGGAATAAATCAATCGAATAATGGTACAACACATAGTATATCAGACACACCTCGTAGTGTGGATTCTGCCCATCCTGATGGAAACGAAAACAAAGATGTCTACGATGATATGTTCAATCATCATACGCCAGATTTCCTCGCTACTTTGGGTGAGTCTGAGGTAAAGCCAAAGCCAGATAGTGTCACCAATAGTCCTTCCGTCAACAGCATTTCTCAGAACAGTACGGTTCATGCGTATACCCATCAGCAACTGTCAAATCACAATGGCACACCATATGAACTTCTTAATGGAGATTTCTATCATCATGATTTTGATCTCAACGGAGTAAATGAATTCGGACTAAGCGAAGATCAAAGTTTCGATCCTAATGGCACCAATTCCAATGAAAGAGGAAACGGTGGGAACAATGGATCTGGATCTGGTAATGGGGGTGTTGATAGCTTCATAGACTTTGGCATATAATGATGGTGGAGAACGAGCTCGCTTGTGAAGTAAATATCATCTACCTTCATATGTACCCTTTTATGTGGTTTAATAACTTTGATGACTTACTTTATGACTCAGTGAGCCATTTAATAATCTGAGGACTTGATAGACCTTTATAATTTTCACTTCTTGTCGTTGGGCATGACTTCTGGCTAGTCTGGTTACATCGTCAACTGATGGTCCGGCCATTTGTATTTGATATAATAACTTTTAAATTGGTGTAGTAACATAACGGGTGTATAAATCCATGGTCATAAAACATAATAATTAGCTTGACATTACTTACGAATATATTAAATTATAACATGATATTAATTACATGAATTGAATAATTAGTCTATTAATTACATCAATTAGATATAATTAATATGACAATTTACAGAGTTCACTTCATAGAGTTCACTTTATAGAGTTCTTTATAATCTAAACTGGTGGTGAGAATATCAAAGACGTTACATTTATTTCACCATCAGATTTCGTCCACCAATTTAATTGTTTTCCCCTAATTATTCATTCTCCTTTTAATTATCTCCCTAATTATTCTATTCTCCCCTAATCATTCTACTCCCATCTATACTACCAATTACCATCACATCACCTCTCAAACTTTCCATATCTTGAAATCTTATAGAGACTTCGAACCATCCAATTATCCAACTATGGAACCAATAGGATCTTTCAGCTTTCACATTATGGTTCCGATTCCAGTATGATCTGCTGAATTGGGTCAACTGCATGATGAATAATTACCCAGATAAGTTGATTATATCATATCCTATCCTTTATAATATACTATTAATGCTCTCTTATAAAAGGAATATATTTATTTTTTAGAAGGTATAACCCAGACATAGAATATATTTACCTGGGGTAATTATACCCCAGATATGCTGGCAGCTATGTTGGGGTGATATATTTCTATCTATATTTAATATTGTAATTCCTGGTAGTATCTTTATAACCCAGCTATATTGGGTGAAAGAGTTATAAGCAAATATCTGTATGAACTAGCTATGCTGGATGAAATTGTCATTCTGTCGAATATTCTAAGTTCTACCGCAACATCCCCGATTCTTCTTTCTATTGGTGCTTCCCTTCATTTCCTTCATGATGGTCCCTTCGTGGTTTCCTTCATGGCCGGCCCTTGGTGGCTGGTAGTCAATGACTTCATGATATCTCGGCCGAAAACCTACATGAGCCATTCTAAGCAACCATCACCAAGTCTACTATCTCCACTATCTCCACTATCTCCATTATCTCCATCCCAACACCCTGAACTCGATGAAGGTAAGGCAATTCTTTGCTTAAGCCCCTCTCCCCAATCTACCCCTCTCTCCCATCTTCCATCTCCATTCTCCCCCACCTTTGCCAATGTCGCTCCCTAATTGTTATCTTTTAACTCGCTTCGCTCGGTAATGCTAAAAGTCTTAATGTCTGAACTCAATGGAATGTCCCAATGGAATGTCTCAATGGAATGTCTCTGTCTCAGTCTCAGTCTAAGTCTCAATGTCTGAATTTCAATGTCTCACTCTAGTCTCTGTCTCTGGTCTTGGTATTGTACCGAGAGTTCCACAATCCCAACCAATTCATCTCAAGTCCCCTGGTTCCAACAGGAAAATACAGGATCCGTTACAGGGCTACTTTGATTTATTGCTTTATTTGAGAATACCCAGCATTGAACCTGGTTACTAAGCTTGGAAGTTGGAGCCTTGGATGTTTGGCCTTGTAGCCTTGAGTTTAAAGGCTTAGGCTTAGAACCTTAGAAACAGAACCTTACAAGTAGACTCAACCATGTGTCCAATCTCACCTCAAACTTAACTCAATTATAATTAACATAATAAATGATAATGTACCATAGTAATAATAATTATATTTCCTATGCAGAAAGGGTAAAATGACAAAGTAACCCCCACCCATATTTTCTTAAGGGTCTAGCAATGATTATATTATGACATAAACTTGACAAATCCGTGCATTGTGCCAAAAAGCTTATTTGTCAAGAAAAGCTTGATTATAAAAAATAAACCCCAACAACATGTGAAGAGAAATTCAAACCGAACTAAACTTAAATCGAGACTAAAACCGAGACTAAACCGTAACTAAAACCGAGAAAGATAAACAACCAACCACTAAAATGCATAATGATTGATAAATGATGGAAAAGTGATTGATAAAATGATGTTAAAATGAATACCAAAATGAACACCAAAATTAATGCAAAATGAACGATAAAATTAATGCTACATGGATTGTTACATGGATTGTTACAATGGCAAATGAATGCTTGAGAGATTTCCTGAATTAACAGCTTAATTCTTATTATAATCATACATTTCCAGATATAACTTAATCTATAAAGAGAGTTGTAACAACGATGGATTCTTAACTTTGATTTTTATATAGTTAATGAATGAAAGTTAAAATGCCCTAAACTCTTTTCAGTAATCCAACATCAATCACTGCTCAATTAGCATTCCACTTAATTGTTGATAATCATATATTAAAATGGTTCTTTTCTGTGAAGATTCATTTGGATAGAATGTTATTTACTATATGTGTTCGTTTCCTACGCAATAGATGGAACTGTTGATGTTGTCGCATATACACATTTCAACTGAGAATTATACACCGTTACGTTACAATACTCATAATACTTTCCCTGGAAAGTGGTGATAATTCTATTAAAATATTACTATAAACCATAAGATAGTTTAGTTGTAAGAAGAATCACTTGCTATTATGAGTGTAGTTGGTAATACCAGATGAATAATTGAAATACAATAAACTAGTTGAATTATACAATTAACTAATTCAACTGTATCAATTTGATTATACCGTTACCTAATTCAATTATACTAGTTAATTATACATTTAACTAATAAACTATACTAATTAAATATACTAATTAATTGTACAGTTAACGAGTTCAACTATCTAATTTAATTATACTAGTTAATTATACATTTGACTAATTTACTATACTAATTTACTATACTAATTAAATATACTAATTAATTATACATTTAACTAATTAACTATATTAATTTAATTATATTAATTATACACTTTTACTATTTCAACTATACTATTTTAGTTATACTATTTTAATTGTACTAATTAATTATACTAATATATCTATACTACTATAACCATAGTTGTAAGTTTGTCATATGTTTATGCTATAATTAATTTATAGCTTCATAATTACATAATTTTACCCAAGATAAGTCTATGAGCCTACAAGTATATTGATGATAAAATTATTTCGAACTATTCACATTTCTTGTATAGCTTAATCCTATTTTGGCCTAATACTATTTCTTAATACTAATTTTGGCTTAATACTAATTTTGGCGAAACTGATTTATGTTCTATTGCTAATGAATAAGGTGGTATTTATCATTAGTGGTATCTATCATTAGTGGCCCGAATCTTCAGTAGTTCACTCACAGGTTGAAATACTAAACTAAATAATAGTAAATATTAATAAAAATCAGTCAACTCATTTCTATCAAAAACCTACTTTAATATTCTTAATAATTGAATAAGATTTCACTCGTTCCATTTACTAAATCCATTGTTAAACTTGATTGTTGAATTATTGGTCAAATAATTGTTATCCAACTCACCCCCCACTTTTCGTGGGGGGGGGGTTTAATGTCGGAATCAACATGAATTTTTCTCTGATAATTCTTAAATGTTGTATGGTTTGATGATTTGGTGGTTGATCTTGTCGCGTGATCGTTCGTCACATGATGAATAATCAAAATCACCAGTTACCTTCCATCCTCCACTTCCTTCTCAACCATGTTCGGTACCAGAGCCATACGACACGCTGGATGGATTCGGCACGCATCCACGCTGGCTCGCCCAGAGCTCCTCTCGTTGTTGCCCAAAAAACGGACTTTCAACCGCATTCTTTTCGACTCCAATTCATCGATCTCTTACAAGAAGATGATGCCAGTACTTCAGACCATCTATGACAACTTATCGACTCCCGACGATATCAAGCTTCCCAAATATGTCAAGCCAGGAGACTTGATGATCTTCAAGGCCGCTCTCGCCACCATTCGAAAAACAACCAACACCATCAACAACCATTTGGTGGCATTGGAGAATGAGCTCACAGAACAAGCAGCAGAATTGGGTGACAATGACGCCATCACCATTTTGGCGTTCGAGACGATTGAAAAGAAAATCAACAAGAACCCCGACGTTTCCAATGAAGATTTCGAATACGCCAACCTGCTCATTACCAATCTCACTCAATTGAAACATCCATTAGCCTTCAAAATGGCAGGAGATTTGGCATTCAAACAAAACTATTTCAATCAAGCGGAGATGTATTGGAATCAATTTTTGGAAATTGAACCCGACACTTTGGCCGCAAGTCAAGTATACTCAAATTTGGGACTTTATCATTTTAGTTATGCTGAAACCCCCAATTTACAATTGGCTAAATCGTTTTTTGAAAAGAGTATTAAAACTGGCGAGTTGGACGATTTCACCATCAAATCTCATTATTACTTGGGTCAGCTTTATGTTACCACCAATCCATTATCAGCAAGATATCATTTAGAAATCAGTGCTAGCAGAGGATTAAAGGAAAGTTTTTCAAGTTTAGGATTCTTGGAAATGAATGTTTTCCAAAAGTACGCAAATGCCATTGAATGGTTCAAGCTTGGAGTTGAAGCCAATAATGATATGGCATGTATGATTGGACAATTCGATTGTTACCTTCAACTTCATGACTACAAATCAGCTTATTCATGCTTAACCAATATCAAATCTATCCATGAAAAGATCCTTAGAATCAAATCAGAAAACCGCACCTTACCTAAAGACATGGAAACTTCCATGGAAGTCAATGATGGGTTGATAAAAGTTTTCTTCCAAACAAGACATCAGCAAATTAATGAATTAGCCACCAAAATTGCATAACTTGGATTGTTCATTATTTGAACCTGGGTTCATCATTCATTGTATATAGTAGAAAAAAAATTTGGTTCCACTGACGATTATAGTAAATATTCCATCTTTCATCTTTGATATTTCATCTTTGATATTTCAATTTTCTAGGGATAATTCAGGTGAGTTTATCTATATTGATACCATTAGAATCAAAGTATAGAAGACCTATCACTTTGAGCAAAATTTAACTCCGAGGTAAATCTCTCTTTAAGTGTCATTGGTTGGGTATTGGATCGAAGAATTTGTCTCTTTACTTGAGTATTGGAATGAGTATTAGTGTGAGATCTGTTGGTTTCGGGAATATCTTCATCCATATCCTGCTCCTCGGTATCACTGACTTCACGAGGTTGATCTTCTTCTTCGAACCAGTAATGCAGGCATGTTTGAACAATATCGTAACGTTCCTTTGCATTGATTACCAATAAGTTTGATATCAAATCAAGGGCAGAATCCTTAATTTCATCCCAATATGGTGAATAAAATGCATACTTTCCTTGTAGAATTTGCTCTTTCATATTGGGAGGTGCCAATTCTTCACTGAAAGGTGGAAATCCACAAAGACAAACGTATAATAAAACCCCTGTCAGCCATAAATCCACCTTGGTTGAATAATTACGATCATTGGTGAGAACTTCAGGTGCCACGTAGGCTGGTGTACCACATAAAGTATTGGTAAATTTGAGTTCTCCAATGAATTTTGCTAATCCAAAATCGGCGATTTTCACTTTAACATCATATTCATTCTCATCCCATGGACCTGTCTGTTTTTCATTGGAGGATGTACGAGGAGTGACATCCAATAAAATGTTTTCCGGTTTGATGTCTCTATGAATAATGTTGCTTTTATGCAAATAGTGCACTCCTGCTAACAATTGTTTGAAGATGGCTTTGGTTTCATCTTGTCTGAGTTTCAGCTTATTGATGATTCTTTGGAAAAGCTCACCACTATTCATCTTCTCAAGAACAAGATATGTGGTGACGGAGTTGGTGCTAATGGGCTCAATATAGTGAGAGATGAACTTAACAATATTGGGATGATTAATTGAGAGCAAAAGGTTCATTTCTTGTTGTAATTTTGCATCATTAGAATCCCCATTGGATGACCGATTAGGATGGAACACTTTCACGGCGACTATATCACCCGTGCTTCGATCTCTGGCTTCTTTGACCACGGCATAATGGCCTGATCCAAGCTGGTTCCCCAAAATATAATCATCAAAGAAGGTCCGTTTATGAGTCTTTACCGAAGTGTCATCTTCATCAAACGCGTATCGAAACACGTAAATTCCTCCTGTCTTTGCAAAGCCAACCTTATCACCAGATTTCAACAACGTGTTGCTGCCTTTTCCGCACAATTCATCATTGATGTATAGTCCATTGGAGCTAAGATCGGTGATATAAAGCGCTTCTTGGTTATTGTTGATGGTAATGGTCAATTGACAATGCTTTGAAGACACGTCCACGCCGCTGATTTTGATGTCACATTGACTGCTTCTGCCTATAGTCACTCCCGTGGGTTTCCGGGGAATAACAATATGAGATTGGGCTGATTGGGTGGAGTAAAGTCGGGCTATATTCTCATACCTGTGAAAGGGTCGTTTGGTGGGTTCATCTGAAATGGAGGAAATCTGATGTTAGTAGCCGTGGTGGAAGTGGGGTAATGGGGGATATTGGCAGTGTCACGTTACCCGTCATTGAACTTTATTGAACTTACTCTTTTTCGTGAAAGGGCCATACTTTTAATGAAAATGATTATAAGTTTATCTTAGATAAATATTCGGTCACGTGACATGGTTTCAAGATATTCACCAACAATTCACCAAGTAAATTACCCCTAAACAACTGAATCTCAAGAATTTGAATAGTTCAACTTGTTTAAAATGGACGGATAAATGGGCCATTTGACTGAAAATTCAAAAAAATTATTTTGTGATTTTTGATAAATATCTAGAATTTCACAACTAATGGAATTTATCATTTATATTAATTAACTTAATTGGAATGACATTGTTAAGATTAAGTTTTGATACAATTAGACCCTGAAAATAACGTTATTCAATAAATTCAAAAGCCTCTCAGATATTTGTCATAATAAATTGTCTTTCTTTCAAATCTCTCTCAACTTTGGGGAGGATTCCATTAGATGTCATATTATAAAATTAATACTACAAATAATATTAATAATATTGTTCAATCAATGAATTGGATCCTGGAATTTGTTGAATGAAATTAATAGTTTAGTTGCTTCAAGTGTCAGCAAAATACAATGAATGTATAATAAATTAACTATGTGATTTTTTGTACAAATTTTAAGTAAGTATATCAACCTTAATAATCAAATGGGTTATATCGGAAGTTTTGTAGCAATAGCACAAACCCCTCTAAAAAAATAGAGGGACCGAGGAGAGACAATTCATTAACTAGATCTTACTTTTGAACTTATATAATTTAATGCTATGTTAATGAAGGAGTGTTAATGAAGGAGTGTTAATGAAGGAGTATTACTATTTTCTTCAATTATAACTCTACCATATCTTCTTAATTAATATACTTCTTATTAATTATACTTCATATACCTTGTCTTCTTTTCTTTTTAATTAATGTACTCTATGGTCCTATTTAGAGGGCTTTCATTCCCCTTTGGGAATTATTACAATTATACAAAGATGTTACTAACTAGGTTGAATTGGAAACAAGATTATAGAAGTTAAACAGTTAAATTATCCGTATATATAATTACTTTATATATTAATCAACATTACACATTATAGATAACTTGTGTAAATTTACCAAACTATTTTTAATATTGGCTTATGATATTATTGGGAAAATCTTCAAAATACTCTTGAGGAAATCTTATAAGATTCTTAATAACAAATCGCTGATGTCCGAATCAGATAATTCTGTAAGAGGAGTATCGATTTCTTTTCGTAATGATTTGTAATGATGAGACTTTCTATACTGTTTAGCATCATTATGGTCGATTCTGGTGATAAATTGAATTGATTGGAGTAAACGAAGATAATCCGGATTATCATTGCTGGTAAACAATGCGTTCTGATCAAATCCTAGCTGATACAGAAGATGTCCCACAATATATTTCACATCTCTAGCAAATTGAGTAATTCCTGGCTTACTGAATTGATGGTTAGTAATGACGTATTCGTACAAAATATTGGAGATGATAGAAACAATCTTATCTGTGATCAATTGGTACCCTTGTTCAGGTAACACTCTGTTTAAAAACGTCAAATATGTAGATAACCCATTGGTTAAAATTGATAGTTCATTAGTGACTTCTGATTCTTGAGTATCTGCAAGATCCCACCTACTAGAATTAACATATTTCTTTAATGAAGTCTTGACATCTTTCTTAAAGAATTCTTCAAACTTTTTCAATACTTTGGAAATGAGTAAATCGTACTCTTTGATGGTAGAGTCGAAAATTGACAGCTCATCTTTTTTTTCTTTACCACTAGCCGTTTTGAACGCATTCCATAACTTAACAAACATAAGATCGATACTCCAAAGTTCCAAAGAATTTTGAATGAACTTTGCCAGACAATAAATTTCTGCGTATCCTTCCAATACTTTAACTCCAATTTCCACTCGACTTTCCTTAATAGGCTTGGACTCATGTTGTTTTCCTCCGGGAAGTAAACCAAGAACATTTCCTTGGCCATGCAAATCAGAATGCGTCTTAAACAAATCATTAAGAGCTTTACAATATTTGTCAATTAAAGTCAATTGTACTCCAGAAACAAACTTCAATTGATATTTGACGATTCTTAAAGTTTGAATATGACTGGTTAATGTTTCAAATAACTTTACCAAAGCATATGCCGAATATGTTGGTTTTAAAATGGAAATTAAATTATCTTGTTCTTCGGGACCCCTGTAATCATAATCAATATTAAAGGCATTGTGAGTATTAATAATTTCCTTTTGATATACCATATTAGCAAGCTCACTTTCGAAGTTTAACCAACATTGAACCGAAGAATTATCTGAACTCTGATTTTGGAAAATATCACCAGCAAGTCCTGACCAATTTCTTAAAGAACTTTGACTAGATTTCTTCACATATGGGTTGTATTGATATTTCTCTCTTAAATATTGATCAAATGATGATACTTCATAAATCAAGTGAGTTAATAAACGTCCACTTTTCTCATAATCTCCAGATGTGGAAGATTCTGAGGTTGCAATTTGATGTAAAGCATGTTCCATAGTTACAATCTTAACCCTTAAAGGCTTTAAAAATGATGTGATTATACCAAACACTAACAATTCGTCCTCCACAATAAAGCTTGATGCCAAATCAATACATAATAGCTCCATGTGTTCATCCAAATATTTTTGAATGTAATTTAATGGCCATTCAGGCTTGGAAATATCGTTGGTTTTCTGCAGGGTGTTAAAGTGGAAATCAAACTTGGTAATTAAGGGTTGCAAATAAATATCTATAGCCCACCAAGTATCTGGATATTCGGGATAATTATTAATGGATTGTAAACTGATCAATTCTTTGAATATTTCCGAAGATCCAACTTTTTGGAATCCTTTCTGGTTGCTCCACCATTGTGATTGTTCCACCAAGTTTAACAATTTGTCCTCTAGGACCTTTCTGTGGCTATCAATTATGGTCTGACTGGTGTTTCTCAATATTGAGATCACTGATGCAGATAGCGACGAATTATCATTTAGTTCATTAATCTTTTGGGAAATCAACGCCAATCCTTCCACGTTTATGTCATGTTTGAGTTCTTCTTCAATCTTACCAGCTTGAATAAGAAATTGCTCCTCAAATTTGCACATTCTTCTTCTCTCTAGTTGATGCTTGATGGTTACTATTGGCTCTATTTCCCCATATTTGACACTCAATTCGTCCAATCTGGAAATTCCGTCAGACTCATCTTCTGCATCCACGGCACTTTGAAGTACAGCTAAGATATCCTCGGCGTATTCTGTGAGTTTGGCACAAGCCACTTGTTCATAGTTGGTGGTGAGCTTTTCCTGTGCAGCTTCTGCAATTTGTAGCTTGAGCTCCAGCAAGTGTTGCTGGAGCTTCATTAGGTTGTCAAGACTGATATTATCAGCCACGTAGCCTTCAACAACTTCCATGTTGTGGTTTGAAGTGAATACAAGTGGTTGTTGTGGAGGTTATAGCTTGAAGCTAAACCGCAGTTTGATCTCATTTTGGCATGTTAGCAACATGTAAAAAGCAAACAGCGAGTTTTCCTGATTACGTAATCACGATATCCAAAACCGCTTCTTTTCCTTGCTGAAGAATTGCAACTACAATACTATCCGCTTAGTACATTCTTTCATCCCAATTGGTTTACTTGATAGCTCCTCTAAGCCTTTGTTTCTTCACTTTTACTTGCTCTTCTCTCGCCCTCCACTTCTCGTCGTTCACTGTCGCATTCTCACCACCCTTTCCCTAACCTGCACTATATCCAGTAATAAAAATTTCAACTCCAATTCTTCCAATACAACTATTCCACCAATGCAGGCTCCAGTCGTCTACTTGAATACTTCCACACAAAGACAGTCAGGGCGTCAGGCTCAGGTGTCGAACATCACCGCCGCCAAGGCCGTTGCAGACATCATCAGAACATGTTTGGGTCCCAAGGCCATGCTTAAGATGTTGTTGGATCCCATGGGAGGAATTGTGCTTACCAATGATGGGCATGCTATTTTACGTGAAATCGACGTGTCACATCCAGCTGCCAAGTCTATGATTGAATTGAGTAGAACCCAAGACGAAGAAGTGGGTGATGGAACCACCACGGTGATTATTTTGGCTGGAGAAATCTTAGCTCAAACCTTCCCATATATTGAAAAGAACATACATCCAGTGATCATCATCCAGGCTTTAAAGCGTGCCTTGAGTGATGCTTTGGAGATCATTCACGAAGTGTCTGTGCCGGTAGATATCGAAAATGAAGCTGCCATGCTCAATTTGATTAAGGCTTCCATTGGTACCAAGTACGTCAACAACTGGTCACAGAAGATGTGCGAGTTATCGTTGAAGGCAGTGCGTACCGTGATGGTTCGTAATGGTGACTACAAGGAGATCGACGTCAAGAGATATGTCCGTATCGAAAAGATACCTGGTGGCGAAGTGACCGACAGTGAAGTGTTGGACGGTATTTTGTTAAATAAGGATGTCACCCATCCTAAGATGAAGAGACATATTGAGAACCCTAGAATCGTGTTGTTGGACTGTCCTTTGGAGTACAAGAAGGGTGAGTCCCAAACCAACATTGAGATCACCAAGGAAGAAGACTGGAATAGAATATTGCAGATCGAAGAAGAACAAGTTAAATTGATGTGTGAACAGCTCTTGGAGCTCAAACCAGACTTAGTGTTGACTGAAAAGGGTGTCAGTGATTTAGCCCAACACTACTTGTTGAAGGGTGGAGTTACTGCCTTGAGACGTGTTAAGAAGTCTGACAATAACAGAATCGCTCGTGCCACTGGTGCCACCATTGTTAACCGTATTGAAGACCTCAAGGAATCTGATATCGGAACCCGTTGTGGTGAATTCCGTGTGGAATTGATCGGTGATGAATATTTCACTTACTTGGTGAAATGTACCCAACCACAAGCATGTACTGTGGTCTTACGTGGTCCATCCAAGGATATTCTTAACGAGATTGAACGTAACTTACACGATGCCATGGCCGTTACCCGTAACGTGATGTTTGAGCCTTCTTTGTCTCCAGGAGGTGGTGCTACCGAAATGGCCGTCAGTGTACGTTTATCAGAGAAAGCCAAATCAATCGATGGTGTTGCTCAATGGCCATACCAAGCTGTTGCCGATGCGTTTGAAGTTATTCCAAGAACATTGATTCAAAATTGCGGTGGAAACCCCATCCGTATCTTGTCTCAATTACGTGCTAAACATGCCAAGGGAGACCATACCTTCGGTATTGATGGTGATTTGGGTAAGGTTGTGGACATGAACGACTACGGTATTTGGGAGCCTGAAGTCATCAAGCAACAATCCATCAAGACTGCCATTGAGAGTGCATGTTTGCTCTTGAGAGTGGACGACATTGTCAGTGGAGTTCGTCAAGGTTAAGGAAGTTGGGGTCGGTAGATGAACCAGAAAAGAAGAAAACAATCAGAAGAAAACAATCAGAAGAAGAACTAGAAAAAGAACAAGATAAAAATCTATGAGATGAAGCTAAAATGTATGGAGAATCAAACCTAAGGTGGAGTCACCTGAAACTGGAAACTTGATCCAGGATAAGTGCCGGTGCAATAGCAACTATGAAACAAGATCTGTCAGAAATCTGTCACGAATCTGTCAGAAACTGAGAAAGTGAAACTGAGAAACAGTAAAATAGTGAAACGGTCCATTTGTTTCAGCTTCTGGAACGTTCTACTCATCATAGTGTGATTTTACCAGCGCCCATCGGTATTGCTCGCTTTTTGGCCAGGGCTGATCTCTTTTGTCTCGAGGCTGATCTGCCTGTGCCAGGGCTGATTTCTTGGTCTTGCATTGTTAGTCGCACTTCCCAATGCGGCAATGTACTAGAACTTTGCGAACTCTCTCCATGAGACACACTGAAGCTCCCTGAGCCAATCTGTCTAATAAACACCCAATTGGCCCAACGACTCACCATCTCATCTGAATTGGTACCTCCACATTTCTGGTTTTTTTCTCTGGTTTTTCTCTGGTTTCTCTGGCTTTGTTCTCGGTTGATTTTCTTAGAGATTTTAGTCTCGGTACGTTTACCATCCGCACCAAATTCCAGCACCACCCCATACCGAACCATAAAAACCCATCAATTACTCCCTTCACCTTCCCCATCTCCAATCCATAGACCTCGCTAATCCATAGACCACAATACACATCCATAGCTTTATTCCTCTGCCAGTTTCCAACTGTCCCTGTCATTTTAGTGTGTCTGTCTCTATATGTAGCCTCCACCAAATAATAGTCTCTTCCTGCATATAACCAATGGCATCCTGTTTACCTCCTTCCCAATCCGGCACAAGGCTACAACCTTTGGATCTCACCTTTGGAGTCTGTAGAACTCTCTCCAACACTCTTTTAAGTCTTTGCTATACTTCTACTGCCGTGTGATTTCCAGGCTCCGCATCTCCCGCCACACTCCTTCCTTCATTCCTTCCTGTCTGCATTGCTGACAACTCCTCAACGGCCATTAGCCATCGCATTTTGACCCCTTCCCATTACCAGTGCCTATCAACCTCAGCACTCATTCCGTGACCGTCCATGCCACAACCGCCTTTTAAAGCCAAAACAAAAGTCTCCTGGCCTGGAGAAGAGGAAGGTGACTTGGGATTCATGGAAAATGAAATCATCGAGGTGTTTTCTATCGTTGATGAAAGCTGGTGGAGTGGTCGATTAAGACGTAACAAGGCCGAAGGAATCTTTCCTAAGGACTATGTGGAAATCATTGCAGAACAACCTTCCACTTTGCCACATTCCACCTCCAATTTATCCATCCACACCCCTAAGCAAGGAACCCCATCCAAAGATTATGACTATGATCCCCGTTATAAAGGCCTGCGTGGTGGTACTCCCACTCCAACTGGTATTTACAACAAGTCTTCACCCAAACGCAACAATTATGCCGACGTTTCTATCGATTACGAAGATTATGACACCTCGTTCGATGATAGGAAATCGTATCCTAAAAAAGTTCGCTCGGCCAACAAATTGGTTTCTTCCACCAAGCATCCTAAAAACAAGCTGCTTGGTTACCATCAAGATGAACGTGAACTCTCTCAAAACTCGTTCCTGCCCAAACGCCTGCTGAGAGATAAGCGCCTGCTGAAATCTCGTCCACAATCTCAGGTTTACGATGCTGGGTATCATAAATCTCATTCTTACAATGATGTATCCACCATACCTTCAAGGTTGCCATTGTTCAGCAACCACACCGTGGAAAGTTTCTCTCCTGAGCACTCTCCTCGTAGACACGTGGAAGATGACGAAATCAATGAAATTAGCAAAAAGAGAGCTCAATTGGAGTTGGAATTGCTTCATATTAAAAATTTAGAATCTCAAAAGAGAAGATCTAAAATTGGACATCTGACTTCTCAAAATGCAACCCCTCAAAAGAAATATGGAGATCAATACGATCCTCCAAGCAATTCTAGCTATATTAGTGAGGATCTCTTATCTTCAAAAAGAAATTATCACTCTAGAGATGATTTAGGCAAAAAGTTGAACATATCTGATGAAGAAGAAGAGTACATGGCAAGAAAAAGTCCTTCACCTCCACCACCTCCACCACCTAAGCATACGACTCCAATTAAATCGTATGCATACCAAGAAGAAATCGACACACAGCCAATTCAACCCAAGTTCATAGCAGGTAGAGTCCCATTTGATGCTGATGACTTTAGATTTTCTGGTAACAGCCATAATAGAGTTCCCATGAATGATGAAGAAGTGTTTAGGTTATCTGCTATGCAACAAGAAGAACTCAAAAATTCGATCAAGTCACTTCAAAGTGATGTGTTAAATTTGTCAGAATTAAGTGCAACAAGTGCTGGTTCCTTTATCAGACATAAATACGAAAAAGAGATCCAAGCTCAACAAGAAAGAATGAATGGCTTGACTTTGGATGATGAAAACAAGCAACAACTAGTTGAATCAATTTTTCAAGATAAGAAGAAACAATCTAATATCTTCAAGAAGATTTTGGGATCCAAAAAGGGAGTGGAAGCTAACCCTATCGAAAGAAGATTTCAACAAGATGAAGAAATTGATTGGACCACTCATAAATTCGACATTAATAGAATGAATTCACTCACTTCTCATGATAAGCAAGCCAGAACAAGAAGAATTGTGAAAGAAGAAGGAAAATTAATTATCAAACCATTGGATTATATTTCAGAAATCAATACCAATGAAGTTCTAGGCGATGATCAAGAACATCATGAGATAGATGAACATATAGAGGCATTGAAGGCAGATAATGGTAAAGGATTTGCTAAAATTACCAATTTCATGAATGGATACTCTATATCTTCTGATTTAAATGAGTTGATCTCTGATGTTAGCGTCAAATTTAATTCTTCAAAGATTCATCAACTTAGATGCATTTTACTTCATATGTGCAGATTCAATATACTTGAAGAGCCGGGTCAGATCTCTCAAGTGAAACCAAAACTAGGCGAAGTTTTACTTAAAGGGGAGGCAAGTATCTATCAACTTAACTACCTCTTCAAAAAGGTTTTAGATGCCTTGAGAATTCCCTCAGAACTTGTTCTTGGATTTTGGAAAAAGCCAAACGAGTTTTATCATAATGAACAATACATCATTAACCATTGTTGGATATCTGTGTTACTTGATGAACACTTTTATATCATTGATCTTTTCTGCTTTAAAAATGGTAATGTGTGTAACATTAGAAACCATCCAAATGATTTTAATGAGTTTTATTTCCTTAGCAAGCCACTTCATATGGTTTCAACTCATATCCCATCAATTATTGACTTACAACACGTCATTCCACCAATTGATCAAAATGTGACATTTTATTTACCCCGAGTTTATTCCGGATTTTATAAAAGTGACTTATCATTCAGAAATTTTAACAATGCATTGTCAAGGTTAAAAGATTCGGAATTCTTTGAGCTTGAACTAGATGTACCTATTGATATTGAATTATTCAGTTTAGTTAAAACTGCTAAGGTTACCACTAATGAGTTGAGTTTGTGTCAGATTAAATGGGTTGCTAATAAAAGAATTGCTAAAATCAAAGCTATTTTACCTGAAAATGAAACTATTGGTGTTTTACAAGTATTTTCAGGACCCAAGGGTTTACAAAAGCATTTCGATAATATTCATGAATTATCGATTGTCATTCCACTTTACCATACTGGTGATTACAAACCATGTAAATTTGTTCCAAGATTCCCAACCGTACAAAGTCAAAATAATGATCTTTACATCAAAAGTCCTCAAACTAGTAAGATTGTGGTGAAAAATTCATATAATTTTGAGATTTTACAGCATCCATCTACCGGTTTAACTAATTCTTCCATGTTAATTAATCAAGATTTCAAAATTGTTATAGAATCACCATCAGGAAAATACTATAAGTTAATTAATACTGATCCTAAAAGGCCATTCGGATCATATGAGAGTAACATTAAGTGCCAAGAAGTTGGTTTATACAGAGGCTTGGTAATTGGTGATAGTGGTAATAGTTGGTATGTATTTGCACAGTGGGAATGTGTAAATGGTGTCATCAATTGAGTTTCTTTTTTCCCTCTTGTTTGTTATTATCATTGTATTCATTTTTATCATTAGATTGCATTTAAATATAAACCATTGCATATTAATTTATAGTAATTTAAACTAATTTAAACTTATTTATAGTAAATTGAAGTAAATTGAAGTAAATTGAAGTAAATTGAAGAAATTTCATAGTAGTCTCGATTGGAAGTTTTCAAAAATTTTTATTGAAAGTTTTCAACAATTTACCAACTTTATATTTGTACACTTATCGTTTCAATATTCCTCAATTCCTCGATATTTCCTCTTGACTAATGAATGATAGAATAATTATTGGTTAGGATAGTTTGATTTAATGGAACTTATAACTCTATTCTAGTACATTATTATTCATAAAGATATTAATAAATAGCTGCTTAACTATCTCGTAATAGAATTTTAATAGTTTGTAATATTTCAACAAGAATACTTAATGTCTATCATAGAATGTTCAAGTAATGGGGTGGTGAGTAAATTGATCATATTACGTAATATATCACGTAATCAAACATCATCCTAGCTTTACTTATATAGATAAATAGACAGTTCCCTATAAGTATCTGAGTCTCAATACTGTCTCAATAATGTCGCCTTACTTTGGAATAAGTCTCGATATCTGAATATTATATCTTGGAGATCAGAACTCCTGTAAAAGTAATAAAACTATAAATCAATAGTGAAATTGATTGAATAGAGAAAACCCATACCGCAATACTAATTCTCCATGGTCATGTGACGCAATATCTATCTCAAAACTCACCTCTTGTCCTATCCTGATTCATCCCATGACTACAGCACCGTTGAAGTATTCCAAGTCCAAGAAGGTCGGTGAGGGTACCTATGCCGTGGTGTACCTCGGAACTCAAATCTCCACCAAGAGAAACATCGCCATCAAAGAAATCAAGACGGGGATGTTCAAAGATGGATTGGATATGTCTGCCATCAGAGAAGTCAAATACCTCCAGGAACTCAAGCATCCCAACGTGATTGAGTTAGTGGATGTTTTCTCCGCCACAAACAACCTCAATTTGGTGCTAGAATTCTTACCCTGTGATCTTGAGGTGTTAATCAAGGATACCAATGTGGTGTTTAAATCAGCAGATATCAAGTCGTGGTTGCTCATGACCCTCCGAGGAATCCACCACTGTCACCGGAACTTCATATTGCATCGAGACTTGAAGCCTAATAACTTGCTTTTGGCCCCGGATGGCCAGTTAAAGATTGCGGATTTCGGGTTGGCAAGATCTTTAGGTAATGCTAATGAGGATTTGAGTTGTAATGTGGTCACAAGATGGTATCGTGCTCCGGAACTTCTATTCGGGGCAAAGCATTATACTACGGCGGTGGATATGTGGTCTGTGGGGATCATCTTTGCCGAACTCATGTTAAGAACTCCATACTTGCCTGGAAAAGACGACGTTGATCAGCTTGATGTCACTTTCAGGGCATTGGGTACTCCCACCGAACAGATCTGGCCCAACGTGTCGATGTTGCCTCTGTACAACTCATTAAGAGTGTACCCACCTCCATCAAGACAAGAATTGAGAAATAGATTCAGTGCAGCTACCGAAAAAGCTCTTGATCTTTTGATCTCCATGACTCAATTGGATCCAAGTAGAAGATGTGATCTGACCCAAGCTTTATTGCATGATTTCTTCCAAGAGTCTCCCAGACCTACTGACCCTGAGGATTTACCCAAAAAGAAAGAAAAGAGACCACAGAATGAAGAAGACGAAATGAATAAGAGATTAAAGGTTTAATCATCAATACATTAACAGAAACAACTACAGCTTAATAAAAGCTCCACTGATATTCAAGTGGTACATATCACATATTTAACGGTAAGTCTACAACCTAAAATGGAGCTAAAAGAGACCTTCAAAAGTAAAATGGAACTATAAAGGAAACTTTCTGAGATGACAAGGCCATTTGGGTCAAGGAAACAATTCAATTAATTGAGAAAATCAATATAAATGTCACATATTTTATCCAGCTACTCATGTATAATATATTAATAAATTTAACAAATATTCTAGGATATATCCAATGAAATCTATTTGAAAATAGATGTTGGTTTGACATGGTAGGATCAATAATATAGATTTGGTTTGAATCATTGAACAAATAATTACCATACAAATTGAATTTGGTGATAGTATGAATTTTCAACCAATCCATCGACCTTATTACTAGCAAAGTATGGTAATTATTAATGAAAAATTTGGATATCATATTATGCTCTAGCCCGTGAAATTGTCAATTAATTGTGATAAATTTGTTTAACATATTCTGCTATGGCCCATGAACTTGTCAATCCAGGACTCTCGATTCCCAATAAATTAACAAAGCCAGGAAAACCTTTCTCCTCTTTAATCAAAAAGTCTGCAAAGTTATTTTTGCTTTCCTCAGCTGAAAGAAGCTTTGGTCTAACTCCAGAGTAAGAAGCGATTAACTTTCCCTTTCTAACCCCGGGGAAGTAACGTTCCACTGCTTCATAAGCTGCTTTCAAATTCTTTTCACTAGGAATATAATCAATATCAGTAGCATTTTCCACATCAAGCCACTCCAAATCTGGCCCAAATTTTAACTGGCCACCTAAATCAAATGTAAGATGTGTACCAAGAGAAGAGGCATTAGGATTGGGACAAGGATAGATCAATTTGTCGGTAATATTGGAAGATCCTTCAAACAGAAAGTAAGTTCCTTTGGCAAAATAACTCTTGTAGTGTCCGTGCAGAGGCAATACTAAATTTGAGATCCGTTGAGCATGCAAGCCAGCAGCATTCACAAGGTTATCGGTGGTGATTTCGAACTCAGATCCAGAAGCATCTCTTAAAGTGAGAGTATACATTGGGATATTTGCATTGAAATCGATGGAAACTACTTGGGAATTAATTCCCACCGTTCCTCCATTGGATTCCAATTGGCCCTGGAAATATACCGTGAGGTCATGAGCAGAAATTATTCCAGTGGTAGGACTTTCCAATGCGCCGTATTCAGCTCTAATAAGAGGCAATTGTTGCTTAGCTTTCTCGGGAGAAATAAAGTTGACGGGAACGTCATTATCGCGAGCATTGTTGGCCAACTGCTCCAAGTATTGCGCCTCTGATTCATCCTGGGCAACCACCCATTTCCCACATTTCTTCAAGTTCACCTGGAACTGACCCGATTCATGGGCCTGGTAAAGTAGTTGTTTGCCTCGAATGCAGAGACGAGCTTTGAGCGAGTCTCTGGGATAATACAACCCTGCGTGAATCACCTCGGAGTTTCGAGACGTGGTTTCCGTAGCTAAATGGCCATGTTGTTCAACCAACAACACATTATTCGCTGGTAGAGCCAGTAATTCTGCTCCAATGGCAGTTCCAACAACTCCTCCGCCCACCACCACATGGGAGAACTCTGCCAGCACTATGGAGGAACGACTGAAGCCTCGACGGCCAATACGGCCGGCCCGTATCACGGTTGAAGTAAACACCGACATGGTTGGTTGGATAGTGTCACGTGTATGGGTTTGTTGATAGTGGGACGATTTCCAACAGAGGCCCTGGGAACGACAGAGCCAACACTAATGGGAACGTAGAGAATAAGGGCAGTGGGCTGATTTTCACCGCCGTGCAAGTAGGGTGATGATGCAATTCTCGGTGGGTTTCCTCCAGCTTTTCCATAGATTTCCTCCAGCTTCCCATGGATTTCCACCAGCTTTTCCGTTCGAAATCAGGCTTGGATTCAACGAGAAGTGTGGCCAAAGAAATGGGAGAAATTGGGGTCAATGGTCAAATCAAAATGGTTTTTAAAGCCAAAATGTGTGGATGGGCTCTGGTTCAAGGGATTTTCACTAATTACCTTTTATAAACTTGTAGTGAGTTCCTCGTTAGATTGTGGCATCTTGAAATAGGCATCCTACCGCCTAGTCTCGGACCTCTGGTGTTGCAATAGCCCCGATGCTCATAGTAGGCCCCGATGCTCATAGTAGGCCCCGATGCTCATAGAGGGAGACGATGAAGATTGATATAGGAGTAGTACGGAACAAGGCCGTAGACAGAGTAGTACTATTGGATTATAGGGAGAATATTGCAACAAGGCCATAGACAGAGGATTGCAGCATGATTGTAGGGAGAATATTGCAACAAGGCCATAGACAGAGGATTGCAACATTATTGTAGGGAGAGTATTGCAATAAGGCCGAGGAACAGCTGTTGGTATCTCTCTAAGCTGTCAAACTGCTTAGATGTCTTTGTCTGGGGCTTGGGCATTTGATTGTTGAAAAAGCGTAACTGCTTAAATTGTCGTCTAGTGTATTACGGTTATATCCCACGATCCAAAACCATTCCACGCTATTTCCTTAGACAGTGGAACCCATAGTACGACGCCAGTAAGTTGCCAGTAAGTTGATTAAGTTGCCATGAGTCTTGATATCATGGAAGGTTTGTTGGGTCAATCTAATTACAACTGTTTGAGGCGCTAGTCTCGCTGGCTGCAATACCCCAATGATCAATGAAACTTCGCCTATATCTACTAGACGCACTATATTGTACTAGACGCAGTTGCAAACCTCTTCATACGAACTACTGCCACCCTTCTTATAAGGGAGAGTCACACTACCGTTATCCATCACACCAATGGTCCATCACCACCAATGGTCCAGTAATCAACCAGGCAAATAGACCAGTCTGATGAGACTGATCAGTAGTTCATTCTGTCCTTAGTCCAGACAGAGACCCACAGTCAGACCCAGACCCAGACCCAAGACCCAGACCCAAGACCCAAACTCAGACTCCTCGACAATGCATTCCTTATGGTTACATCCCTTTGGGCATAATCTGACCTGACCTGACCATTAGCCTGAATTGATTAGGCCTAAATTGATTAGACCTAAATTGACCATTAGACCTGAATCGGACCTGATTTGACTTTGACCTCAATCGGACTTAATTTACCTGATTTGACATTAGACTATTTGACCTGAATGACCTGATCTGATCAGACAATTGGGCCTGAGCTTGAGCTGTCCAAATACTTCTACACCAACATCGGAGATGAGACACCGAGGCGAAACCTCATGCAGTATCATCGTTCTACAATGCAGTTTGGGTGAGGTGATGTCCTAATCTTCCCCCCACCAGCACACCATTAAACCGGTTGAGGCATCTTGTGAGCGCAGCATCTCATCGGCTTCCACACACCTCCATAATCAATTTCCCATCATTGATTTCCATCACCATCTCCCACCATTTCTCCATCATATCTCTCCACATGAACTAACGGCCTATAAAATTACTATAGCCTTGGCCATGGATTGGTGTATTTTCTAGCTCATCTAAATGGGGTGAGTCTCGCTATGGGCCGATGCTCGTCTGTTCATGTATCGACCGATGCTCATAAACCGCCCGATTAGGCAAATTGTTCAGACGATCGTTTAACCATTTGGTTCGTCACCTAGCCGAGTATCATGTCCGTCTCCCTACGCACGGCACTGCCAGGCGTGGTGGCCGGATAATGTTGCGGCGGTGCGATCGCCGTAATTCTACCTAGGCAAGAAGTTAAGGGGGCAAAAGCAAAAGCAAAAGGGTGAAAGTCAAGGGCAAGAAGGGCAAAAGCGATGGGGCAAGAAGGTTGACTAGGAGGTCAGAAGGCCGGAGGCCGGCCTGTGGGCCTGTGGGCCGTGGTTCGTGTAATCTCAGCGAACTAAACGGGCCGCACTGTATGAGTATTAGTGGCTTGAGAATTACTGGCATATTTCCACTTACTTCCACACTACCGTATTACGGTAATTCTACACTACGGAACTACCACACCAACAAGCTACCGTCTACCGTCTACCGACTACGGTCTTCCACTAACATACTACCATAACCCGAGATGTGCTATTCCCAACCAGCAATATTCATCGATCATCTCCCTATGCCTTATAACCCGAGACTTTAACTGCTTAGACTTGAACTTAGGCCCGGCTCCTTGAATAGTCTGGTGTGGTGGAAATTAGTGTATGTGGTGACGGTAATTCATCTAACAATGGGATCGTTCGCTGCATCGCTCACTAAGTTGTCCCTCCCTCGTGGTGTGAACTTTTCAGTCTCAGTCTCAGTCTCACTCGCACTCTCACTCACTCCCGGCCCACTTTCAGTAGTGCATATCTATCGCCAATATCCCGTAAAAACCACCTGGACACACAAAATTTTGAACATTTCCTGCCCTGAGATACCCTCAGTTTTCATCAGTTTCCCCCAAACTTATCAGTTTATAACCACACATTCATCACCATGAGATCCATCAAATCCGTGGTAGTCGGAGACGGAGGTGTCGGTAAGACATGTTTATTAATCTCTTATACCACCAATACTTTCCCTAATGATTATATTCCAACGGTGTTTGATAACTATTCAGCATCAGTGATGATAGATGGTGAGCCCATTAAACTTGGATTATGGGATACTGCTGGCCAGGCCGAGTACGACCGTTTAAGACCGTTGTCATATCCTCAAACCGAGATCTTCATGTGTTGTTTCTCTGTGATAAGTCCAGACTCGTTTCACAATGTTAAATCCAAATGGATACCGGAAATCTTACACCATTCCCCCAAAAACATTTTGATCTTGTTGATTGGTACCAAGGTGGATTTAAGAGATGATTTACATGTTTTGGATGATTTGGCTGAAAAGAATACCAAGCCTATTACTCAAGAGCAAGGAATTAAATTGGCTAAAGAATCCGGTGCGGTTCGTTATATGGAATGTTCTGCTGCTACTCAAGTAGGAGTTAAAGAGATCTTTGATTATGCCATTCGTGCTGTATTGGATCCTCCATCAAAAGCCAATGAATTTGTTTCTAGCGACACCTCAGGCATCGGTGCTCCGGGTGCTACTAAAGCTAATCCTGCTAACCCCAACGCTAAACAACAAAAGAAGAGGCGGGTTAGAAAGAATAAATGTACTATTTTATAGGTAATAAACATGTATATTAGTCAAACCAACTACAAGTTGGAGTTTACATATCAGTAATATTACTTACTGGCTATTTACATGTTTTTAATTAATCATGGCATGTTTCCAAAAAGTTGGTAACTCAGGAAGATAACCAGTATATTAACTCTTTATTAGTATGGACTTGTTGGCTTATAGATGAGCTAAGGGTAATGTGATACTGAAACTATGGCAAATAGGGCATTATCACTTGAAATTTCAGACATTCACATATTTCAGACATTGAGAAATCAGACATTGAGAAATCAGACATTCACTTTCAGACATTTACATTTCAGACATTTACAGTTTCGCCCATTTCAATTACATCACAATCATCATTTATCCTGATATCCTATTCTACCAGCTTTAATATTTGCTGGTTACCGACCTCTACTGGTTACTGATCTCTGATCTAATTCCCCTAATAGTTCCCCGAATTTCACCTTTTAAGCCTAGTTTTGTGTAGGGTTCCTCTATTATCACGGGTGAAATTCCAGGTTTTGTGCCATAAGAATTCACCTTAGAATTGTCTCTGCCAAGTAGTAATTATCAATTACAGATAGTCGCTAGATAATGCAAGTAACTTCCTTTATTATAAAATATTCCATTCAATATCTATAGGGTATTGACCCTTCAGAAACTTGAAAATATTGAATATAATTAAGAATATTCTAGCGAATATATAACCAGCTATTGTGGGAGTGAAAGTACTACCCATCTCTTACTTTTTATATAGTTATCCCCAGTAGTTACTCTTTAACCCAGCATCTTAGAGGTGGGTATCCTTTCGAAAATGTTGAAGCTGAATCCTTAGTGATTTGAATAATTGGATGAAGGAAACTGAAGAACCGGCTTAAAGAACCAATGGCCTCCTCATATAATCATGTTATTAATTTTCTTGTTAATAATCATATAATTAATTTAGTATGGGGTTTAATTTGGACTAGTTGGGTTAGTGTAGTAGTGATTTCATTAACTATAATGCAGTAGTATACAGGTTTTGGAGCTCGGTAACAGTCCAGATTTCAATATAAACATGAAGATAGTGATCAGAAGAAAGAAGTGATCGGACCTTTCTTGACCTCTTAAATTAGATGTTGAAAAGAGAGATGTTCTGAAGAGAGATGTTCTGAAAAGAAAGATATTCTGGACTTTTCAGTCAAATGAGCACATTAAGCCTTCCATTGAAACAAGGTTATTTGATTCAGGTTGTTTGTATCAGGTTATTTGATTCAGCTTAATTGATTCATGGTCAACAGAAGTGATTTCTTCTTCTCAAGATGATGATTTCCTTTCCTCAAGATTTGGTGTGCTCTTGTAAAGATAATCGGGAGCCTTTATGGAAATTACCTTTATTCTGTTCTCATTCACCTAATTCATCATGGCAGCTCTGGCAGGATGGACACCTTCTAATGCAGGCTTGGCCTTACCCTTGGACTCCTTATCCTTGGCAACCTTCTTTCTACGTTCCTCCAACAACACTTCGTTCTTTTCCTTCAATTTAGCCACCCGAGCCTCAGAATTACCGCCTCCTCCCACGGTCAATTCCACGTTAATCTTTCTGTTTCTTAACACAGAATGGTGCATTTTCAACGCCAACTCCATCTTACTTTGAATCTCTTGGGTATCGTTGTCGAACTCCATGAATGCAATGCCCTTATCTTGTCTAATTCTGAACCGATCAGGATTACTGTTTTTGAAATGAGTTACCAATTCCAGCTGTCTGATGTCGTAGGGTAAGTTTCCAACAAACAAGATGAAACGAGGTCCCTTGCCGCCGTTGACACCTTTTCCTTTCTTTCCTCTTCTGGTCTTTCTCTTCTTTGGCGCTTGTTCTCCGGTCACGTCATCGCCAGTGGCGGTTGTTGCCGTTGTTGCCTTTTCAGTTGATTCTCCTTCTTGATCTAATGGCCTTTTTTTGTCATTTTTTTCAAGCTTTTGCTCCTTCTCTTGTTCTCTCTCCTCCTTGGACTTATTCTGCTTAAACTGTAAAGCTTTAAGCTGTTTCTTAGATAATTTCTCTTCCATGGTTAACTGGTGAAAATCTGTCTCATCTCAGCTATCTCAGTTTTAACTATGGCGGTCCACGTGATCGCCATCGCCATAACCCTCAATTCACTTAATTATAACCATTAAACCGATTCTCATCCATTTAACCAATTTTACCAATTTTACCCCTATTTCGTTTGTTTACCTTTCATTAGTGTTGTTTTGGAGAGGACCATATGAATAAAATCAAAATCAATATAACCCGTTCCAGGTCTCGTTCTCGACTGCCAACTAAGGTGTCATCATCTCCCCAAACCCACGGGTATCGGGAACGATCTCGAGAAAGAACGGCGGAAAAGCTCCAGAAATCGAGTCTCTACAAGCGGGAGAACACCTCTTTACAAGATCTTCCACTTCTGAACACGTCATATCAAAACCAGAGCAAAATGCCCGAGTTTCAACGAGATCAAGTTGGTAGAGGTCGATCCAGAGACCGAGATGAACTCAAAAGTGCCACCAAGAGAGGGGACGATATAGCTGTCAATAATGAAGAAAGACGTCAATCAGTGGACAATATGGATCCAGATATGATTAGTTTGATGGGATTCGGGGGGTTTGGGTCTACTAAAGGTAAACCTGTGAAAGGCAAGGGTGGAGGCTTTAGAAGTGAAGAGAAGACCGAATACCGTCAGTATATGAACCGTGATAAGGGGTTCAATCGTCCATTGAGTCCAGGAAGATGAAATCCCGCAATTTACAAAGTTGCTTCTCTCGCTACATCTATCATTATAGTGATAATTACCGTGATATGGTCATGACAGTGATCAATAGGTGGAATTACAATGCTACGGTAGTTATGGTGGTAGGGTTTTGAATGGTGGAGTAGATCTCAGACCAATGATGTCAATTATGTCAATATTCAATTACCCAATTATGCCAACCATCCAATTATGCCAATAATGCCAATTATCCAATTCATTCAAGCTGTTTATTCGTAACTCTATTTGTATCTTTATCTTTACTCAGCCAATAATTTAGTATGCTCTTGAATCAAATCGGCATGCTTTCCTCTTAATTCTTCATATGCTTTAGAAACCTTATTTAATTTATCTTGTAATGATGCAACTTCTCCTGTTCTAGGAACTTCTTTCACAGAAGTGATGATGTTAGAAAGATTCTTGAATTCAAGTTCTTCTTCACTTTTAGTTAATAACCATTGTTCAAAGCTGTCTTCACCAGCGGTACCATTCGGTATTTCCAAGTACAATTGATGGTCTGTGGGCTGGTTGGAAGCTAACACTCTCTTCAAAATCGGAATAAGACGATGCTTCTTGTCGTTTTTGTTGTTTATAAGTGAATTGTTGACACTGTCACTTGGACAAGACTCCACATAAATATAAGAAATTGGGGAATTACTTGGAGTAAATGCCTTGACCACTTGTCTGGTGACGACATTAGCGGAGAAAACTCTTCCCAATGAATCTCCAGAAATGATATCCGTTCCATCGAATGAAATTTGAATTTGAGTAACTGAAATGGGGGTGTCATCATTACCAATACGTTGTTGATGATGAACAAATGTTTCTTTGAGTTCAGGATCATTTTCAACAGTGATGATTTTCTTATTTCCTCCCACGGTTTCTAATATGGAATTGTTCACTCGGTAAAGAGGAATGGTTCTAATAAGACCATTAGCAAGTCCAGCATAAATTGCCCTAGCAGAAGGGTCCACAGCCAAAGACTCAATTGGTTGGCTCAACACAAATGTGGTCAATAATGTCTTGGTACTAATATCATAGACTCTAACCGTACCATCTTTGGATCCAGTATATAATCTCAAGTCATTAACTTTACTTGTTAATGATAATTTCACTGAAGTGATAGGAAGAGTGTTATCAGTAATGGAAAAGTATGGCTTGGAAGTATGTTCGTCCTTGGTATAAACACTAATCAAATCAATGGTTCTCCATACCATACATCTAGCATCTTTACCTCCAGTGATCAAATAAGTACCACAAGCAGAAAACTCAATGGTGGACAATTCTTGATAATGAGCATCTTTAACACATAAAAGATTCCCTGATTGAAGTTCCCAAATATAAAGCTTACCAGTTTTAGAACCAGCAGCCAAAAGCCATGGGACTCTAAATGAAGGCATGGAATGTTGATAATCTTTGGAGGATTGTGGTTGATTGCAAAGAGATAAACAGCTCATCTCTTCGGGAACAGGAATCTTTTGGTCAGCACCTTCTTTTCCCCATGACCAAACCGTCAAAAGGGCCTTTCCCTTTGAAGCGGCTATTAATCGTTCTCCCTGTCCAATCCCAGTCAATACTGCTCCATTAAGAGGGGCGTCTGCTTGTCTGAAAGCGGCGTGTTGTTGGGATGAATGTGATGACGAGGCAATAGCCGCTGACTCCTGGGAGTGCTTATCTCCGACAGCCCCTTTTGCTATGTAGAAAACTGACTCGTCCATGGTGATGGGGTTTATGGTAGGAGATGGTAATTTTTCCGATGGGATGGGATCGGAGTCAGGTGATTCAGAGGCATGTGAAGCTAGTCACATGATGAGATTCCAATGCGGTCATGTGAATGAGTGTAACATGACACACGGTCACGTTTAAAGATCGTGATCTCGTCATGTGATTAATGTCACATGCCTTTTGTCACATGACCTACTATTATCGCCGCTATGAAATCCTTGCAGCAGTTCAACTTCATCACCAACAGTCCAAACTTGCAATATGCCAGTGGATTTCTTAACAAAAGTTCTTTATGAAGGAACCCACGTGATTCCGGCTTGGGACCACATTAAAACGTATGGCCCCATTGCGTTAACGGCCGCCGGAATCAAGTACTATTTCGGAGGTGCTTCCAACACTTGGGAACGAGAGATGCATGGGAAAGTTTTCATGATAACTGGTGGAACTTCAGGGGTAGGTGCTCAGATTGTGTATGATTTGGCGTCCAAGGGAGCTCAGATCATTCTCTTGGTACGTTCCACTGAAGATCTGTGGACGGTAGATTATGTGGAAGACTTGAGAGAAACGACAAATAACTTTATGATTTATGCCGAACAGTGTGATTTGGAATCATTGTGGTCGGTCCGTCAATTTGCCACCAAATGGTTGGACAACCAGCCTCCACGTCGTTTGGATGGAGTCATTTGTTGTGCAGCAGAAGTGATTCCTAAAGGTGTGACGCGTCAAGTGACTGAAGATGGTCTTGAACGTCAATTGGGGGTTAATTATTTCGGTCATTTCCATCTTTTGACCTTGCTTGGGCCTTCCCTTCGTGTCCAACCTCCAGACCGTGATGTCAGGGTTCTGATTGCTAGTTGTTCTTCTCATATTCTCGCGGATTTGGACCCTTCGGATTTGGCTTGGGAACGTTCCTATCCGGTATCTCAGCCATGGAAAGTTCATGGTAGTTCCAAGTTACTTTTGGGATTATTTGCCCGTGAATACCAGAGACAATTGGATGCATACGAACGTAAGGATAAGGCACCATGTAATGTGCGAATTAACTTGGTGAATCCAGGGTTTATGAGAACTCCTTCTACGCGTCGTTTCTTATCTTTTGGTACCATTTGGGGTCTCTTACTTTACGTTATTTTGTGGCCCATCTTCTTCTTGTTCTTGAAAAGTTCATCTGAAGGAGCCCAACTGTTCTTGTTTTCAATCCAGGCGCCATTTTTAGCAAAGAGTGAAGGAGGTCTTATGATTCAAGAGTGCAAAATAGCTACCAAGCTTCGTAAAGAGTATGAAGATGAAAAGTTACAGAAGCAGATATTTGAGACAACAGAACAAATCATCGAAAAAGTAGAAAAGCTGTCTGCTATTGAACGTAACAAGAACAAGAACAAAAAAGGTGCTAAGAAATCCACCAACATTTATGAAAAACCCAATTCTATAGAGGAGTTAGATGAAAAGTTACAGGCATTACGTAACAGTGTGGGTATGCCAGTATCTCAAAATGGAGATATGCCTTTGTTCCCTGAAAGCTTAGAACCAACACAATCCGATTCACAAGTAACTAAGCCTAGGTCAAGAGCCAAAAATAAGGGGAACAGAAAGGCTTGAAATGAACTAAATCAATCGCGATTTTTTGCGTGTGAAACTTACATACGAGAGAACAATAGTTTCGTGACATATTATTTTGCCCATCATCTCGAAGTTCTGCGCAGTTTGGTTACTGGGATAAGCAGTGTAAACTAACCAGGAGCCAATCATGGATGAGGTGACTCCACAATTTGAAAAATAGGGGAGCCACTATTGTAACTGAGTGGCATATCGGGCCGAAAGTTTACAGCTTTCACCCTGATATCCATGGGAGAGTCAGGAAACGCTCTGTTTACGCTGCCACCACCGTTCTCAGCTCTGGTGACCTGGTTACAATGTTTATGCAGAAAGGTTCAGGATTCTTGGTTCCGCTTAAGTTTAACATCGAGGTCACCGAATGGTAGACAGCTCAACTGAGCAGTTCAACTGGGCAAAAGCTGCATTTCATCACCGAATTTAGATTAGACACTTCACATACTTATTTTCAACCATGCAAGTCTCCCCCTCAAAGCCCTTAACAGGAGTTCCAGTAGACCACCAATTGGTCCCCGGTCCCCGGTCCCCGAATGGTCCATCCAGTAAAATTCCTCTTGATCTCCTTGAATATTCTAGTTGATTCCATTTACCAACGGTTCGATTCGTCGAATCAATTCATCAATTCGTCACTTCATCAATTTGTCGATCCCCGCTATTCTCATCATTTTGTATCACTTCATCGTCCAACCGATCCACCCCGCTACGGAACCCATTTCCCATTTCCCATTACCCACTAAAGGCCCCGCTGCGCCTATTCTCTTGCTGTGGTGCCCCACGACAATTAAACATTAACCTCCGTTAGATGTCTCTATTGTGTGGCAGTTTGCTATTGCTAAAATAATATTGCCATATTGCCATATTGAATTGGACTATTAGCAAATTATCATGGTGGAATAATTAGCGGCTTTGCTGGAAGATCTAGTGCCATTCACATCAATGGCTCTATGAGATGGGGAAATGAGAGAATGAGTTTCTTCAACAAAATGCCTTTCTATCCGGTTTGACCTCCACCTCCACCTCCACCTCCACCAGATTATACCACTAAAAATCTTACCCTCAATCTCCCCACCTTCACCCACGCACCCAACTTACCCAATTTACCCATTACCCAAATTGCACGGTTAGCCAATCTGATCCGATTTCTCCCTAACTTACCAAAGCAGTACTGCATCGCTCCGCACTGCTCCCCTCTCTCACCACCGTTCCCGCACTATACTCACCCACGAAAGCCATACTCCACTGCCCCGGTCCCGGCTCCACCGCACCTCACTGCCTTCCGACACCGCGACTCACTATAGTTTTGGTCGCCCATTAATTATCATCACTTATCGCACTATCTTTGCCATATCATTTTCGGCACCTGCTGACTCATTTCCACCGGTTGTTTTTTCCTCCACTTCTCTAATTTCCAACCATTGTCTGATTCAATCAGAGCAAGTCGTTGTTCCTCCGTTTGAAGTACTCATAACAAACATCTCCATCATAATGGATACTTCTGAAGCCGCGGGTGCTTCCGCTACCTCCAAACAACCCCCCATGTCGTCGTTGACTAGACTCTTGAATGAATCCAATAGTGCCATCAACACTCCGTCATTATCAAAGAATCACTCCACCACTTCTCTTGATAAGGTGACTAGCATGGGGACTTTGGGTACCCTCGAAGCCACCAAACCATCTGGTGAATCGGTTCCAGTACCGGTTCCAGTATCTCATGTATTGCTGGCTCAACAACTGTCAGAAGACCCTGGTAGTGGATCATTAAAGATCGTCACCGACAAATTATCCAATGTCAACATTGTCAGTGGGTTTGATCCATCTCCAAACACATCGGGGTCTCCATTTACCCCTATTTCTCCCAAGACTGGGGGTCGCTCCTATTCTAACTCCATTAGCAGCTTTAACTCTGCTTTTCAAAACACCAGGGACATGCCAATCCGTCCTCCTGGTATGGCCACCGCAAGTCCTCGTGTTATCCGTAACAACTCGGTGTCACACTCATCGTTTTTGGCCAATGCTGGTGAATCGTTGTCACTGTCGATTCCTTATAGTGCTCCTGGGGGACGTAATCATTCTTCTTCATTCTCCTCGTCTGCCAATAATGGATCCGGCTTCTTGGCCACTGGACTTGCAGAAGGTTCTCATATTCCTAATCTTCCTAATGGACAACCAATTTCCTCCATTCATATTCAATCCCCTCAGGTCAGTTCTGCTTCTATTGAACCAAGATTCGTTATTTCAAAACAACGGGTGGCTCAGGCTCAAGCAGCACAATCTACATTAAGCACCTCAGCACAACGTTCAGGTTCTCAATCTGGACTCTCTTACTTCTTTTCAAGTAAAAGCAAGTCTTCTAAGAGAGATTCTTCATCTACCGATTTGGGATCTTTCTATAATAATGCATACTCTGAACAAGCAATTGCCAGTTCTCCATCTTCGGTTTCTTCTACCGATTCAATCAATTCTGCAGCTCAATTCACTCCACAAACCAGACATAATTCCATGGCCAATTTGAAACGTTTTTTTAAGAAAGGTACAACCCCACAACCGCAAGCTCCAGTGTCAAATTTGTCTAGTTCACTCAGATCATCTAATGGCTCGTTTAGTGGTGTAAACAATAATGGTGCCACCACCAATGGAGTCAATATTCCCAATGTTCAATCCTCGTCTAGTACTACCCAAAATGGTTCATATGGACCATCTTTAACGTCAACATCTTCCAACAATTCAATTTCTCAATCACCAGGATCGACTTCAATTAGTAGATCTTCATCTATCTTGCAAAATAAGATCAATTATCAAGAAAGAAGAGGGTCTGTGACACCACTTCTTAATCAACAACAATTGCCATTTTCTAAAAGGTATGGAAAATTTGGTGAGAGTCTTGGTGCTGGTGCTGGAGGTGCGGTGAAGCTCGTGTCAAGAATCACCGATAAGAAAGTTTTCGCTGTTAAGGAATTCAGAGCAAAGTATCAGAACGAAACCAAGCGTGATTATGCTAAGAAAATTACTGGTGAATATTGCATTGGATCTACTTTAAAGCATCCAAACATCATTGAAACGGTGGAGATTTGTTATGAAAATGAAAGAATTCTCCAAGTCATGGAATATTGTGATTTCGATTTGTTTGCCATTGTGATGTCCAATAAAATGTCTAGAGAAGAAATCAATTGTTGTTTTAAGCAGATTTTATCTGGTATTCATTACCTTCATTCAATGGGTTTAGCTCATCGTGATTTGAAATTAGATAATTGTGTTATTGACGCAAGAGGAATTGTTAAAGTGATTGATTTTGGATCTGCGGTGGTTTTCTCTTATCCATTCACAAAAACTTTGATTGAAGCTCAAGGTGTGGTGGGATCTGATCCATACTTAGCACCAGAAGTTTGTGTTTTTAACAAATATGATCCAAGACCAGTTGATGTTTGGTCGGTGGCAATTATTTACTGTTGCATGATGTTGAAGAAATTCCCCTGGAAGGTACCTAAACTTTCCGATCCAAGTTTCAAGCTTTTTGCTACTAGAGGAGATTTCACACCTATTAGTGAAGTTTTAAAGAAAACTCCTCAGGATTTGGTTACTGCCAATAATAGTAGAGGATCGTCTGATTTAGGAGACATTGATGAAGTTGAAGGAGAAAAGAAGGGTGGTACAAAACCTAAAGATACTTCTACTGAAGGAAATGCACATACCAGTTCAGAAAGTGGAGTTGGAAGATTATTATTAGCATTACCAGAAGATTGTCGTACCTTGATTGGAAGAATGGTAGAACTTGCACCAGCTTGTCGTATATCCATTGAAGATTGTTTCAATGATGAATGGCTTAATTCCGTCAGTATGTGTACCGTTGAAGAGAGATTAAAAGCCGATGGCCTGCCAGATTATGCTGTGATGAGGTGTGAAGATCACGAACATACTCAAGTGGATCAATCTAAAGCACACATTGCTGCTTTCGATAAGAGCAAAAAGAAATAGTAGTATGAAAAAATGCATTGAATCCCTCATTCATGAGTAGATTCAGAAATTCATTGTATAATAGATTGAATGATAATACAAACCATATCAGAAGTTTAATAGTAGCACCAGAAATCAGAAACATCAAGAGTGATGGAAATCAAGAGTGATGGGAAGTAACCCAAACTTACAGATTGTTGATCATAAATGATTCTAACATGAAGTCTTTTGCTAGAATTGTTAGAACCCATTATGATTAGTCACTATGATCAGTCACTTAGGCTCATCTACAAATACTCTTAAAGTCGATGTTTTTTGTATTATATATAATAACCATAATACTCTTAATGAAACCGTAAAGAGATAACATTAAGTTCAGTCTAATATTTATTGATATTATAATATGTGGTTCAAATTAGAGAAACTAATGATTTTACTTGTTGTAAGGTTCAAGGTTATCATTTACTCTGTTGAATTTCTAGACTTGACACCAAATTAATGATTGGTTAATCTTGAACGTTATAATACGATTCCCCGAGTCATATGGTGTTAATTATCATCATAATTGTATAATGGTATTGTCATGTTTAGGTGTTCTCATGTTTAGGTGTTGTCATGTTTAGGGTTATACTCATCACTTCTACATAAATTATATTTATTCTCAGGTTAAAATAACGTGGATTAGTAAAAGATTAATTTATTAATCCTATTGGTTATTTAGCCTACTAAGAATCTCCCAAATATTCTAATGTCGATTATATCTACTAGGTAAATGAATAATTTGATTTAATATTTGATTATAAAGTTAATGAGAGTGATAATAAGCTCAAATAAATTAATCGAATTATTGAATTAACAAGACACGTTATTTCAACACTCAAGCTTTTATCAAGGGTGGAGATGTGCAGCTTAAATGGAATAAGAACAGGAGAAGTATCAGCTTATTTCCAAAGAAAATATTCAGAGTGCAATAATGATTTAAATTGGAATTTCAATTTCCTTTCTCGTCATGAATTATCACCAATAAATGGTGGGATGCGTACTCTCTGACCTTCTAAAATGAATAAGAGTTTGAAACGGTGAAAAGGCACAGTTATGATGGCTTTTTACGTCCTCTATTTACTCGTTATTAACAAGAATGTCATTTTGGGCTTATAATATGCAGATGCTTGTCACTAATAAACTTTGAGATATTCCGTGTACTCAGTTTTCTTTTCCACTGTCAATCGTCCCAATCTTTATAATTATTCTTCCATATAAATCTAAATACATAATCAATTGATCTAATTAAACTAATAAACTAATAAACTAATAAACTAATAAACTAATAAACTAATAAACTAATAAACTAATAAACTAATAAACTAATAAACTAATACACTAACATGTAAAGATAAATAATCTTTCTAATTTTAATATTTCAATATTCTTGATACACTTAATAAATGTATTGTGAAATATCACCATATTTATATCACCTCTATTGAAGTTATATCCATTAACATGATAGAAATATCTATGAATGAGGAGTGATTTTCTATTTCATTCTCTACTGTAATTAGTAACAGTCTTCATCTAATTGCAGTATGATTTGAATTGAATAACCACAGAGCTTAAGATCACATATATATGAAGAATATTAATATTCCTCAATTTGATTGAAATATTTTCTCTTAGTATTATTAGCATTTTTGGTTCATTCCATCTTGTTCATTTCTTGTCATTCCATCTTTCTCATTCCATCTTGATCTTGTTCAGTAAAATCATCAGAGTTGTTTTTCTTTGTCTTTGTCTTTATCTTCATCTTGTCTTGTCTCATCTCATTTTGTGTGTCTACATCTGTTCGTTTCTGTTCTTTTCTGCTGTTCTTTTCTTTATATTACAAGCTGTCTATTTACATTATGGCACCACAGTAATCCCCACTGCCTCTGCTGTCGACAACACAGCTCCCACCACCGACTTTAATTCCACATCTTTATGTCTTTCATCGGTCTTCTTGATCTTGGCAATTTCGTAAATATGCTTCAATGAGATCTCACCCACGTTTTCATGGCCGGCCTTTCCTGAGCCTTGGCTGACTCCAGCCGCTTGCATCAACAACCACGAGGTAGGAGGAGACTTCATTTCAAAGGTAAAAGTCCGATCTGGCTTAACATTGAGCACACAAGGAATTGGGGTTCCTGGATTGTAATGGGCGGTTCTGGCGTTGAATTCTTTGCAAAAGTCGATGGCTTTAACACCTTTGGATCCTAAAGCAGGTCCCACGGGGGGAGCGGGTGCAGCTTTACCTGCACCAACGATCAATTTGATCATGGCGGCCTTTCCAGACATGTTATAGTGAAGAATTGAAAATTTTGATGTTCGCATAATTGAATATAGACACCGCGCGTGGGAGTGGGTCCACCGAGACTGGGCATCCCCAGAAAACACCACTAGCTGCATGCCCCATGAGAGTCCCATGAGAACTTAAGTGGGAGCTACGGTGATCATTAGATTTGCTGGGGAAGCATTACTATAGTAATGGGTATGGTAGAATCTGGTGGTAATAGGTTAGTCGAGTGATCTTTCAAGACTGTTAGAAGTGACGGAAGTTAGAGCGATGGTATTGGTGAATTAGTGGTGATTCTCACTAATAGTGGTGGTTCTCACTGGAGCTTAGCGATAATCTCACTAAATGTAAACTAGACTCTCGCTAGAGATGGGCCTCCCGCTAGAAACTGGTGGATAATAGAATTTAGTGAGGGTCGCATTAGATTGATGGATACTTGTAATTTACTTGAATGATGGTGGTGTCATTTGAAGGCCTTTCTGGTGGTCTAGACCCATTCTTTAACTCCATTGTATCTTCAAACAATTAAAAAGGTACTTTACTACCAAAAACTTGCAATTGAGCTGATTATTTATATTAAGTAGTGAACCTTGCTTGGTTATATGCAAGATTGGTAATTTGGTTGGTGCACGATTCTACCCAGTTAAATTTTGCAGTCGAAATATATTAAGAAGATCAACTGATTCATCTACAATGAAAACCACTACTAACGATACTCAGAAAGCTCTAGAATTCTCCAATGTCTTCTTTCATATCCACTTGAAATCACAAATATCGCCATAATCCCCCTCCAAATTAAGCTAAATCGATCACAGTTACTAAAATCGGTCAGATTCATTCAAGCTCAGTCAAGAATGATTGAAATCAGTCAAGATTAAAGTTACAGATTGAATCTCAAAGAAGAAGTCGCTTTATCTCTTTGGCTACATTCTAGTGATCAGATTGAAGAGAATTGATCAGATCGGGCTTCCTCTACTACTAGTATTAAGAGTGAGTATTACACTACCCCTCCTACTACTGAGACAACCAACTACCAACTGGCATAATGTTATAAGTCTGATATAACCAACGGAAAGACTAACAAATTGAGCTCTGTTCTTCGTACAGTTTTCTTTTTTACTACTTTGAGTCGTTTGAGCTCTTCAGTTCTTTGACTCTGTTGGTTATGGCTAAATTGTTTGTACTAGTTAGTTCTCAGTCTCCTATGGTGTGTCTGAACCACATCTAACATTCAATCTCAACTATACATACCTGAACCTCATCTCATTCAATAGAAGTCAGATTCACATCGTTAAGAAATGAAGACGTTTCCCTTGAATTCACGTTCGAAAACAACGGCTCTCAAACAGCCAAAAGAACTCTTCACTTTCTACAGAGACCTTGATGCCAACTATTCCTACGATAAAGATGAAGTTCGTTCCAAAGCTTCATACTACTACCTTCCTGATAGTGAATTGAACAAGAAAGTTGATTTACAAGGCGGGTTCTCCAAATTCCAGAAGATTCCAGAAGAGCAAAACCTCGGAGATTTTGGACTGTTACTTGCTGGTATCCAGAAGTATGAGGAAGCCAATGGAGGTGAAAAGATTCCCGTGGACGTGGTGACGTTTAGAGGACTCATGACAAAGCTATTGACCATTCCATATAACAACAGAGACCCAGTTGACTTGAATATCGTTGCATTTGATGGACAATTGTTCATTAAAGCAGATGACAAGATCGAAACAAAGAGAAGACATGATGATTTGATTCAAAAAGAAGGTTTGGGTAAGGAACAATTCGATTTTATTCAAAAATGTGAATATTCCGGTTACAAATTTGAGGCTATGGCCACAATTCCCGCTCCTTGGGCCCAATGTTCTAGACAAACCATTGAAAAGCGTAACAAGAAGATTGTCAATAATTACGAGCAATACTTATCTGTCATCCGTACTGGTATTGGTAAGGTGAAGATGGCATTGGCAGGTGAGGTCGATTGTGTGTGGGATTACATACCAGATAGTGCCACTGAAATCTTGAGTCATTATGTTGAGTTGAAAACTAGTAAAGTCTTACAGGACCCTAAGCAAGTGGTGAATTTCGAGCGGAAATTGTTTAAAACTTGGGCTCAATGCTTCTTGATGGGAATCCGTAAGGTTGTTTACGGGTTCCGTGATGATCAATTTGTGTTGAATGCAGTGGAGATATACGATACCGAACAGATTCCTCAAATGATCAAACAAGAATCCAAAATCAATTGTACAAATGCCTTGAAATGGTATGGTGCAGTAATAGAATGGATTCTGGAGGAGATTCCTCGCGATGACGAATCTAAAGCATGGAGAGTTAGCTATGATCCGGGATCGCGTACATTTTCCCTTATGGAGCTCAATAGCGATGACAACACCAGATTGCGTAATGGAGAAATCTTGACGGAAGAATTCAAGAAGTGGAGAAGAAGATAGTTTTAGACTTAATTTGTTTCGATATACAAGTATCGAGATATCACTCTCCGAGTTTCATTCACTTCTCCCTCTAAGTTTAGCTTCAAAGGAACTTTCACTTTGCCTATTAGGAAAGTGGAACAGATAGAGCCACTAAAATACCAACCTCGTTGCCTCCACTGAAAATGACAGATTATTAGCTCTTCTGGTGAGGAGCTAATTCAATGACTTATTTCCCAGATTACTAATGGTTGTTGCTTACTATTGTATGTATGGAAGATATTAAGGCTCTTCTTTTAACGGTATTATCGCAGCAAAATATATTCCGGATAGATCTGATGTAAGCATTACAGAAAGTGAAGCTTCTAGATCCAAGAGAAGCTTTTAAATCCAAGAGAAGCACCGGCTAGTCTGGGAAATATAACTAGTAATGGTTGGTTTATCATATCGGCTTATAATCACTTACTAATATTGCATTTCTGTAGTATCTTGATCTTGATGATTAAATGTATGGAATCTAGATGGGTTCCTATTAGTTCGACTCAATTACAATTATGACAAATTAAGGCTGCATTGCATGATGCACTATTGCCATACTGCACTATTACGATATCTCCGCACCCTAACCTGTCAAAGTCGCATCACCAGTTTATCACGACATGACATATTTGAGACATTGTCCAGACATGTGGTAGAGCTCCGATCAAAGTGATTTGAGCATGTTGCTTTCATCCTGTTGATTTAATCTGTTGATGTGATCTGTTGATTTGAGCCTTCGCATGTAGTGGTGTGATTTTATGCTCCCAGAACTTTACGTAAAGTCCCAAACAACTCCAATGGGTAGAAATATTATTGTAACGTCAAGGGTGCCTTTATCAATTAAGACGAAGAAGGTGGCCAGCAATTTCGTAGAGTATCCAATTTAGAGTTCCAATTTCTTAAAGTATCGAATTTCTTAGAGTATCATGGAAATTTTTCACCATCATGGATGATCAGTCTGTTCTCGTTGCATGGTAATGGCCAGGGTTTCATTGGTGGAGGAGGACTGTACATAGCAGCAGCCTTTCATGCGAGAGCCACACATGGAGGAGTGAGGAGGACATTGAGTTGGTCCTCAGATGTTTCAATCGACACCCACCGGAGTTTGAAATATGTTTAGGAAATTTCACTAGGTAATTTGGGTAGTTATACTTTTTCAAACCCCGAAATTTTTGATATGCTTTCCATTGATGTTTCACTTTCCACTTCCACTTCCTTGATGTTCCATAGAATGGAACATCATAAAGGCTGCGAAGTTGGCATCGCTGTTGCCACACATGCCGAGGGTCGCACGTATCGGGCGAATTACTTCTGAGGTCCACAAACACGACAATGCAGATGCAGACACTTCCATGTGACTCCGCAAATCGGTTCGGCAGTGAACGCATCCCCCAATCAACCCCCCTCCTAAACTGGCCACCATCACCAAAACCCATATGTCATCACCGGGGACTGGACCCATTGGGTGGCCCATTGGGCCCAAACTTTCCGCCATCATTAGTGAGAAAATTCTCCTAGCGGCAATGACGGTTTTGTTTCTGTTTCCCTCTCCGTCTAGAACTACTCCCATTAGTAAACTTATCAGACCCTTAGCGCCCCCTCCCTCACGTGACCCCGGCTGCCCTCCGATTTACCGAGGTTCCCCCCATAGTTCCCAGCCAATAATCTCCGCGTCATAACTAATAGAGTACCAGTCCAGACCTCACCCCGCAATTGACCCATCCCTATATATATGCAGACATGTAACCTCTGAAAAAACTCTGAAATTTCACCATCACATCTTTTCATAATGGCACCAACATTCACTAACTCCAACGGTTGTCCTGTTCCAGACGCTTTCGCCACTCAAAGAGTGGGCAAGCACGGCCCTCTCCTCTTACAAGACTTTAACTTGATCGATTCTCTTGCTCACTTTGATAGAGAACGTATCCCTGAAAGAGTGGTTCACGCTAAGGGATCGGGAGCTTATGGTGAGTTTGAAGTCACCGACGATATCTCCGATGTCTGTGGATCCGCCTTCCTTGACACTGTGGGTAAGAAGACCAAGACCTTTACTCGTTTCTCTACTGTTGGTGGAGAATTGGGATCTGCTGATGCCGCCAGAGACCCAAGAGGGTTTTCTACCAAGTTCTATACTGAAGAAGGTAACTTGGATTTGGTTTACAACAACACCCCAGTGTTTTTCATCAGAGACCCATCCAAGTTCCCTCACTTTATTCACACTCAAAAGAGAAACCCACAAACTCACTTGAAGGACCCTAACATGTTCTGGGATTACTTGACCACCAACCAAGAATCCATCCATCAAGTCATCCAATTGTTCTCTGACCGTGGTACTCCTGCTTCTTACAGAGAAATGAACGGTTACTCTGGTCACACCTACAAGTGGTCCAACAAGAAGGGTGAATGGTTTTACGTTCAAGTCCACTTTATCTCCGACCAAGGTATCAAGACTCTCAACAACGAGGAAGCTGGTGCTTTGTCTGGTTCCAACCCAGACCACGCTCAAGAAGACTTGTTCAAGAACATTGCTGCCGGTAACCACCCATCTTGGACCTGTTACATTCAAACCATGACTCAAGAACAAGCCAAGAAGGCTCCTTTCTCTGTGTTTGACTTGACCAAGGTCTGGCCACATGGGGACTACCCATTGAGAAGATTCGGTAAGCTTACCTTGAACAAGAACCCAGAAAACTACTTTGCTGAGGTCGAACAAGCCGCTTTCTCCCCAGCCCACACCGTTCCATTCATGGAACCATCTGCTGATCCAGTGTTGCAATCCAGATTGTTCTCTTACGCTGACACCCACAGACACAGATTAGGTGTCAACTACACCCAAATCCCTGTCAACTGTCCAATCAGCGGTGTTTACAACCCACACCAAAGAGATGGTGCCATGACCGTCAACGGTAACTTGGGCTCCAATCCAAACTACTTGGCTACCTCCAAGCCAATCGAATTCAAGCAGTTCAGCTTGCAAGAGGAACAAGAAGTTTGGGAAGGTGCTGCTTGTCCATTCCACTGGAAGTACACCGACGAAGACTTCAAGCAAGCTTCTGCTTTGTACAAGGTTTTGGCCAAATACCCTAACCAACAACAACACTTGGCCCACAACATCGCTGTCCACGCTGCTGGTGCCGACCAAGCTATTCAAGACAGAGTGTTTGAATACTTCGGTAAGGTTTCTGGAGAATTGTCTGCTAACATCAAGAAGGAGGTGTTACAATTGTCTCCAAGAAAGTAACTCTACAAAACTGGTATTTAGTAAGGGTTAAATATACGATACTATTTATTGACTACAGTAATCTCTCAAGTGTCTAGAGCGACATTATATTTGATTAAGATTCCACGACATTTGGAATTGAAATTGGTTGGGACACGACAAAGTAATTCCTATGAAAGCATTTTACCTAATTATCCCCACTATTTGCCATCAATCAGGTCATCTAACTCGCTGATAATTCGCATACGTACGTCTACAACAAATAACATGTCTTAATTCGTTTATTCATTACAACTTGGTGGTGTTACATGAAGCACATGCACAAGCAGAACCACATTTACAGCTGGAACCGCAACAGTTCCCCTTGGATGAAGAGCCAGATGATGTAGAAGCGGAAGTTCCGCAAGATGAGTTTTTTCCACACATTATTGATAAACCGAGAAACCTTGATCGACATTCTGATGTGGTTTTATATGGTCCAAGTGATAAGAGCAAGCGCGATTACATTCTTAATAGGGAAAGGTTTTCCGAGGACATCAAGTTTTCCAAGGTTAGCCGATAAAACGGCGGATATCCAAATAGGAAGTTTGGGATGCGCTTTGTGGGGATGAATTGTGGTCATGTGATTGGTCGCGTGATCACAATTAACTCGATTTTTTGGTGCGTGTATTTACCAAGTGGTGTTTTCACTAAAGACGTGTATTTACCCGAATAATGGTAAGGGTCCAGGTCCATTTTCAACTAAGGCTCTCAATCAATTCTCGTATATTTAAGTATCGAGATGATTTATTACGACAAAGAGTTATGAATCCCAACTGACAATTATTTGAAAAAAATTCCCTTCAAACGGAGCAATTATTTATCAAAAAGTATTAATCTTTCCACTTGCACCATACTTTCACCACACTTTCACTACTCTCCCACCATAAGGTCAAATTCTTTTGAATTGGTAATTCATAGACTGAATTTTCTGTGATGCAAAAGACAATTGACTGTAGCATGAATGTTAATGATTTTATTAGTATTGATAATTTGAACTTTGAACCTTAACTTAGAGGTTTTCTGTATACAGAGTTTTATATTAGGAGTCAAATTATATTTAGTGGCGTTATGACATTAAGTCTTTGTGAATTGACTATTCAATTGGCTTGAAGAGATCAATTGACTTGAAACAGATCAATTGGTCAGACTTAAAACTGCCCATTTTTACGAACCTTTCGCGTATTAAACCCTCCTTCAGAGTCTGGACTTGAGTCCTACACGGTTTTGTACACAATAAACTCTAATACACCACATGAATAACAAGCAAACAATATGAAAGTAATGAGCATGTGGAATACAGCATGGGATACAGGAACTAATAAAACAGTAACTCCAATGAACCAATTCTAATGTCAATCCGTTGCAATTCTACGCTATTTCGTAGGCAATTGGACTATTTTGTAGGCACTATCGAGATAATGATGTTTCTCAATGATTTGACTTCTTCTATCCTTATGGCCTGATCGTTACAGAGTCGCAAGTAGTGGTGATCGCCTCTGGTGCTGTCGGAGGTTGTACCATTGTAGGAAGATGGGCCGTAATTGGAAGGTAGTGTTTTTTCCTGGATCGTATCCTCTTCCCGGCCAATCGGGAAGGTTTCGGCCCTAGTGGGGAAGTTCTTTAGGGGACCGTGTCGAGCCAAAGCCACCGTCTACCTCATTTAGGGCCCACGAGCAGTAACACTTGTACAACGCCTGTTAATTTCTGAGACTGTGGAACTTCCAAACTTTGGAATTTCGAATGAACATTCAACATTTGGAGCTTCTAAAGTACCATACTGTCATAATGCAATAATTCCATGAGATCTTAATATCATATTGTCATAATGTCCCAATGTTAAAGGAAGCATATGATGTATTTCCCGTTTAATACCCTGCTCAAATCTCTCGTGAGACTGACTCCAGAACATTCCAGGGTTTGCGCCATTTAACTTGGGTCAACAAATGGTCAACAAATGGTTGTTTTGTGGACATATCCCGGTTAATAGTTTCTATTCTGGACCTAGGTGTGTAATCTAGCTATTCTCTTCTATGCATGTTACGGGCATAAAGGAGAAAATATCCCCACACCTGTAGGTACTGCGTTTTAGTGCAGCAACAACGATTATTAAGATAGTAGAGCCCGTGGATTCCACCCCTTGACAACCCCAGCCATCTCGTCAATACTGGTAGTGTGGTGTGACAGATCAAGCAACTTGCGGAAGGTGTGGAGTTGATCGCAGTGCTGGCTGATCTGATGGTGGTGACCCTGCAGGAACGGTGCTGGTTGATTCGGTGATTCAGGTACACGCATTGGTAAGCTGGGGTGCGTGAGGTTCGCTAAGCCCTGAAACCCTCAAATTCAAAGCTGTGGTAATGAAATTTTCCCATTCTCGACCCAATAACTTCCATAAACTAGTAGTGAATATTTCTATTCCAATTTGATTGGGGTGTTTTGATGTGTTTTTTTGCCCCTTCCACAGTGGAAATCCAAAAATAGACTGCTGTGGTTTCTGCAGGGAGCTGTCATTCGCACCTAAATTATCAACGCACCATGCACAGCCCATACGCTCCTAATACGCTCCTAATGGCATTGTAACATTGTGACCCAAACCAGCCACCAATGCTGGGTTACGCCTACCTCAAACATTTTAGTATAAGTAGCGATGAATCGGTCGGTTTTGTTCATCACCATCTTAGTCGATTTCTATTACTTGTTCTGGTACCACAATATTGTTACTTGATCCAGTGAACTACTACACTATACTACACTTTGAAAAACTATCACAACCTTCGATTTTCACAACCAATTAACATTACCTTCTATCAATATGGGTTTAAACGCTATTAATTACGCTGTTTCTGACATTGCTCCAATCATTGCTTCTGCCGTTGATGGAGTGGTTGGAACTGCCACTTCGGCCATTGCTGGTGCTGCTCATACTGGTGTTAGTGGAGCCGAAAGTGTATTTGGAGTGGCTACTGCCGGTGCTGCTTCTGTTGCTGGTGAGGCTGCTTCTCGTGCGTCCAGTTTGACTGACCGTATTGCTGCCTCTAGTGCTATCAGTGCTGCCACTGCTTCCGCCAATAGCCAGTTATCTAATGCTCTTGCCCTGGCTAGTACTGCTACTGCTTCTACCGGTTCTGGTTCTAGATCTGCTTCTGCTTCTGGTTCCGGCTCAGCTTCAAGAACTTCTTCCGGTTCAAGATCTGCTACTTCTTCAACTTCTGGTAGATCAAGTTCTAGTGCTTCTTCCTCCAGCTCTGCTTCTAATGCGGCATCTCCTGCAATTCACGAGGCTGGTTCTTGGAAGAAAGCTTTTGCTGTGGCCGGTATTGTTGGATTCTCCTTCATGTTCAACGTCATGTAAACTAAAAGTTATGCTATTTCACTTCTCTTTGTGCACCCTGGACTTGCACCTTTAACGGAATATAAATTACTATCGGAAAAATGTAGAAATTCAAATATTAGTGGTAATAAACTATCACTATTCATTAAGTAACTCTCACTGTTTACTAATCAACTCTTCACTCTTCAATTTTTACTATTAACTATTCACTATTTACTAATTAACTCTTCACTATTTACAAATCAACTCTAACTGTTAATTGATTAACTCTCACTGTTTACTACTAAAATACGATTTTGTTAAACAATTCTATATCTTTATCTTAAAGATACTTTAATTAAATAATAAAAATCATCACTATTTACTAATTAAGTCTTAGAAGTATACTTATTATTCGGAACTGTCTTGGTTTTTTTTGTTGATTTATTAGTAGGGCTGGTCCAATCAATATCAATGATCTAATCTATCTATAAAGCTGAAACTTGATATACCAATTCAATTTTTGAGCGTTTTCCTTAGTTAGGGGATTTGAAGTAAATCTAATGTTCCTGTATATTGTGATCCTGCATGTATCCCACAACTCATCAGGTTGATGCATCTTAATCTACCAACTTTATCATGACCACCAAAGCCAATGAAACAAACTCGAAGACAAACACATCTTCTGTGGCCTCTGTGGTCTCTCGGTCTAAAGGAGTCACCCATAGACTTGATTTATCAGAAATCATGAAAAAGCCTGCCTCAAGACAAGTTGATCCTGACACCTTACCCGATGACAAACCCGCTCAATCGGGTACAGTATTCAACATATGGTACCTCAAATGGTCAGGAGGAGGCGATGGGTCCTCCAAGAGCTTTAGTAAGCTGAAGTTTAGAGTCATCATCAGAAAAGACTCGGGTTATACCAAAGCTCAAGGTAACGTACCAATATGTCTATTCTATGCTCGAGGATGCTGTTACTTGGGCAAGAATTGTCTGTATTATCACCGTCTCCCCAAAGATACCGACTACATCATGCCTACTCAAGATTGCTTTGGTAGAGACAAGACCGCAGATTATAGAGATGATATGGACGGAGTAGGTTCATTCAATAACATCAATAGAACTCTATATGTGGGAGGACTTCATATGAATGACAGAATAGAGAACATTCTCACTAAGCACTTCCAAGAGTTTGGATCCATCGAAAAGATTAAACCATTATTTGGAAAGTCATGTGCGTTCATAACGTTTAGATTGGAACTGGAAGCCCAATTTGCTAAAGAAGCCATGCAAAATCAATCTCTTGATGGTCAAGAGATCTTGAACATACGATGGGCAAATCAGGATCCCAATCCCAATGCTCAAATCGAAGAAAAAAGACGTTTGGAAGAAATCGCTTTAGATACTGTGAAGAATCTTTTGGCTCAGGTAAACTCCGGGCCAAAGTCTAAGAAGCAAAAGATTACCGTTGAGGAGCCTGAACAACCTGAAGTGTTTGAGCCATCTAAAGAAGTCAAGCAAATTGAGCAAGTTCCAGAACTCAAACCTTTATCACTTCCAAACCCTCAGAATGGAGAAATTCAATTCAATTCAAGTACATTAGCTATGCTTTCTAAGCTTAAAGCTGAACTGAACAAGAAATCTACTACTTTGGCAACTGCAGCTATAGGTGGATACTCCAGTGATGAAGAAGATTAAATTCCATCCGTGTTTTCATGACATTTTGAATAATACATAATGATTAATGAGATAATTAACTGTAATTTAGAAAATCAATCTTCAATCTCTTAGTATTTGGGATTGGGTAGATGAATGTCTAGTTAACCATTCTGGGCACTTCTTCCTTCCTCTTATAAGGAATTTTTTCAAATCTGGTAAGATTTCTGAATTAGAATCATCCACAAATGAATAACTTAAACCATCATTACCTGCTCTACCAGTTCTTCCGATTCTATGAACATATTCTTCAAACTTGTTGGGCATTTGGAAATTCACTACGAGGGTGACATTAGGAACATCAATACCTCTAGCTGCCACATCAGTTGCCACCAAAATCCTCGACTTTCTGGATGTGAAACTATCAATAGAAACTTCACGAGCTTCTTGAGATTTGGATCCATGAAGTACCACATTATCTTTGAAACCTTCATGATCTAATTTATAAGATAAAGTATCACATACCTTCTTGAAATTAGCAAACACGATAACTGAAAAGTTTGCTTTGGCTACCCGTTCATGGTTCCTTAAAATCTTCATCAATTTACTGAATCTTGGATCATTGTCATCTTCACCAAGAGTTGATGCTCCCAAATAATCGAAACTTTGCTCGATATTATCAAGAGCTTCTCCCGCACCACCAATGGATAAGTAACCTGGTTTCTCCAAATATATTTTCGTTAATCGTTCAATTGGTGGAGATATTGTAGCAGTAAACATTAGGGTTACTCTCTTGTTTAAATAAAATATTCTTGAGTCTATGGTGGAATTTAAATGTTTTGTGGTGGGCAATTTTTCCATGATAAATTGTAAAGGTTTCTCAAACCCCATATCTATCATTCTATCTGCCTCATCCATAATAAGATAGTAACATTTGTTTAATCCTATTATGTTTCTTTCAATGGAATCAACTAATCTTCCTGGCGTACCAACAACTATATGTACTCCATTTTGAACCGAATGAACTGTTTCTTCATATTGATGACCTCCAATGATAGTTACTACATTCAATCCAAGTGGTGTACAAAACTTTTGTGCCTCTTTGGTAATTTGTAGAGCCAATTCACGAGTTGGTGCCAAAATCAATCCTAGCGGTTTGTTGAAGTTTTCATCTTGTTGATGTTCATAGTCAAGGTAGTTTTTCTCGATTGACAAAATATATGCCAATAGTGGAATCAAAAATGCTAACGTTTTACCAGAACCTGTTTCTGCTATACCAACAATATCTCTATGACCCAATGCAACAGGGATGGCGGCTCTTTGGATTGGGGTGGGCTCTTTGTAACCCAAAGTTTCTGTTATTACCTGTAAAAGCTTTTTTGGAATCTTGGCCTCCTTCCAAGATCTAAGTGGATTCTTAATATCTCCTCCTTTAGATGTGATGTTATAATCTTCCTTGAAAATTCTCCAATCTCTGGAATTCATATCATGGAGCTCCTTATCGGACCAATGCAATCCCAGTACTGGCCCGAGATCAGAAGAGTCATCTCCATCTTGAATCTCCAATAATGGTTCGAAATGAGATAGGGTATCTTCAGATTCTTTCCAATCAAAGTTGACTCGGGAATGTTTGGTCTTTTTTCTGGAAGGTTCTATGTGCTCTTGAAGTTTTTCTCCTTGATCTTGGTCTTGTTCATCCTCGTATTCTACTTTTGACTGGACTGAAGGCTTACTTTGTATCTTGGTCAGTTGTTGTGATAATGTGGTGGTTTTTTTTTCTTCTTCTTGCTTAGCTTTGGCCAATCGAGCTCTGGCTGCTTTGCCTATGAACTTTGGCCTCTCTTGAGAATCATTATCGACCTTTTTGATCAACTGCTCTACCGAAATTGGCCTGACCATCTCTTAAGGTTGCAAGATGGTTTAGTTTATTTCCGGCTTCTGCATATTGATGGAGTGTACTGCGTATAGACATGTTACGTAATGTCTTATGTACTTGATCTGATGATTCATTCAGTCCTACAACTACCAGATGGTGACAATCTTCGAGACGTTATCATTTGATACATTTTTAAATGTTTTGCTTCCCAGCTAGATGGAATAGATAAGTGGAGTGTCCCTTAATTAAGGCGTTTTGAATATAGATTATGAATTAACTTACTATCATAATTTGAAGAGCAATACTTCCTACGCAACTAGATGTCAGTATTGTGGTTGAATTGTTCAATGAAGTGAAACTGTAACTTCTCGCTTGGCTCTTGGCTTTTGGCTTTTGGTTTTTGCCTCTTTTATTGGGCTAAAGATGGTCTACTGTCTACTTATCTTACCGTATTGGTAGGAGAACGACTACCACTTTAATTCACATATCATCCCCTGGTTGTGATTTGAAGTTACATTTACCCTTCAAAATGAGTAGATCTTATGAGCTTCTTAGTTATATTTTTACTAAAAATTCCCCGGCTTTCCACGCAAAACTTTCCCATTCCAGTATAATTCTATTGTAACAGATGAAGAAAACTTTCAAGTCAGTGCACCTAATCTTAGCCCAATAAATTCAATACTTACTCTAAAGCAAGTGCCCGTTATCCAAGTTTCGTTCAGTTAAGGACACTTTCATTTCATCGGAAAATAATCCAATACTTCAAAACCTGTAGTTATACATATCGCACGAATGTATGTCGCATTAATACTACCAGATCAGCAGAGGAGGTGGCTCCTTTGGCTCCTTTGGCTTTGGCTCCTTTGATTCTATTGACTATCTTGTTTTGTTTTTGTTTATGTTCTATTGGATCTACAATCTGTCTTTGTCTAAGTCCGACGCTGGCTGTTTCGCAGCCCCTCCTTAGATCTCCGAGGCCACAACCAACCAAAACCTATTGGGTATCCATTACTTCTCCATTTCAGGTAATTGTTTCTTGGAATTTCCTTCAAGAATAACCATTATCAAACAAACTATGGCTCACTATAGAGCTGGCTACTAGTTTACTTGTTTGGTCGTGTACCTACCAACTTTCTATTGAACTATTTTTCAGCCGCATTGTTCGATGCATTGTTCCATGCATGTAATATTGATGTTTGTTTATATTAACAATCTGGGGGTCTGGGTTTCCAAACAATTCCATTCCTATTAGAGCCAGGCCCAATGCTTTGTTTAATGATAGAGAGAATGAGCAAACATAGAGGGCTGGCTGGGTAGCTAGAGGAAATGACTGGTAGACTGTCACTAAAATCCTCCATATTTTCACCTTACATTGTCACATCAGCTGGCTTCCACCACTGTGATTGTTTCCAACAACGTCAGTAGATGATTTGGATTTGATTCACATTGTGGAGGCCCTGTAACCCCTGCAACGAGGCCCAGGGGCAGTAAGTATTATCGATCAGTGCTGGTTTCATGTCGTTAGCTTAATCACCATGCTGGTTGAAGCGGAATTACCCTTTTCCTGAAGTCTCTTGTGGATATCATTTCAACCAAAATTGATATAAATATGGCCATTACTTCCTTCCATTTATTCCTCATCAAACACACACTCGTTTCTCCTTCTCCTCCACTTCTTCACTCAATAGTTTAAACTAGTCACTCTTTCAAAATGCAATACACTCAATTATTGATCGCTGCTATGGCTTCCATCGCCACTGTTAAGGCCGCTAACGCACACGACGTTGAATTCGTTACCAAGTTGGTCTCTGATGCCAAAGCTCATCAAGATGACTACCTTGACTTCTACGGAACTGCAACTGTTAATGTGCCAGCTGGTTTCATCAAATTAGCCAGACAAGTTCAAACATATAAGGACGACTCCTACACTACCTTGATCGATTCTGAACATATCGATGTGGCCCAATTGGAAAGTTTTGCCTCTCAATTGCCATGGGCTACCAGATTAGCTATTGCTGAAACCACCTCGGAAGCTGCTCCAACATCCACTGCTGAGCCTACCACTGAAAATACTCCTGCTGCTCCTTCTTCTGAACAAGCTGCTCAAACCACTGCTTCTTCTTCTGAACAAGTTGTTCCATCCTCGGCTGCTCCGTCCTCAGCTCCAATCTCCTCCGCTCCAGTGGTATCTCATCCAGCCAGCTCTACCTTGGCTACCATCAGTCAACAACCACTTCCAAACAATAGCACTTCCCACACAAATGGAACCATTCCTCCTCCAGTTCACACTGTTGAAAATAATGCTGCTGCCATGGGTATCCCATTGGTTGCCGGTTTCGGTGCTCTCCTCGTCGCTTTGATCTAATTAAACTATTGTTATTCTAAATTCTCTCTTAGACACTTCAATTCTCTGGCGACATACTTTCACTCCTGGTTCAACTCCAGTTTAATAAATATATTTGAATCTTATGACGTAGAAACTATAGACAAATCACCACACACTCAATGATCGGCATAGCTGACTTATATAGCGATAAATACCCACCACTATACATAGTAATTTGTATATACATATATACCCTCTTTGGTGGATATTTGTTACTATGTGGGGGCATTATTGGGTGCAAAATATTCTGGTAACGGTTTGAGGTCGTGTTCCAACAAACTATGCATAGAGATTCACATAAACATCATTGAATTATATCACGTATATAAATTGGTTTTAAAAATGTTGACCAATCAAGTCTAATAATTTAACACAGGTCTAACAGTTTGGATAGTCTAAATATGAATCATAAAGTCATGAGTAGAATTGTAGCATGAAAGCAATCAAAAAAAAATTGTATAGTTGTTAAGCCTGAATAAGAATGATTGTGTTGGAGTAATAGTGTTGATGTACTCTAACTTCTATCTTGTAAAAACCAATCATCTTGGGTTCTTTTAAAGTTTATATTCTATTAATTTCCCAACCATGCCATGTTGAAGTCTATTTGAAATGGCTTAAGAACTATCACCAAATGGATTGAAAGAGGGCAAGATATTATTGCGAACATTCTTAGCGTTAGGATTGGTACCATTGGTTGCTTTTGGACCTTCTGAATTAAATCCATAGAAGTTACCATTTACTTCTGCGGTTAAGTAATTGACTAAATTTAAGAAATTAACCAGGTGGAAATAATTCGGTTTGGATAAATGCTCAAATTCATTAATCAGGAAATTCAAGATCTGGTCGTTAGAAAGCTCATATTCTCTTGGAATTGAACTTTGTGAATGTGAATTCATGGTAATTTGTGTAGATTGAACTATCTTGGAATCTTTAGGGGCATCTTTCCCTTCAAAGTTTGGCTTATCGAGCCTAATGTACATCTCTGGTTTGTCATGTGGCAAAACAGCACATAACCATATTCTAGTTTTATAAATCTTGAATAATTCTTTGATTAAACCTCTGAAATCTATTCTTTTGAAGTGAGCAAAGTAATAAAAGATCAACTTTTTAAAATCAGATTGGTATTCCACATTAATTAATGTAAGATCTTTCTCCAAATTCAATTCTTTGATTTTATTAAAACATGTAATAAATGCTTTTTTCTCCTCTAAAAACTTACCACTGATCTTGTGAATCTCTTTTGGAGTGGCAAATCTTAATACTTGTTTTGTAGGCAAGGTGATAATGAATTCATTATCTTCATTTGGATGTGAGTTTATAATGGCCGATGCATTAAGAGATGTGGAATGAGTTCCATTAGTCTTCTGGTTTCCATGGCCATGTAAGCCATCATCAATAGTCAAACTTTTAAGATGCTCCAATTTCTTGAGGAAATTGAAGAGAATAGCAAATTTTAAATTGACTAATGGTTCCACAATCATCACAGTATCCTTACCTCTATCACCATCCACAACAACCAAATCTTCTTTTTGTAAAAAGATGTTGGAGTTGTTTGGATAAGATAACAAATCAAACTTACCGTTCTTGTTAATAACTAGACAAAGAATTTTATGATTGAAAGTCAAGTTATTCAAGTTTCTAATGAAAGTAATAAGTTTCAAAATGGCAGGTTCAGCCAATAATTGATACAATTTGGACAATATCTCATTGGTAACATCGATATCTTGAAAGTACTTGCTCGTTTTCAGATACAAGGTTTTCAAATCATGTGAAGCAATAATATATTGATCTTTGAGAATCAATCCATTCTCTAACTTGATTGATTGATTGAAATTGCCTTGGTTCAATCCTTGAGGAATATTCATAGCACCATGGACATGTTGTGACAAGTTATGTTTGCTGGGTTTATTTTGAATTTTTGGTGCTTGTTTTTGTTGATATCCTTGATTTTGTTGCTTTGGGGCTTGTTGTCGATTTTGGCCTTGTTGGATGTTTTGGCCTTGTTGGACATTTTGGCCTTGTTGGTGTGGTTGATTTGGTTGTTGTGGTTGATTTGGTTGGTTTTGAGGAACAAATGATTGATTTTCGACAATAGATATTGGAGATGGAAAGAATTGCTGTTGCAATTGAGAGTTAAACTGTGGTTGCTGAAAATCTGCCAATTGACTTGGCCTTCTTGCTTGAAAATCATTGAAATTGGAATTGAGATTGAAGTTGGAAAAATTGTCATTGAATTGATCAAAGTTGAAGTTTTGATTGTAGTTGTTCATCATAGCATAAGATGACAAATTCTTGGCACCAGAATGGGGGGCAGAAACTGGTGGTTTGTTAGGACCCTGGTTGGGATTATTTGTTACGTTGGCGCTAACATTTGCATTTGTGTTGGCATTAGCACCAAAAAATGATGAGCTCTTCTTTCCGCTGATTTTTGGAGGAGGTTGGGAAGGAGTTGAAAAGTCTGGGTTATTGATGAGAGGAGGAAAGTTGGACCTAGTGAACGATTCTGCAGCATAACTAGGTCTTCTGGATGAAATCGTACCAATTCCACCTTGCAACTCCAAAGGCAAGTTAAATGAATCCTTTTGTCCATAAAGGGAAGAAATTAAGAAATCATTCTTGGGGCCCGAAGTAGGAGATTTACTGAGGCCATCTTGAGCGGAGGAATCGCTGGTATAATTCTCCAATCCAGACAACTTATTAAGGAGAATGGTATTGAAATCACTTTCTTCAGACGATGAAGCACCCGGAGCTAACCCACTAAAATCGGCAACAGCGCCACCAGACTCATTGGTGGTACCAGCAGATTGTGAAGCTGATTGGGAAGCTGATTGGGAGCCGCCTCGAGAAGCCAGCGCAGCAGTCTTCAGGTTGTCCGTACTGCCCTGATTCAAGAAGTCGGGATAATTGAAGTCCATGGGAGTGAAATAGTGTTCAATGTGTTGTGGGGTCTGTAGAAATACCCTTGGGGGACTGGGTGTAGGTGGAGGGAGGGACACGTGAAACGACGGGGAAAGGGGCCGGTGGCAAGCAGGTTGAAGCTTTTGAAGCTTTGTGGCCGTGGGGATTTGATGGATTCAAAAAATCTGAAAGATGTTTGTCTTTAAATGGACGATCAGTACCGAATGGGTGAGAAGGCTTGGGAGTAATGGTGATGAAAGTAGAGAGTTTTCTGTAAGGTGTCGCGAGTCGCGACGGTAAAATTTCGCACCAGATTCACGTGAGAGGCTGGGTTACCACGGTAGGAAGGTAGTGATTAGGTTGTGGGGTTCAAAAAACACACCATGGTAGGGAGAGTAGACTGAGAATAGTGAGAGAGCGAGAAGAGTGAGAATAACGAGAATAGCGACAATAGCGACAATAGTGAGAGAATTGCCACGATGAAATGCGACAATAGACATAAGACATAGACATAAGACATAAGACGTAAGACAAATGGACAAGACAAATGGACAAGACGGATGCGACAAAGCTATGGCAATTGGGCGCATACTTACGCATATTACCCCAGTCTACCCCAGGCCATCCCAGGCCATCCCCAGCTATCCAAGCCCAACCTATCCCAAGCTAGCGGTAGATAGGTGAAATTAGGGAGCTTGGCGGGATGAAAACGGCAGACTAGTTGGTTGCTTTGAAGTGTAAGGATTCATCGGCCCTCAGCCAAGCGATCTAACCAGAGATTCAGGGTCAACAATCACTGGTACCACCAAACCGCCTAATCACCGCCAAATAGCCAAAATCACACCAAAATAGCCAACATACCGCCAAATCACCGCCAAATATCATGTCAACTGGAGACGTACCGCGGTTCCCGTCCGCGGGGTTTAATTTAAGTTGGTGGCAGTGGCAGTGGCAGTGGGGAACAATACCACCAGCCAATTCAATAAGGCACAACGGTAAAACGTAGTAGATAAAATATCCTCGAACTAACTCCATTATTTAATACTAATTTCTCTATCAAACCCTGTCGAAGCTTTTGGCTATACGTAACAATTCTGCCACAGTACTATGCAGAATGATAAACATTATTTGTTTGTGAAATATTAGAGTTGCAATTTTGCCTTAGTCATTTTGCCTTTGCCATTTAGCTATTTATCTATTAAGCTTTTTATCCACCAAACTTTTTAGCTATTAAACTATTTGGCTATTTGTCTATTTGTCTATTTATCTATTTGTCTATTTATCTACCAGGCTATCTGGCTAGCTATTATTCGATGTGTATTTATCTATTACTTTCCACTTAATCTGGTTTCAAGTTTAATGTGCATTCCAATATTCTACTAGTCCTTCAAAGAGATTTTGCAGTAATCAAATCACCATGAGGTAACATGACTTTTCTATTCATTTGAATTAATAATTAGTCTATATTATAATCTACTGTGAAGCTCCAATGGAAATTACTCAGATTTAACCTATTTTCTTTTTCTTGGTGATTTCTGTGAGTCGTTGTCTCATCAAAGACTTTTGCACCTTCATGGTTTACCAGAAAGATGTTATTCGTTGTTCCTTCAAATGAACCATTGAATCAAATGATATATGATGATTCAATTGAAATCATCACAACTAAGACTGCGATGAAGTAAATGGTTAGCTATTTGCAGTTTTGTAATTTCAGCTGTTCCAATTGTTTGCAATATCTATACTTTATTAAATTCTAGTCAATTCGAATTTAAAACCTCAACTCCTCAATTCAATACCATCACTCCATGTGTGTTATTTTAAGTATTTTACTCCTTAACATCTTATATAATATAAGGTAAATCCTTTTAGATATATTTAAGTATCACCAGCCAAGAGTCCTTGTCATTACATCTTTATAACATTTATAACACTAATGGGTATACCAATGATATTATAGACAGTATGAAGTATTTCCACGTTATCTCCATGTTATTTCCACTAAATCATTTCTTCTAAATCGATTCTACACTATGATTCGCTACACTGCTCGTTCGATTCTTCTTTGCCATCTTCTCTTCTTTTTCTTCTTCTTTTACTCCTCCTCCTCCTTCTCTTCTTCTATCTCTTCCGGTTTCACCCGACCGCTACATAGTTAAATCTTGCACATGACTCGTCACGTATGTAATATTACTATACTTTCCTTCTGGCTCCTGTACCAGCACGAGGAGGATATGACACTCCCAGAAGATCGAGCTGGGATCCATTGGCATCAAGCGGTTCACATGTACACCAATTGGATTTGGGGGTGGAGTCCATCACGTCTCCAATATGTTTACCGCAACCGGTCCATGATTTATGATCTAATGGTTAGTATTAACTGGTCTGCTTACAACATAACCCTGGTGGTCATTGAGCACCTTAAACGTTTAAACCGTGGCTGATTTCTAACGGCAGGTGGGTGGTGGCTGACGGCGCTAGCGATAAGTTGATGAATTCATGAGGTGAACCGAACATACGACAAATTCCACAAATCTGAGCTTGACACATTTTGATGATTTGATTATTTGATGTTTTCCTCTAACAAATTATCATGCTTATATAGCTTTGGTAAAGTTTAGAGTGGTTCCATTCATCCTTGTCCGAATTACCGAGGAGTGACTACGGGGACGGACTGCAACTGCCAATTAGCCCACTACGGCAGTTGTCGGCGGGGGGCGTGCGGGTGGCAAGTGACTTCACATGACGCTAGAGATTGCTCCATGAAACAGCAACATCACCCTACGCTGAAGTACCATGGGAAACCAACATTGTTCTCACTAATCTGGTCCTGGCTCAGGCTCCGGCTCAGGGCACTAGTACAGATGAGTAAGTTTGTTTTGCTCTTTTCACTAGTCTTTTTTTGTACTGGCAAATGAGCTAAGTTTGTTGCTCGCCTGATGAATAGTGGGATTTCCCCCCGCTAAGTGTCATGGTTCCTCACAATTGATTATACTAGGCATGCAATTTGCATATAGGCCCATTGGGTGGCCCATTAGGATGGCCCATTGGGGTGGCCCATTGGGGTAGGTTGTTGGGCTTGAGTTTAGGGGCTGGGCGGCCAGCCCCGGAGGGATGGTTCGTGGGGTTGAGGTTAGGGGCTGGGCAACCAGCAATGAACTGGGAACTACGCTAATGACCACTCACTGTATTTTTCTATGGACTATGGACTATGAAGTAAATGGAATGTTGAATTATGATACTTAAGCACTTCCTCCAGTTTGTTCACGATGAGCTTCAATGGTGTCACCGTCTTCCAAATCTAAGTCATCAGGAGTGTTGTCTGGTGACACTCTGGTACCGTCGATCAAGAATCTCAAACTGTTCAAGTCCTTACCTTGTCTCTTGCAAAAAGCTTCCATGAGTCTTCTCATTGGGGTGGTTCTTTTGATCTTGAAAAAGATTTCGGCCGATCCATCCGACACCTTCAAGTTGATGTGAGTGTTGTCTGGCTTTTCTTCCTTTGGCTGTTCACTGTCTGACATGGTTGGTGTTTACTTATGGTGATCACTCAACTGTGAAGGGTCAAGAATCTTGGGCGTGCGCGTACCGGTCGTGTGCGCTCACTATCTTGGATAATACTAAACCTGTTGGGAGTAATGGGGGTGGGGAGGCCAGTCCATGGTGAGGCAATGTGATCTGCTTAACTTTTCATCAATTTCACCGGGTGTGAACAAATCGTGTGATGCTTCACTTTACCGAATTATTCTACTGGTATCATCCCCCATAATTCTTGGCTCGCAAACTATAAACTTCAAGTCAGATGATCCCGCTAAAACGAACCAATGTTATTCCAAGGCTTGTACGGGTGTGTTCCAGCCCTTCCGAACTAAGATGCATGGAATACTCGAGATTTACTCCTATCGCGATTGCCTGATGCGCGCTACCTTAAACAGCGCAATATCCAATCAATTGTCGAGAAAGTACAATCCTCCAGAAGGTAAAGCCCTTGTAACTTTTCATGGCTATAAGCTCGTTTTGTAGATGTTCACTTTTCATTTGGTTTTCATTTGGTTTTCATTTGGTTTTCATTTGGTTTTTCAATTTGTTTCTCGTTTGGTTTGTTTACTTATTCTTCTTTACTTGATCTCTTACCTTATCTTTGCTCTATACTTTCACCAAAGTTCTACGCACTGAATTTTTTATGTTTTTCATACTTCTCATATTTTTCACATTTTCACCAAATGTGGTGATAACTCTCATATAACTGAAACCATCAAGTTCTACCAATTTCAATGAATTATCAGACTAACACATTGAGCCCATCTGATTGTAGTGGAAAGACTTTGTAACCTGTTAAATTGAAATATTCCAACTTAGCACCTGTCACCTCTTTGCTGCGAAACTGTTTCAACTATGTTTCACAGTTCCAGCTATAAGAACTATAAGAACTCATAGTCCACATTTCTCAATGAATACATCTCTTTCTTTACCTGAGAGTATTTCTCAGGTATACCTCAACAAAATCACCTTGGCTATCCTTTTACTCATCGTCAAGTTGTTCCTTTTCAAGAAATTGGTTCTTTCACTTATAGATGATTTTTCACCAGAAAATCCATGTGATGATAACATCGTCCAGCTTCCAGTCAAAATCTCGGCCTTAGTAGAAGATTTCGTGGTAAAGAGTCTCTCCGGAATCAAATACAACTACCTAGTGCTTATCAAGCTTGTGATATCAGGCTTGAAACACGTCATCTTGTTTTATGTGGAAGTGTTTCTTGGAACATTCACTTGTTTGTTGAATGCAGCAGTGGCGGGAACCGCGGAATTTGCTGTGGAATCTACCCGAGAAGCGGTGGTTAAGGTTAATAACACCATTGGAAGTCTCACCGATGAAATTCAAGAAGGGTTGGATGGACTCTCGTCCATTCTCAATTCAGTAGCTGGATCTTTTGATAAGGTCAAATCTTTCTTCACGGGGTCAGGGTCGGGTCAAGACCCAACGAAATTCCAGTCAAAAATTAACCTATCTGTCAATGGATTAAGGAAGATTGCCATTCCCGCCTCGGTGCTCACCAATATCGATACATTCCGTAATAACACCGTTCCCAGCTTCGATGAGCTTCAAAATTCAACTTCCAAATTGATCTCTTCACCATTTGACCTCATTCAAAAGCATCTATCATCTTCGGAGTTTAACACTTCTCTCGCCCGTTCGCTCAATATCAACACTACTTCATCTTCATCTTCTTCGTTCCCTAAATTGCCTCCGGTATCTTGTCCCAAACTGTGGAATGGTTCATTTGACCAATTACACAAAGAGGTGGATTTGGCTGCGAAACTCATCCTAATTGGTTTAGGTGTTGCCGCAGGTTTGACGTGTCTTCCATATGGATATGTCAAAGTGAAAAACTTCAAACGAAGATCCAGATTGGTCCATGCTTTGACTGGTTCTAGATATATGAGCCAGGATTCCATTAGAAATTTGATTTCCACTTATGAATCCACCATTTCCTGGGCAATCCATCGTCACACACTTTTCCTGAACGAGAAAGTCATCTGGTTGGTGAATTACGTCACCACTTCATTTTCATTGATTCCAATATATATTGCATTGACGGGCCTAATTGGTGTGCTTCTCCAGTACATAATTTTGAGAATTGTGGGGAAGGCCTCGGTTAAAATAGCTCATCTTGGGGTATCTACTTTCAACCTAAACAATTCCACTAACCATACCACGGTTTACATTTCTCAAGTTAATAAGTATTTGTTGGATCAGGAAACCAATCTCAATTCTGAACTCTTTGGCCTGGCCAAAAACTTAACCAGTCAATTAAATCATACCTTGTCGTTTTTTATGGATAACTTGAATTCAGCTATAGATAATATCTTTGGCAAAACCCTATTAGCAAAACCAATTGGCATGGTGGTATACTGTACGTTGGGACGAAAGATAGATAAGATTGAAAGAGGTCTCACATGGTTTAATCAAAATCTCAAGGTAAAAGTTCCACTTGTTAGCCAGCAACTCCATGAAAAATTAACCGAACTACAACCCATGAAGAATGTTTCAGTCGTCTCAATTAAAGCCATCAATAAAATCCAATCTATTTTGAAGAATACCCTTATGACTGAATTGTGGATTTGCCTTTGTTTTTTGGGACTTTGGCTGTGTCAAATTATCATTGGTATTGGTATACTTTTCTTCAAAAAACGACCCGGTTCTGATTCAGAACCAATAGCTGATAAGTTCATGTTGAGTACATCTCATATAGGAAATCCAAAACCTCTAACTGATGAAGAAAGACGATCTTATGGATTTCCCTATACCAATCCTTATTTACCAAAGCAGCGATATATTTCAGATTCAACATCAGATTTGCCATTGGGAGAAAAGTACAGCAACAGTCCCAAAAACACATCTACTCAATCTACAAGCACAGTTCGAAAGTATAATCATTTATATTAAAGGGCAAAAATAATGTACAGAGAAATAGAAGTGAAGTGAATTAACAGGGTGAATTCATTTCTTAATAGGAGCAGGTTTCTTCCAGTAATATTGTTTGTGGGTTCTTCTGCAAGATCTCAATCCAGTACTTCCCTTGATGTTCGCTACCAAACCTGTTCTATTATTATCATTGTCATTTTCTGGCATGTAATAGTATTCTTCCTCCAATGGTTTTCCTGCAGCATCCTTCCCTTTTCTATAGATAACTCCAATACATGAAATATTATGTAAAAGAACTCTAATTTGTCTTAATGATAAATTGGAAGTTAAACCACTAATAGTTTTCAAAAATGAAGCTGGAGTTGATGAAAGACGAGAGAATGCTAAATGATTAATAAGAATATTATTGATCTCGGAAATGTTGTCCAACCCCTCAATCCATTCTTGGTTAATCTCCACTTTTTGACTTTGTTCAACCTTTTTCTTCTTTCTATGCTTTGGTGGCTCCTCAGATTGGGCCTTTCTCTTTGGGGTAGCGGGGTTACTAAAAGTATTAGACTTGTCATTCAAAGGGGTACTTTGTCTCAAAACACTAGTAGTAGAAGTATTATCCTCAACTTCTTGATTATTGCGTTCGGTGGAATCCTCAAAGATTTTGAATGACTTTTGAGGTTTTGGTTGTACAATGGTTACTACCTCTTCTTTTTTAATTGATGGTAGCTTGCTTGGAGTTACCTCATTTGCTTTAGTATGCTCCTTCTTCTTTGAGAAATCTTTGAATGGGGTTCTAGGTTGAGGGAAATTCTCCACTGGGGCCTTGATAGGGGTAGACATTTGTTGCAGTTCCGGTTCAGGAGTGGCTGATTGAGAAATCAAGGTGGGCATTTCATCATCAGTGAGATCCTCATCGATATCGTATGGATTTAACAACAAGATATGCTGATTGATTTCAAGCAAGATATTGCTAAATCTTGGTAAGGTGATAGTTTCCAGCTTATTGAGGGTAAATTCAGTGTGGTTTTCATCGATACGGATGGTCTTGTGAGCAGAATTCAATCTTTCCAAAGAAAGAGGGGTGCCAGAACGGTTTTCAGTAACGATATAGTTATCCTTGGAGTTGGTAGCAAATACGTAACAAGGTCTTGGAATACGAATGGCCAACCCATTACGACCCAAACAAGTTAATACCAATTGCTCTGAATCGTAGCATACGGAAATATGCTGACGAGAAATGTTCTTGTCATTAGATCCAAAGAAAAAGTCACAAGACTTGGAAGATCTACCAAGAGTAATTTTGCTTTGGCTTTCCACTAAAGGTACCCTGATAACCGAATGATCAGGATTGAGTACGTTAAAATCAGAATTAATACTGACTCTAGCAAAAGGTCCATTGGTAGCAAAGGTTACCTTCTTACCTGGAATTGAGGCATACTCAGGCTTGTCATCATGGCCATCCTGTTGAATTTCTCCCACCGGTGATGAAGATCTAAACACTGACGATGATGGGTTTGGTGTGGGATAAGCGGCTCTTCCTCTGGCCTCTTCATGATGGTTCTGGTTCTGGTTCTGGTTCTTGGAGTAGTGATGAAGTTCAGTGTCCTCGATACTGCGCAAAGGCGACGAAGGAGGAAACTGTAAATGGGACATTTTGGATTCGAAGAAGAAAACTAATGAAGAAGGAATTCGCTGTAGAATTGATTAGTATCACCACCAGGCAAGTTTATTAGTCAGTCACGTAATTAGTTGTAAGTCACGTATTTAGTAGTCAGTCACGTATTTAGACACGTCTAAAGCGTGAAGGTAAACAAACATACTACGCGCAGGACGCGGTCTGGGGTTATTGGGGTTTTTTGGTTACGGGAGGTCAATCTAGGGCTAAAGCCCTTGGTCACGGGATCCGAAGCGCGAACCACCTGATGCTGCTTTCTTAGAGCTCAATCCGGGTAACCTTTTATCAATCTCACGGAGTGTATGTAGAAGGGCTGATGTACTGCACACACTCCGCGGTCCACCAACCTTCTCGGTGAAAATTTTATATTGAAACTTCTTCCTTCCACTACAGTAAGAACAAGTTAACATGAGTAGTACGTGAGGATCATACAGATATTATAGAAGCATCAGACTAGTCGTCAGTCATCCAAATGAATAAATCGTCAAACTTCAAACATCCATAAGTCCCGTCATGAGGAGCCAGTCTATGGGAGCCAGTCTAGTTATGGGAGCCAGTTTATTATGAGAATCCAGTCTTTCTACCACATATTCAAGACTGAGGAATTCAACCACTAATCCAATCATTTCATCAATGGCATAACATCGTCGTTGGAATCTCAGAGAATATAAATATGTCATCATTCACTAACGAACTCTTTGGATTGATATTGTCGAATTAATCTGTGCTTCATCACAAAGTAACATTTACTAACACCTTTACAGAAGGTACTCCATCTTTAGGTAAACGTCACAACAAGTCCCACACCTTGTGTAACAGATGTGGTAAGCGTTCTTTCCACGTCCAAAAGAAGACCTGTTCTTCTTGTGGTTACCCAGCCGCTAAGATGAGATCCCACAACTGGGCTCTCAAGGCTAAGAGAAGAAGAACTACCGGTACCGGTAGAATGGCTTACTTGAAGCACGTTTCTAGAAGATTTAAGAACGACTTCCAAACCGGTGTTGCTAAGCCACAATCCGCTTAAGTAAACGGTTAACGGTTGCATTACTTGTCTCATATTAGGTTGCGTTAATAAATATTAATCGACGTTTTGTAGAATACGAACTATTGTAGGAGAAACCAATGAATAATATTCGAATGGAGGTTAAACTACCAGGCCAAATAGAGTGAAGAATCCTAGCTGGTGGAAAATAAAAATATACCATCAATTCTGGGGTAGGTAAAGTTTAATAAGTTAATTGATTGATTAATTAATTGACATACTCAATATGTACTGTGGTTATTATAGTTTTAAGCTAATTAGTTAATTAAGACTAAGATTCATTATTCGACTAAATCCATCTCATCGAAATTTGGGGCTTCACTTGGGTTCATATTGAAGTATAAATTATCGGCTTCTTCATGGGTCACGAAGATATTCAAGATCTCTCTGGCCAATTCGACGGTTGCTACTTCATAAGGGAACTCGAATCCATTAGCAAAATCACTCTCGATATCGGCAAGAGCTTTTCCATCGATATCTTGATGACTGACATGATTGAGTTCTCTGGCCTTCATCTCACTCCATCCATTGAAAACTTCACCTCTAACTCCCATATTTCTTAATTCAGTCAAGGCTTTGTACGCATCAAAAGATAGCGAATCTGATCCGAATGCTATTCTCAGTAAAACCACGAACAATTCATACATGGTCTCGGAGTATATCAAATTATTGATCTCTCGTATATCTTTGGTCAAATAATGTAAAATCTTCACTAGAACAGAGACAATCTGGATTCGGAGATGAATATGTTTAGACCGGGGTGATTTCATGATATTAATTTGTTCAAATCCAATGATCCGAATGATGGATTTGAAGTATTCCTTTTGTTTTAATATATCAACCGATAATTTGGTAACGATAAATGCTTCAATCAATTGGCCAACTCTTAATCTCAAATTTAAAAGATGAAATTCGTGTAAAGATTGAGTCTCAAATGATGGTTGCTTCTCTTGATCTAATAACTTGAAAGGAATTGGTTCAGGTATGAAAATCAAATAATTCTTCAACCCATCGTCTAGTATAGGTATTGTTGAGTCAATCTTTATGAAATCGGAATTGTTTCCAATTATTCTATTGAGCCCATAAAACATGAAATCTTCTTTGATGGAGATATCTATCAAAAAGATCTTAAGTAAAGAGTTCATAGTCTTGGAGTTACTTAATGTTTCACCGTAACCCTTATTGAATCCGAAAGTAGAAGGAGTAATTGAAGAAATTAACATTTCCACAAAATTTGTAACTAGATTTATCTGAGATGAATTTTTGAATCTTTCAGTATTCTCTGGTAAACATTTCAAAAACATTTCAGTTGATAAGATCTCATCTGTCCAGATCTGCCTTACGAAGGTTTCGTCGTATAAACAGCCAAATGTGACCAATTTCTCAATTAAATCAACCGAAGCTATGAAAATGAATTTTTCAATAATCATTACTTGTTCTGGTACATCATGATAATTGATGAGATCTTCTTCATTTTGATTTGAATCCAATATGAATGACATTTTATTGGTGATATGTTTTAGCCTTTTGAGTAATTGGATAATTATTGATTTTCCTGTTGCTGCTGGTCGATAACAAATTGTACAATGGATTAATGCTATGATGAATGGGACCAGAAGAATCAATTTTTGGTTAATAAGACTTTCGATCATCTCAATTAATACCATGGTGAAATTCTCCACCAATTCATCCAATCGTAAACTCTTCTTCATCATTAAATATTCAATAATCGCTGCTGAGATTGCAGTTCTTTTAACAATATGTAGATCTTTAATGGTAAGATCAGTATCAAGACAAATTTTACTTAGATATTCAAGACATGTTCTTTTGCTGCCATTTATGGTGTGGCTCCACAAATGATCAATGAACATGGTAGATTCATTTTGTAGCTTAATTACTCGATTCACTCTGGGAATCGAGATGGTTGGGTTGGCTGGTGTAGCTGAAGGAGTAGAAATGCTTACTGAGATGTTGGGGGTGTTGCTCAGGGTCGCTGATGAATACTGGGGAATGTAATCGTCCAGCACCGGTTGTTTGGATTCATTGGCCTGTGACACCTTTCGTCTCTTGTTATATGAAGTTGCCCGCAATTCATTGGAAAGAAACTGTTTTTCATCTTCTAATTTTTGCACCGAATGCTTGAGTAATTCCAATTGACCTTCTGAAGTCTTCTTTTGTAATTCGTAGTCTTTTTTGACGCGTAAAAGCTCGTCTTGTCGCTGTTCTTGAAGCTGAACCACTTGGGCCCTGAGAATGGCTATTTCACCATCTGCACGGAAAAGTTGGCTCTGCATTTCGGCTGTGCTGGTGCCTGCACCAGCTTGGTCGGCCGATTGGCGACCATTGATCAATTTGGTTAAATTGGGTTCTGCTGTGGATGCCACCAACGGGATCAATGGAGGAAGGCTCGGAGTATGAGATGGATTAACCCCACCATTCTTCACCCCACCCGAATGGTCCGGGGCGGGATTTTGGGTAAAGCTCTGAACGTCGAGTTTCCCGGCGATTAACGCTTGAAGAAGCTCATCATCATCGTCATCAAAATCACTAGACATGTTGATAAAGTTGCAACCTGTAGAACATCATTTGGGGTAGGCTGAGAAGGGCTCACGTGCCCGCATCCCTATGAAAATTTCTCCACTATACCATCTATAATAAAGAGATAGAAGTCATGACTGAAGTAAACAGTAATGGCAAGGAGGGTAACGTCGGTAACACTTCGGCTACCTCGGCCACATCAGCACCTCCCGCATCTCTCGTTCCAGTCCAACCAACTCCCCTTGGATCCAAAGATAAGACCACCAAACGGTTGGTGGTTGTATTATCTCAAGCATGTTTAGAGACTCATAAGTTGAATACTGGAGGACCAGGAGGTGATAAATATGCTTTATTGAATTGTGATGACCATCAAGGTTTGTTAAGAAAAATGGGTAGAGATATTGCAGAGGCCAGACCCGATATTACTCATCAGTGTTTGTTGACTTTATTGGATTCACCCATCAATAAAGCTGGTAAATTACAAGTATATATCCATACTGCTAGAGGAGTGTTGATAGAAGTCAATCCTAGTGTGAGAATCCCCAGAACCTTTAAGAGATTCTCGGGGTTGATGGTGCAGTTATTACACAAGTTAAGTATTCGTTCGGTGAATTCTGAAGAGAAATTGTTGAAGGTGATCAAGAACCCAATAACCGATCATTTACCTACCAAATGTCGTAAGATCACCTTGTCATTCGATGCCGAAGTTAAGAGAGTTCAAGACTATGTTTCTACATTGGATGATGATGAAAGTATATGTGTATTTGTTGGTGCTATGGCTAGAGGTAAAGATACATTTGCTGATGAATTTGTTGATGAAAAAATCGGTCTTTCAGACTATCCATTATCTGCCTCTGTGGCATGTTCCAAATTCTGTCACGGATGTGAAGATGTTTGGGGAATCTTCTAATCCAATAGCATAATGAGCCATTCTAATAAAGTTGATGATAAATCAACTGACCCCTTTATTGGTGCGTGTTAACTGTTAACTACTGGTTGATTGATATGATCAATGATTGGTCCGTATTGTATAACTCTTTATTTGAATTTTCTCAACCTCTAAAGCAACATGTTGAACCTACCATATATAAGCTGGAAATTTAATGAATATTATAGACGTGAAATAACTTAGTCTACCATATAAAAATACATTCTTGATAAATCTCTAAGAAGAGATATCCTTTATATAATTGTAATATAAATATAGTTATCTTATCAAACAAGGTAAGGTTAAGGTAAGGTTAAGGCTAGGCTAAGATTAATGTTAAGACTATGGCTAGGCTAAGGAACAAAGTCCAAGTGATCGAAATAGTTTATTATCCAAGAGTCGAATAAAATATATAAATAGTAACTGGAAATTGTATAATCCCAACAGAGAATTTTTCCTCATTAAACATAGTAAATTACAGATAGTATATTACCTAGATGATGAAAAAATATGAAAGTTTATAGTCCATTATTTTATCCATTAATTTATAGTTTAATACTTGTAAATGTATATCTTATTTGCCTGATACTAGAGATGGGACGCTGTATTATTTAAATTTTTTGATCACTGTATTCATTTTGAAATGTATTTGTAAATATTTGATTATTTCCCAGTTTGAGAAAATATAGTAATGTATTTTACGTTTATACTATCAACTATAGATGATTTTATGGTTCAATTTATTAGTAAATATTTGATCTACTTTGATGAGATAACCTTGTATGTTCAAATTGGTAATGCTAAACTGTAACTTGACTCATACTTTCTATACAATATATGATAATTTATCTATGGAAAATCAATTGAGGGTTTATGTATAACTTAATATTCTAATACTGTTATTAGTAATAATACTGTTCATACAGAAATACATCTTATATATTTTATACTATTTTACATGTAATTTATTTAATTTCAATCGTATATTACATCATAAATCAATGGTCTAAAACACCTTCCTTAAGTAACACTTTTTCAATTTCTTTGAACAAAGTATCGGTAGTAACCTTGGAACCCTTCACTCTAGCACAAATAATTTCTGATTTTTGATTTTGGTCCCTTGCATTGATCTTGATTCTGAATTTACAACTCTTCAAATTAAATGCATTGTAAGAAGAAATTCCTCCAGTAATGTTGTATGCAACTTGATCATTCTTTAATCCTTTGATACCAAAATTAGACCATGAATTCAATAATGCATGTAAAGCAGTTGACATTTCTTGTTTTGGTAAAATGGTCTTGAATCGTCTAATTTCAGAGTTCATGGTTTGTTCTGGAGGTGGATGAGAAGATGAAGAAAACCATCTGAAAAATGATGATTTGGGTTTATCTTCAGCTGAATTTGATCTGGAATCGGCTGGTGACGGTAATTGAGTTGGTTCATCAAGAGTTTTCTTGGATCCCCAAGATAACTTCCTGAAAATCGATCTGTTTCTCTTTTGCTGTTGTGGATCAGGTCTATTGGTAAAATCTTCTAATGGCTTCTTAAGTCCATGTGCTGGTGGAACTGGTGGCCTATCAAAATCTTCCATATCCTTGTTCTTTCTAACCTTAGGATATGGTTGAGAAATACCGGTTTCATTGGCAAATTTGCTTGGATCTGGCAATAACATCGATTGAGGTCCTGGAAGTGAACTCTTGTGTTTTTGTTGATTAGATGGAACAGAATTGTTCTTCGATTTGTTAACTGAAACCATGTTTGGAGCCTTAGTAACCTTCTCTTGAGGTAATTTGATGTTCTCAAATACTTCAGTATCACCTTCTTCTTCATCAGAATAACCTTCTTCGCCAGGTAATTTATAAGATTTTTCAGATTTGTTACTCTTTCTTCTATTAACGTCTTTTCTTGTAACAAAAGTTTCATCTTCCAATTCTGCTTCCTCATTAGGTAAGTTTGGCAATTCAGATACAGGTCTCAGACTGAGTCTTCTACCAGTTGAATATCTAGAATTTCTCTTTGATCCATTATAATAAGAAGATCTCTTGTTAGCCAAATGTTCTTCAAAATCTAATACTGATCCTTCATCCAATGGCTCTTCATCCTCTTCATCAGCAAGACCAGCACGATCTAACCTATCAGCAAAACTGGTTCTCAAACCTGGCATACCGGGACTTGCAGCATCATCTGCATTCAATACAGAATGTAAATCACGATATGATTCTTTTGTTGAGTACATGGAAAGAACTGATAATCTCTTGTTAGAATTGGTGAAGTTTCTGGACTTTCTAGTGACATTTGGAATTTTGACATTACTAATTAATGTTTTAGGACCAGAATCTTGCAATTCACCATGAATATCCATTTGAGAATTTAAGAGTCTTGACTTTCTAATTTCAGAGATGTACTCTTGACTCAAATCAGAATCATCAACTTCAGGCTCAGGTAATTCATAATCTGAATACCTGTTGAAATGACTGGCTTTAGACATTCTTCGGTCATCCATAACCGAGATCATCGACTCTCTATTCTTATGCTTTGAATCCCTATGAACCATGGATTCTCTATTTTTATGCTTTGATTCCTTAGAACTTTTATGTACCATTGATTCTCTGTTTTTCTTGTTTTGTCTCCTTGATTCTTTCAATTCAGCATCCAAAGCATCTTTAGCACGATTCAATTCTTCATTTTCAAAAGCTGACCATAATGGATCTAATCTTGAAACCGGTCTTCTTGTCAAAACTGGAGTTTGTCTTCTTCTTGGTGTTGGTTGTGTAACAGAACGTCTCTTCAATCTCTCTACATCTTCAGTAGTTAATTGATCTTTATCTTTCTTACCACTTTCAGAAATGGCTCTCAGTTGTCTCTTTGGTTGGTTGATTTCATTCACTGTAACATCAACTTCACTATTGTTATCATTATCATCTTTAATCATGATATTCAATTTACGAGAACTAAACAATGACTTTCTCTTTTGTCTCTTCCGTTTCTTTTCCAATTCTTTTCTTGCCCTTAATTCAGCTTCATGTTTCTTTCTCTCCAATTCCATCAAACGTTCATATTCTTTAGCTTCTTTTTCTTCTTGATCAACTAAATTCTCATCATCTTCATCGTATTGCTCTTGATTAAAGATTTTGTCACAAAGAGTGGCGAAGGTTGCTGAAGTTCTCTTAGTTTGCTTATCCATATATTCCCAATCAGTTTCACCCGCTAATTTAGCGTAAGTTGAAAGAAGTTTCATAGTAATGGAGTTTCTCTTTAAACCAGTTGTCATAGAAGCTCTCAAGGATTTTCTTCTAGATAAACGATTTTTAGAATTACTCTTCTTAATCACTGAACCCCTTTTACTAGCATTAGAAGTTGGCTCTGATTTTCCTTCTTGCGAATTGGCATAAGCTAATAAATCTTGAGAACTGATTTCATCAACAATGGGATTACCTTCTTCCAACGGATATTTCAATGATTCAATCTGAGTAGGTGCTTGATAAGTATCATTGTTGTTCGGATAATATTTTGATCTAGAGGCCAAATAGCTGTCCTTTGATGGCAAAGATGGAGGCATAGATTGGAGTGAAGCATCCTTTTGTGCTGAAACAATTTCATTATAAATATTTCTTGGGATTGCTGGTGGAACATCATCATATTGTTGTTGGAATTTTCTAGGAGATCTATGAGGAGATAATCTACTTGGAGATTTATATGGTGATCTTCCAGGAGATTGGTTATAACCATACTTTCTTGGTGACTTTTTAGGTGAATTTTGAACACTTGAAGATGCAGAATATCTACCACTGGTACTATGAACCATGGAAGATCTATTGTTGGTGATACCATTCTTGTATTGGAATGATGAAGGTCTTGATGCACTGATTTGACTAGTTCTTTTCTTTCTTGGGGTATTCTTTGTACTAATTGAAGTACTGCGAGTGATTCCTTTCTTGGTGTTGAAACTTGCTGATTTCTTTGGACTACGTCCATTGCCTTCACCTTGATTATGTCTATATCTCATCAATAATGCATAAAAGGTCTTTTCTGGATTAGAACCTGATTTTAACAAGCATTGTATGATTTCTTGTTGAGGTCTGTTCTGCCATAAGATAGACAAATTCGACAAGATTTGTTTGTCGATATTCTTCACAGATCCTAAGGATTTGTATGCTGTTTCTGGATGAGGTAAGGATTTCACACTGATCAAATCTTCATTTGGAATGGGGTATTTATTCAACAATGGATGAGATAAAATCTTTTCAGTTGATATTCTTTTCATAGGATCAACCGTCAACATGAGTTGAATCAAATGTTTAGCCTCGTAACTTATATCATCGGGCATTTCGAAATTACCAGCTTGTACTTTTAATAATAAGTTTCTGATATTTTCATCATCGAAAGGTAATCTTCCCGTCAATAAAGCAAAGAGGATCACACCACAAGACCAAACATCTGAAGCAGCTCCATGATATTTAAGACCACTGACAATTTCAGGGGCAGCATAATGAGGAGAACCACAAGAAGTTTCAAGTAATTTACCATTGCTTTCAAGAGCAGCCATTCCGAAGTCTGCCAACTTAACATTGAGAGAAGCATCTAGCAATAAGTTTTCTGGTTTTAAATCACGATGACAAATTCCCAAAGCATGACAGTAGGCTGTGCCTAGTATGATTTGTCTGAAGTATTTGATGGCCTCTACTTCTTGTAAAGGGCCACGTTCCACTAACAAGTCGAACAACTCACCACCTTCAACGTATTCAAGAACCAAATAGAGGGCTTTGGAGGTTTCCCACACGTCATATAAACGTAAAACGTTGGGATGTGTCAATAACTTCATGATGATAATTTCACGTTCGATTCCATAAGGTAAACCTGCTTCATCTGCTGTTTTCTGGACATTTCCGTCATTATCTTGGAGTTCTGACTTGGACACCACCTTAACTGCGGCCTTCTGACCAGTGGTGATATGAGTAGCAAGAAGAACTCTTCCTGTGGCACCTCTACCGAGAGTTTTACCTAATCTCCAGGGCCCAATGTTTTGAGGATGTGTGTTGGACGCCGACATGATCGACGACGTTATAGATGCCAGTCTGGAATGAGACATCGTTTAAGTTGTGAAGGAGATTTGTGGTAGCGAAAGCGAAACGAAAGTAAAGGAAGAGTTGGAAATGTGTTGATAGTGATTAGATAAAAGTTCCTAAGATGGTAAACAGGTGGGAAAATTTTAACATAGACGCGTTTGTTTCAAATACGCGTGCCACTCCTTACAGCTGCTGTATTGGGAATAAATGAACCTAAAATAGACGGTACAATTATGGGCCTGGCCGTTATGTTAATTATGAAGTTATAAGACGTGGAATATTTTTTTCAACTTCATTAAGTTACAGCTTAATGTTGATGAGGTCAATTGAACCTGAATAAAATGGACTTGTGAATTTAGGCTAGGTAAATTAGTGTTGCTGGTGTAGTGAAAATTGCGACAACTGAACAGTGAAAAATAATTGAATCAATGAGCTCCAACTGTATAGAAAGGTAAAAAGAACGATAGCATGATAGAATGATAGAATGATAGAATGGAGGAAGTATAGAATGGAAGAATTCCATTAATTTAACAATTGTTAAACAATTGTTTCATTCTATTTAAATCAGTTCGAGGACCAATTATTCCAATTTTGGTGTTCTTTGATAAATTGGTCCTTTTCCCCCTCTTTGAGCATCTTGGCCAATAATTATGCTATCTAACTCTTGATTCCTCATTTCCTCATTTCTAGAACTTCTCTCTATAAATTTCGGACTCTCATGTAAGAAGTGAGAATGATCTCCGGTAGAATGTGTAGGATGGTTTGAAACATCACCACCGTAATATGACCCAGACCTCTGGCCCTTTACTCTTTGAACCCTGAGACTTTTCAACCACCTGAATCGATATCTACAAATGTACTAGCCACACCAAGACGTGTATTATTAAATGACACCCCGCCATTGATCAATTAACCTAATTCAGCAATCTCGTCAACGGTTGCGCCATTTGAGCCCGAAAAGCCAACCAAAAAGCGTCAACCCGTCAACCCGTCAAACATGCGTCTAATATACAACATGTAATTACCCTATTAAGCGTTCCATATACAGCTCACTCTTCGAGTGATAATGGGTCTATTGTGGAGGTGTGGAAGGTTGGCTCATGTCATCGGAGCCGAGCTTGTCATTTTGTTGTCACGACATTCCTCTCCCAGCTACCATTGACATCTTTGAGAGGACTGAAAATATAGATGGAAGTTATGGTTGTTGCGGTTGTTGTGGTTGTTTAGCGGTTGTTTGTCCACTATCTTCCATTATCTTCCACTATCTCCACTATATTTCTCTATTGGATGTCCCTAGAATCTCACCTGGATGTCGCAAAGATTCCAATTTGCTCAATAAGGTAATTACTATTGATATTGTAAATGGCGATCCTTTGCCGTTACTGACCAGTTATAAAGGCATTTTGCATTTTAGGAATCTATCAGTTGTTTGCCAATTTAAAATGAAGCCTGTCCCTTTCGACTTTTGGGGTGCTTTCGGCTGTTGGGGTCCTTCAGGTCTTTCGGGTCTTTTAGGTCCTTTCAGCTTTTATCAGGTCTTTGAAGTCTTTCAGATCTTTCAGAACTGAAAGGACCTTCAAGGGTTTTCGCCTTTTGAGGTCTTCAGGTCCTTTCAGGACCTTCAGGTTGAATCACAATGCCATGCCTGTGAGAAGCTCCAACTGGTTCTTCAAATCATTATTAACCGCCTTCTTCTCTTCCTTCAATTCCTTATCCTTCTGTAAGTCTTCCTTCAAGGTTTTGGAATCCAACGCCTTTTGAGGCTTCTTAGATTGTATTGATCCCAAAAGCTGCTGTATCTCACTCACTTCATTCAAATTTGCATCCAACTTTTGGATTTTGGCTTTAGTGGACTTGGACTCCTTTTTGGCCTTAGATGAACTCTTCTTTCCCACTCTGGCAGTGTTATTTGTTCTTTTGGGTGGCATGGTAATAAAGTACTTAATCAAGATGCGATGCCTCAAATGGTTTACTAAGGAGAATTTCGCTCACGTGGTAGTCTCACCATGAAAAATTATCAGTACTATCCATCTCATCGCTATCACCAACTCACCAACCAATAAAACTAAAATGCCTTCTACCCACAATAAGGACAAGCCTTGGGATACTCCCGATATAGACAAGTGGAATATAGAAGAATTCAAGCCAGAAGATAATGCTTCAGGACTTCATTTCTCCGAAGAGTCGTCGTTCATGACGCTTTTCCCAAAGTACAGAGAACAGTACTTAAGATCGATATGGGCCGATGTGACCAAAGCATTGGAGAAACACTTCATCAAGTGTGAATTGGACTTGGTTGAAGGGTCCATGACCGTCAAGACCACCACCAAGACGTTTGATCCTGCTATGATCATCAAAGCTCGTGATTTGATCAAGCTTTTGGCAAGATCGGTTCCATTTCCACAAGCAATAAAGATTTTACAGGATGACGTTGCTTGTGATGTGATTAAGATTGGAAACTACGTCACCAACAAGGACAGATTTATCAAGAGAAGACAAAGACTTGTTGGACCTAATGGTAATACATTAAAGGCATTAGAACTCTTAACCAAATGTTATATTTTGGTCCAAGGTAACACTGTTAGTACCATGGGACCATGGAAGGGACTTAAGGAAGTGAGAAGAGTGGTTGAGGATTGTATGCAAAACGTCCATCCGATTTACTATATTAAAGAGTTGATGATCAAGCAAGAATTGGCCAAAAACCCTGACCTTGCCAATGAAGATTGGTCAAGATTCTTACCAAGTTTCAAGAAAAGAAATGTTGCTCGTAAGAAGTCCAAGACTACCATCAAGGAAAAGAAGGTTTACACTCCATTCCCACCTGCACAAACTCCAAGAAAGGTTGATTTACAGATTGAAAGTGGTGAATATTTCCTTGGTAAGAAGGAGAAGGAAATGAAGAAGTTGAGAGAGAAGCGTGATAAACAAGAGGAAACCACCGAGTTGAGAAGACAAGAGAGAGAGAAGGATTTCGTTGCTCCGGAAGAAGCTGATTATGAGAACAAATTGGCCAAGAAGGAAAAGAAGGAAAAGAAGGAAAAGAAAGAAAAGAAAGAAAAGAAAGAAAAGAAGGAGAAAAAGGAGAAAAAGCATAAGAGAGAGGGAGATAACGAAGATGATGAGAAACCATCTAAGAAGTCCAAGAAGTCTAGTTCTGATGAATAATGCATAGGTGAATAAATTAATTCAAAAAGTTAACATTCGTAGAGTCAAGTAGAAAATCCATACTGCAATACTATGGAATTAGTTAATTGCATTTATAGAGTTCAGTAAGGTAGGTCTATCAAGTTCGGTAAGGTAGGTATATCAAGTTCAGTAAGTATATCTATCTCATTACAGGTTACGAATACTTGATTACTGGTTGCGAATACTATTACTGGTTACTGGTTACTGAATAATTTATGGTTACTGGTTATTCGTATCTGGTTACTACAGTAAACCACCAATCACAACTAGACTGCCGGATAGATGGAAATTCCATCACAATCCCATCACTAAGGCTGGTCAATTGTTTTATAGTTTTGTTACTTGTCTCGTTGATTCGTCTCATTGACAACCACATTGATTCGTCCATGGACAACCTCATCGTGTATCATTGTCGTCTACTCATCGCCGAGTTCTCCAGATCTTGCATCATTTCAAACCAGTGTTGCATCATTAACCAATTGTGCATCAAATTACACCAGTCCAATCTCAAATAATTCATCCCATCAGGTCCCTCACCCGCCCCTCCACTGAATAGATCCTGCCTAATTCGTCAGATCACTCATTGGCATACCGTTTCCTAAGTGCATCGCAGGGTGCAGTACGAAATTATAATTTGCGACTTCAGTCTGGACTCATCGGGACTATCCCGCCAGATCCAGCCAATCCAGCCAATCCAGCCAATCCAGCCATAACTTTCTCAGTAGCCCAGAAAGCCATTTAACCACCAGTAAAATGCTTCCCATCTTTTCCTACCTAATTAATCCATTTCTTCCCCAGTTCCCGACTCACTCTTTAAGTCTTGAAACGTAGAATTAGTGTCTTCTTTTGTTCGCAATACCTTCCGCCGCACGCAGCTACTCTCAATAGGTTATCCTCCTGCCTAATCGGGCGTTCAAAACCTGTTTACATAGGTATGCAGGCTTAACCGCTACGGATCATCTGCCCCTACTACTACCAGTACTACTACAGAACTGGCTCTTCCTTGTCCACCACATCTCCTTCCTGATCGGTGATATCTGGTTGTATATATTTAAGCAGAGACTTTGATCTCGAGCATCTACCATATTGGAATCAGGCCTCTTCCACCCAACGAGTGCCTTTTTCTCGTGTTTTCCCGGAATCTTCATATCTCCATACATTGATTTCCTCAAGCCGAGTCAATATTCATCATAAATTTCACTTCCATTGGCCATGTCTCGTCTTGATCTGATGATGGCCTTTGTGGATGCCTTGGATGAACGATCCAATCAACTTGTGAACTCAGTGAACGAGTCTCAGCTACTCATTTCAAGAATTAGTGGTGTTCATGAAAGAGCCACTGCTCTAGATGAACACATTGATGATATGAGAGATTTGATAGAGCTTAATACAGCCCTGCTTGTCAGCTTCAGTAATTTACATGAAAAATCCTTTTACTTGGAATCCAATTTGCATATGAATGATAACATCACTAGTCAAACTTCTTTTGAAACTTTAACACAAGAGTTTAGGTTCTTGGTCCGTGGTCTTGAGAAAAATGACGTCTACTCAGGAGTTAAGAGTCATCAAGATATAGTCCGTCCTCCAGTCCCTGTGAAAACAGCAACAGAAAAGTCCACTACTTTATTGTCAAAAAGCTCCCTTGCAAATTTGAAATTAAAACCCATACGATGTAATAACAAAAGAGTGTTTAAGAAGAAATCCAAGTACAGATTGTCTGCAGTTTTCAACATCAATCCAATTTCATATGATGACGAAGAGTCCAACTATACCAAGACCCCAACTTCATCCCGAAATATCCATAGTGAGGTAGCCTCACCTTCTACTTTACATCCTTTGACTAGCGAAGCTACTTCTGTAACTTCAGATTTCACAGCAGATAAAACCGTCATTCAAAACCAACCTCATTATCAACATGACCATGACGAAAATAATCATAGCATTTCCAGCTCTACTTCAGAAGAGTTTTCAAGTCTCGGTTTGAGGTTAAGGTCCAATTCTTTACCGGAAACTCCTTCTTCATCAAATATGTTTTCTAGACCTGGTCCTATGAAAAAATCAAACATTATGTCTGAATTTGATCCTAATATCTCGGAAGAAAGGATAAGGTTTAACAGGCTAAAGCATTTCATAACATGTGGTAACTTGAATGGTTCTGATCAACTAAGGCAAATGGAGCAAAGTTTCTCTAAATCTCCAACTAACCCCATAGTATCCAACATTAGCATTGAAGATCGTGGCATAAACATTGAAGATCATACAGAATTCGATAATTTATCATTAATTTCCGATGTGTCAGATTACTCACCAGATCATCATCGACGGTTAGAAAATGAAGATTTCGATGATTCAGATTTCACTGATTTTAATAAGTACTTGAGAAGTTCTCGATTTGATCTAAACAACGCATTCCCTCATCTTTACAAATCAAATTCAGACGATAGTCTACTTAATGCATACACAAGGTACCCCCCAATACCGAAGCCACAATACAAGTTTCATAATCCAGCAGAAAACATCCAACTAAGCACATCAAAGGTAGCTATGCCCACTTTGGAGCAAATACATTATAGTTCAATGAGAAAAGGTCTGGACCTGTCAAATGAGGAACTGACGAGATTATTAAATGACGTATTTTCAAGAACTGAACAAGCATCTAATTCTCAAATAACGCCGGAATCTTCACCAACCAAATCTAGGGCAAATAAGCCATCATTCTCATTATTCAACTTCACATTAGCATCACCGAAAAAAAGTCAACCATCAACGACGGAAACCACAGTTGGTGTTGACCACATCAGCAAATCATTAACCAATAGTTTTCTATCTTTGGTAAATCATATTCCCATTCAGCATTCAAACACACCAGAGAAAATCAAGCAGTTAAAAATTCAGGCCAAAGAAGTAAAACCTATACGAATAAAGTCAGAAGTTCAAGCAAAGCGAATGCCTATAAGAATTCCACGAACTGATGGAAGTCATTCTAAACTAATCATTGGACCCAATAATACAAAATTGATCAATCATGGTGAATCATCAATGTTCAAAAAACCTCTTGTTACTAAAATAAGTCATAAATCATTACGAGAAGCCCTCTCTGGTAGTTTGACTTAGGCTCAAGTTTTACACTAATTTAAAAATTCTCAATAGTACTTGGTTAATTTAAACTCAAGCGATTGTGGATTAATTGCATCTATTTTACATTCTAAATATACATCAAATATTAAATATTAAATATTAAATATTAAATATCAAATATCATTAGGTATCAAACCCTTCATTAGTGAATAATGTACTTCCTTGTTGCTTCGATAATGACAAGCTTCTTTCTATTTGTTTAGCACGGAAACTCTTAGTAGTTTTGGTTTGTGCTTTGGATTTAGACAAGTAAGTGATTGAAGCTTTTGAACCTGATGCTACCTTATACTGCTTACTAACAGTAACACCAGAAAATTGTTGTTTTCCATCTTTAATATCGATACTCCGTTGTTCTTGGAAAGACTTAAAAGATTTTATAATAGAAGGTTTCTTAAAAGCTGGCATAAAATTGTCTTCTTCTGAATCGACATCAGTTAAATTCACTTCTTCAATATTTCTTTTAGTGGTTCCATCTTGAGATGAGGGTTGTGAAACTCCTCTGTTTAAGTTACTCATACTTCTATTTCTCAATGAATTCATGTCTTCAACATCATCATCAGATTCAACTCCATGTTGTAAGTTAGATAATCTTTGGATCTTTCCATATTCTTCTTCTTCATTTGTAGAAGTCAAAAATGATAATTGCCTTTGGACGAACGATTCCTCAATACGAATGGTTTTCTTGATAGAATCTTCACGTTCCAATTCTTCATCAATATCAACTTCATCTTCATCTTCTTCCTTATCTTTTTGAGAGTTTTCTTTCTCGTGATTGCCCTTGGTTTCAACGTCAACGTCTTCTTCGTCATCTTCTTCGTCATCATCTAACTTGATAACTTGAGAATTTTCTTGAATAGAATCAAAGAATGCTTTCATTTTTTCATTCTTGGATAATGCCTGTAATTTCTTATTCTTGGCTAATCTCTCTTGTTGTTCCACCATCTTTTGCTTTCTATATGCAGCAAGAATTTCATCCTCTTCATCACTTAATTCAACATCAAACCCATTTCCTGCTACCTTTTTAGTTAATCTATGATTTTTGATATCATCCAATAACTTTTCCAATTCTTGTTGATCTTTAATTTGGTAATCCTCCATGAATTTTCTTCTGATTTCTTCATTTTTTAAATCGATATTGAAATTATTATCAATCATTCTTTCATCTTCTGAGTTAGCTTGATCGGATAATTCTCCATCAACTCCACCCAATCCATGCCATTCATCTTCAGATTCTTCTGCTTCCCCTTCGACAATATTTTTGATTCCCTTTCTCTCCAATTCCTTTCTCTTCTTACGCATTTTCAATTCACGTTTACGAATCTTTTCTTCATATTGCTTGATTTTTTGATTCATTAATTCTGCTTGTTCTGGATCTTCTGGATCTTCTGGATCTTCCGGTTCTGAGTTTTCTTCTTCAATGTCACCTAAAGCATTTCTGACATGTTCTCTTGCTTTGATAACATTTTCTGGATTAACCTCTTCTTCAATCTGTTGAGTGTCATCAGCTAGAGTGGGTTGGATTAATTGAGTTGTTTCGTTAATTTGAGTTGATTGATTAATCTGATTTGCATGATCCACTTGAGTATTGATATCTGCTTGAGTCAATTGAGAGTTAGGTTCACTAAATTCCGGTAATTGTCTTCCAAGAATTATTGAATTTCCTAAATTGAAAGATTCTTGTGATAAATTTTGTGTTGCTTGTGATCTAGGCTGTAAATTTTGAAATAATTGATAACTGGTCTGGATTTGGGTAGGAGGGACACGATCTTCGTTCTCATCCATTGATTCGGATTCTTGATTAGTAGACTGAACCTCGGTTCCCGTGGTGATCAAATCTTCATTTACTATTGATTCTTCAACATGGTTTCCTCCAAACATGTAACTGTCATCATTACGATTCACTTGTTCCTCACCTTGATGTTCCATCACTAGTGATCCATCTGATTCATCATCTGATTCAGTGATAACATTTCTCTTTTTTGTTTTGACTATGTGAACACGTTCATCATCGTCATTCTCATTCTCATTATCATTATCGTTATTGGACTTTCCAGTGGTTTCTAAATCTTCCCCTTCGTCCAGTTCTTCCTCTTCTTCATCCAGAGCAGAATCATATTCACTATCAGGAACCAATTCATCATCGCTTTCTTCGAGTTCATCTTGAACTGTTTCAACTGGTTTGTTAGCTTTATTGAGTAATGCTTCCTTGGCCCTTTCTTTAAGCTTTTCCTTTCTACGGATGTTCCGTACTCTTTCCATTTCACGTTCCAAAAGTGATCCCATTACTTCTTCATCCTTTTCAAGCTCAGCCAATATTTCATGGTTAGGATTAGCTAAATGAAATTCTTTGAGTTGGTGAATGTTTGCCTTTTTCAAATTATTCAAGAAAGTTTTACGGTTAGACGAATTCAAAGCTTCATTGGCTTGAATAGCATTTCTTCCATTTCCGTATTTCTTTTTAGAATATTTCTGTTTCACCAAAAACTTCTGTTCTTTGGTTAAGTCAGGTATAATAAATTCTTGTGGTTTTTGATATGGGGTGCTTACTCTTTTTAATGGAGATGAATTGGCTTCAACAATATCCAATTCAGATTCTGAATCATCTAAAGTAATTTCATGGTTGGTGTTTTCTTTGTTGGGGGAAGACAATAACCTCTTCAATCCTTTGGCGTATTCTTCTATGGGGTTCTTCACTTGTGTGTTGAGATGAGAACGGAATTCTTTTGGTTTAAGAGAACTGACATCGAATTCATCCACATCCTCTGGTTGTAACTTAGACGTGACCTTGATGGGAGAAGTTGTGGGACTAATAGTTTCCCCTGCCACACCTCCAGCTAATCCTAAACCTAAGTCGTCCACTTTAGAATCGTTTTCTTCATCACTTTCATCAAATGCAGACAAAAGTTTATCTTTGGTAAATGCAATTTTGTTGTGGAATTCTGGTCTGACATCTCTATTACGTTTTTGGATATTAATGAATTCTTCTGCTTCTTCCAATTGCTTGGTTGAAACTATATCTTTAAGCCCTAAACTGGATACAACACCAGAATCTTCATTCAAATCATTTTCTTCGTCTGTGAGAGTGGTATGTGAGATGTCAGCTTCCAATAGTTTCTCTTTTTCCAATCTTTCAAGCTTTTTCTGTTGAGCTAGCTCAGCTATACGTGCCAAACGTTCTTCTTTGGTGAGAGGTACAGCAAACATATTATCGATGTCATTTGGTTGTTGTTGGTGTTCTGGTTCTGGTTCTTCCTCGGGCTCAAATAGGCTGGTTGGACGTGGTTGAGCGTCCGTCACTTGTGAATACTGTGGATTCAATACTTGTGTATCAGCTACTGGATTGACCAATTGGATGGAACTATCATCATCAAAAATGGATTGGGTCACTTTCTGTGTAGCTCCTTGAGAAATTTGTTGTGTTTGTTGTATCTGTTGAGTTTGTTGAGTTTCTTGTGGTTTTTGGCTTTTTGGGGTTTCTTCAAATTCGGATTCATCTATAGCTAATTGAGGTAACTTTTGTAGATCCATATTGGCACCCAGACCGAAACCCAAGATCGAGTTACCGAGAGAGTTGGTACTGAGATCCAGGAACAAGTTATCTTCTCTTTCATTATTAGTTTCTTGAGGTTTACCCTCTAATCTATTTCTGATACGCGATAATATAGACATATCTGAAGCACCAAAAGTGGTGGAAATGGCATTCATATCGATATTGAGGGAAGTTTGAGGCTCTTCTGATTCTGAATCCGAGGCCTGGGCCGGATTCATGGGCATTTGGACCGACGAAATATCGTCCAAATCGTTGAGGAGATCCATCGTAGGTAATGGAAAGAATGAATTCTGGTGGTGAATGTATGCCATGATTATCAACCGCGTCGCGACGCGGTAACCTAGCCTGTGGTTGTATGCAGGAGGTGAAATTTGGAGATGCCCAAACCCCAGTGATGGGGTATAACTAGCCGCAATAGATATAGACTATTTCTATTAGTGTTAAGTGAACGATTTTAAAGGTTAATAGATTTGTATGTTGGCTGGTTGGACTATGGGATTTAATTGCAGTGATCACAGAAATATTATGCCGTACTACCATGGATCACCTCTTACTTAATTGGTAGTTTTATTGTTACCTCCTGTGTATTGGATGCAACCATAATTTAATGCCCAAACTATCAATTAGTTGGAATATATTAGATTACTTCAGTGCTCAGGTTTTAGGATTCAGGTACAATACTATTCATACTTAACTCACCTATTGGACTGACCAACAAGAAACAATTGAATTGAGGAAAAAACCATCAGGAACAACGGAATCAAACGTTAACAAAATTGAGTGGTTTTCACTGTAACTCCTAGTAATACATCCTGAGTAATCAGGGACTGTAACTCAGAGGATGGGGTTAACCTGTCTATCACCTAACATGTAACTTGGGTGCATAATGCCAGATTATGCATGTTGCACCGACGCACATCAATTGTGCCACTGGCCAGGGCCGGGGCCGTGTTCTAGGATCAGCTCAGGCCTTTCGGACTCCGATCGGGCCCCCATCGGGACCCGGATCCTATGGGCTTTTCCTGGCTTCTAACCACCACACTGCCGGGTGTGGGGCTGGACCCTACAAAACCCTCGAACCACTGGGCCATAGCAAGCCCATAGGTGGACTATGAGGAAGGTGCAGTTTTAGTTATATTAACTAGTATTTTCACGTGAATGGGATGGAGGTTAAGTTTAGATCTCGCCTTGATCCTCAATAGAACCACCGTATTAATCTTGAGACCAACCCAAAAAGGTAACCACCTACAAACACCATAACAATAAATACCTTTCAATAATTATAATGAAGAATAAAATAAAATAATATCAATACAATCTCGTGACTAACCAATGTTATCATCACCATCATCATCATCATTAACATAATGTCTACATAAACGAAAGTTCTCTGTAAATTGAAATTTCTGAAATTCTGAAATTTTTCATATTTTTCATATTTTTCATATTCTTAAAATATCATAGTGAGACAATGAGATCTTCCGTTTAACATCTGACACAGTCCCAATGATCCACCATAGAATCACCATCTTGTCCGTTTCTCTTGTTCCCTTCTCTTGTTCCTTTCTCTTGTTCCCTTTCTACTAGGAATCTCCACGTGATACCATTAGGTTAGTTTAGTAGAGGTTGCCTGATGTCGTATAATACGACCGTATAGATTCACATGCAAGTTGAATCACGTGTAATAACAGCATCGATGGGCCAAAAAATTTTGGCAAATTTTGGCCCATCTATTTGAGTATTTTGAGATTTTGACGGCCACGGGTGTCCTGCACGACGCCAACAGTATAGCCAAGTGTGGCTTTTTTTATCATATAAATACACGAGGAATTTTCCCTGGAATTTTTTAAGATTTACTGCCTGTGAATTTCAATTCTCTCTTTAAAGATGTCTGCCCAAGCTGAACACTTCCTTTTTACTTCCGAGTCTGTTGGTGAAGGCCACCCAGATAAGATTTGTGATCAAGTTTCCGATGCTATTTTGGATGCTTGTTTAGCTATTGATCCATTGTCTAAGGTTGCTTGTGAAACCGCTGCCAAAACCGGGTTGATTATGGTTTTTGGTGAAATCACCACCAAGGCTCAATTGGACTACCAAAAGATCATCAGAGATACCATCAAGCATATTGGTTATGATGACTCCGAAAAGGGGTTCGATTACAAGACCTGTAACGTATTAGTGGCCATCGAGCAACAATCTCCAGATATTGCTCAAGGTTTGCACTACGAGAAGGCTTTGGAAGACTTGGGTGCTGGTGATCAAGGTATCATGTTTGGTTATGCCACTGATGAAACCGACGAAAAGTTACCTTTGACTGTGTTGTTGTCTCACAAGTTGAACGCTGAATTGGCTTCTGCTAGAAGATCCGGTGCTTTGCCATGGTTGAGACCCGACACCAAGACTCAAGTCACCGTTGAATACAAGAAGGACGGTGGTGCTGTTGTTCCTTTGAGAGTTGACACCATTGTCATCTCCACTCAACACGCCGAGGAAGTCACCACCGAAAAGTTGAGAGAAGAAATCCATGAACATATCATCAAGAAGGTTATTCCAGCCCATTTGTTGGATGACAAGACCGTCTACCACATTCAACCTTCTGGTAGATTCGTCATTGGTGGTCCACAAGGTGATGCTGGTTTGACCGGTAGAAAGATCATTGTTGATACTTACGGTGGATGGGGTGCTCACGGTGGTGGTGCCTTCTCCGGTAAGGATTTCTCCAAGGTCGACAGATCCGCTGCTTACGCTGCCAGATGGGTTGCCAAATCTTTGGTCAATGCTGGTTTGGCTAGAAGAGCTTTGGTTCAATTCTCCTACGCTATTGGTGTTGCTGAGCCATTGTCTATTTACGTCGACACTTATGGTACTTCCAAATACTCCTCTGACGAATTGGTTGCCATCATCAAGAAGAACTTTGACTTGAGACCAGGTGTCATTGTCAAGGAATTGGACTTGGCTAGACCAATCTACTTCAAGACTGCTTCTTATGGTCACTTTACCAACCAAGAAAACCCATGGGAACAACCAAAGAAGTTGAAGTTTTGAATATCTCTTACCCATCAGATCTTTATGATTAATGTAATGACTCACGATCAACGCTCAACTCGTTGATCTTAATTATGATTTTTATTCTACCATCATCATCACCAACCATCAAACCAATCAAAACACGAACGACCCCCATTCACCTCCATTCAATTATTCAATTGTTTTAATAGCTTATACTTCAAAAGGTACCAAATTTTTTTTATTAAAGGATAGAGTTTTTTATTGCATTAATTAGGGTGTCCTCAACGGACTATCAAGGTAACTAGATTCTAATATATTATAATCGATTTAACGTAGTTTTAGTTATTTATTCATCTTGAATCAAAGCATCAAGTGGCATATTGGATCTTGAATTGAATAATGATGGAAAATAATGGAAGTAACCCCATACTGCAAACACCATACCAATAAAAGTACCAAAAGCCACATCAAAGAAATGATGCCTGTAGTCTTGAGTCCGACTTAATGCGATGTATGAGGCCAATCCCAATGGTGAACAGATTAATAACCAGAAGGCAGCTGGTCTGGCCAAAACAGACTTCTCTGATCTGGATAAGATATTGTATTGACCCAAGAGCCAAAACGTCAAGTATCCCAACCCTGCAAACGATAATGATGAGTGGCCCGAAGGTGTAGACTTCAAACCTTCATATACCACAGACATACCCATTGGGGCAGTACAAACATCAACAGATACAAGGGATTGAGTGGGGGTTCCAGAAGCAGCTCCACAACGCTGAAGAAAGTCTGGTCTTGGATTTGCTATGAGCAATTTCAATATATCGGTGAGGACTGAAGTGACCACGGTTGAAAGTAAGAGGCCCACGTTGGACACATGAATGAGATGGAATTTGCCGAGTTCTGATGATGTATGAATGACCGAGATGATCACAATGATGATGGCCGGTACAATCACTGCCCAGAGGTATAATTGAACGTCGTTGACACGTTCTACCACGGCAAATGGATGGGAAAGTGAAGCATCAGAGATGGAAAACTGACGAAGAAAAGGTCGAGCCCATTCCAAATGGCCAAAGAATGCCACAAGGAGAACCACAATGACCGCCCAATCAGCAGCATAGTTCTTGAATTTGGGAGTCTTCAAGTACATTCTGGCCTGCATTACGATGGTTAGAACTACTTGGTCAATTCGTTGGCTATCAACAATATCACTGGTTACATGCAGGTCGTCCATATGGAGAGACGTGGAAAGGAGATGGGCAGGGTGGATTTAAATACCCAATTGGGGTTGATTTGTCTTACAGATAACAAAAGGGAAAAAGCAGAAGAAATAGCAGGAAGTTTTGGCTTATCTTCGATACCATAGAAGGCAGAATGGCTCCAACTTTTTCTTTCAATAAATCCTTGATTCGATGAGTTTAAAGGTGATTCGTACTTTGGTGGCATCGCACTTAGATAAGCTTATTAGATGGTTGATAAGCCCAGGGGTACCACCGAGAATTGTCACATAGTCATCGATGCAATGAGGCCATTTGACTGGTAAGTCATTGGTGGAACTAGTAAAAATAAGTGGAAGATATTGCGTAATTTTTAACCAAATCAGAAGGTATTTCATAACCTTCCCACAATGCTTCAGTATCACTGGCTTTAATCGTTGAAAACAATTTTATGAGGAAAGTATCAAATACTGTCAAGATCATTCTACTTGAATATCCCACCAATACTTGCTTAGAACGTATTCACTAGAGAGGTAGAAATTCTAGTTAATAATATTCTACTAATTTCTACAATTGTTCATATCTTTTGGGCTATGACCCAAGGTAAGTATGGCTAATTGACTCAATACAGTTCAAACCAGTTCAAACCAGTTCAAGACTTGGGAAAAATCATACCAGTAAAGTGAATGATGAATTATATAACAAAAACACTCTAATAATCTCATTACGCTCAATTAATTTGGATATGGGTATTTCATCAGTAAATCAATTTGATTGGTATCACACTAGAAGTTCTAACCACCTGATTTACAGGTGGTTCCATTTTAAGGATAGTCCCATTTCATGAACATTAGACACTTTCAGTTGAATTACACTATTGTTTTGTAATCAGTAAGAAGATACTCAATAGGGTTAATGAATTGCAGAAGATGATTATGTACGACAATATGAACCTGTTGGTATCTGTTAGAGGTTATCATTTTCCTTGTTGTTCTAGATTTTGTTCGTATCTTCTGTTTATTGTCAATCTTCCCGTTATTGTGAATTCTATTTGTCTTCTTAGAGTATTGCAGGAGAACACTTCAATTGAGATGACCGAAAATCTTTGGCAGTATCAAAAATATTCGACATTACTACATTAATTCTAATTCCATAATTGTTCAAAGTTTAATGATTTTCACTTTAATGTATTATAGTATTTTTGATTGATGTATTTTTGGATGATTGAATATTTTCTACAATTGATTTTTAACGTTCTATATTGAACTATTAAGCGTAAATAACATGAAAGTATTAATGAAAAGAATTGAAACCCGTAGGTAGACGAAAAATTAGATAAGCGAGAGGCTTAAGCTCTAAGCATGAGGCTTTAAACTTACTCCTTCAAGTCAGAGTCGTAAGATTCAGCTTGAGTGGTTGGAGCATATCTTTCTCTGCCCAACTTAGTGGTGTCGACTTCATCGTGGTACTTCTCACAGATTTCTTCCAAAGTCATTCTCTTGGTTTCTGGAACTAACAAAGTAGTAAAAATACCCAACAACATGAACAAAGCGAAGATTTCCATGACATGTGGTAACCAACAGTTTGGCTTCTTACCGTCTCTCTTACAGTTGTGGTTAACCAAAGTACCAAGACAGGTTTGAGCAATGATGGCACCAACCTTACCGGAAGCAGCAGAGATACCGTGAGCAGTAGATCTGTATCTGGTTGGGAAGATTTCACCTGGGATAATGAAAGTAGTGGTGTTTGGACCAAAGTTTTGGAAGAATTGACACAAAACGTAAAGACCCAATAAACCGTTCTTGGTAAGGTGGTGGTAACCGAAACCAATACCACAGAACAAAGCAGTCAAGATGATGAAACCACCAAGTTGAACTGGCTTTCTACCAACAATATCAAGGGTAGCAATGGAGAACCAGTAACCTGGCAAGGAACCAGCACAAATCAAGATCAAGTTACCGGCGGCGGTGTTGTACAACTTTTGGTAGACGTTACCGTTACCAGCATATCCAATGGCGTCCAAAATGACAGCGGTGTTCAAACCTAAACCGTAGAAAGCAACATCCAACACGAACCAAGAACCAGCGGTACCGAGCAAGATAGAACCGTATTTCCATTGACCGAAATGTCTGGCAAAGTCTCTGAAAGAGGCCTTTGGTGGAGCAATGTCTTGAGCAGCATCATCGAGGACAGCTTCAACATCAGCAACCTTTTGCAATTGTTCACTTTGTTCAACATCAAGAGCGTATCTTGGGGATTCAGCAATGGTCAATCTGTAGTATAAAGCAATGGCACCTGGAACACATCCAAATCCAACCAAAACTCTCCACATTTGATCACAAGCCTTTTGACAAGCACCGACACATTGAGCACCAGTCTTAGCATGTTCCAAGTCACCCTTGTAAGCAGAGATCAAGACGATGGAAACAATACCGGCGAAAAGTTGACCCAAACCTTGGTTAGAGAAAACAGCAGCCATGATAGCACCTCTCCACTTGGTGGTAGAGAATTCGGAGGAGATAATGGAAGATAATGGGTAGTCACCACCGATACCAATACCCATGATGATTCTGAAAGTGGCCAAGATAGCGGCAAAGTTAATAGCTGGGGAGTGACCTAAGGTACATTGGAAAATGGTAGCGAAAATCATGATAATCAATTCTAAACCATAGATCTTCTTTCTACCGACCATATCAGCGAAAGTACCGAAACCGACTTGACCGATAACGGTACCAACGGAAGTGGAAACCTTCAAAAGGTTAGAGGTGGCATCAGGAATCTTACCACCCCAGTAAACGTAGGACATCATGGTGATACCCAAGTTAATGGCGAAAATATCGTAAGAATCAGTCATGAAACCAACACCGGCAATCATGATCATCTTCATTTGAGTCCAACCGAAACCAGCGTTATCGATGTCTTCTAAAGCTAATCTTCTTCTCTCTAAAGGATCCTCAATATGGGCAAATTTACCAACATAATCCTTGAAGGCGGTTTTACCACCGGAGTTGTTCTCGAGATGAGCTGGAGATTCGATTTCAGCCATTGTTGTGATTGATAGGATGTTTTTGAATGAAGAATAAACCTGCGGTCCCAGTTGCTTTTATACTTTGACTGATAATAGCGGCACACCAGTAAACTGTCTCATTAGTGTATTATTAGGAAAAGAAATGGGATCTCGTGGGTCTCAAAAAATATACCTATTTAGCGGGTTTGTGACATGCAGCGGCGTTTTGCATGAATTATGCAGCCGTTTCTCACAGGATCTATGGCCTAAACGGGAATGGATTAGGTGCAGGAACCAAGGACCAAACCGATTAGAAATATAATCATAATGTTTATTTAGGCTGGTGATTCATGAGAGATTGGAAATTTCGACAGTATGGTGTTAATAATACAAAGATATATGGTATAAAATTTGAAAGCAAACCACCAACTACAACATGAGTTGATACAGATATCGTTTTCGGTGATGGGGCGATTGTGCATGAGGATTTTTGGGTGCGATAGGATGCTGCAGACACAAACCTCCCACGTGTGTCAATTTTTGCAGCTGTTGCCCACGTTGATGGTACATACACGCCCCACGTGGAGGCGTTTATGGAAGGAGGTCACAAGAGGTTTGGGCAACGGTCTGGGCCAGCTGAACCCTGGACTAAGTGACAGAAGTCATTGGTACGAGAAACTTCTAGGGGGGCACCTTATTCCCCAACGTTTACTACCAGTAGTTTCTGAGTCTCTTCAGATACACCCACGAGGAGATCCATTTCCAGTACCTGAGAGCCCATGAACGTGCGCACGGCTGCGATGACCCGATGTCGCAATGTCGCAAATGCTGTTCCTGGTGGCACATGCAGCTGTTATACACACTGCAGGAATTTACGGCGTTGGCGGAGATCAGACCCAAGCGATGAAGAAACAATAAAAATCCATGGGACAAAATACAGAACATCGGGATCTGATCTGTGGATGAGGTTAATTGACTTGTCACAAATGATCCCATAGAAAATAGTAAAGAACAATTAGGTAAAGAGCTATTTGATCTATTTGGTGGAGGGGGTGGTGAAGTGATGAGTAGTGGCTGCGGGACTTATGATGTGTCGACAGTGCTGCAGACTCCCACATGGTGCATACGGATAAGGGTATTTTTTGATTTGCACCCAATTTTAGATGACAAATCCCGCTAGCCAGTGGTTGGATATGTGACGCCATGTAGCAGTACAACGTGGATGGTGACTAGGGAAGAATAGCGGAAGGTGAGAACGGAAGCGAGTGCATCGGATTTAGCGAACTCTCCGATGCGACAAGGAAGAACTATGAAGAAAATCAACTAACGGAAGAAACTGGTATGACAGAAGAAATCAACTAATAGAAGAACTGGTATGACAGAGAAGGATTGAAGATGAAAAATAGTTGTGGATCAATTAAACTTGGCAGGGCTTCGATCTTTTGACACCCTTGGCAGGTACCTTTAACGAACCGTTGAATTTGGTTAATGCCAAGCGGTGGTGAAAATCGATTAAATCGACTAGAAACTGCTTGAGAGAAAGAGTAGGTAGGGTAATAAAAATATAAAGTGGAATAGAAGATTATAGAATTGAAATATGGAAAGCAGCTAATTAATTGGATTTGATGATCTGGTACTTGGGGAGGTTCTAATTTCTAGCTTAATATCTAGCTATCTAGCTCAATTTTGGCTAAAGTGTTGGCTTATTTTGGCTTAAGTGTTTGCTAAAGGTGTGGTTTTAACTCCTGCTTAAGTTCTGATTTAATTCCTGCTTAATTCCTATATACCACTTAAGTCTTTGAATTGATGACAGTAACCATAAATGAAATGGAATAAAATAGAAAAAAGAACAGAAATGATTCGATGTTTTAAGGTAAACATTTTTGGTAACACTGGGGAGAAATAATATATTACAAGTCCAATAAATAACCTGAGAATTGATACTTGATAAAAATGGTGATTTTTGCTTCAAAAAAGGTGTTAAAATCTAGATCCACAATCCTATTCATTTTCCGTGAATCCAAATTATATTGTATGAAATTCAATTCGAGATATATTCAAAGATACAAGCATATTCCTAGAAATGTTGATCTATTTATTAATCAAGTCTCCATCATTAATCAATACAAACTTGATTCATATTAATTGACACTACAAATGTGATATTCTGTTCATTCACCTAATATTCGTCTCAATTAACTACCATTACAATAATTGCAATGCTCCGTTAGATGTTGGTGGCTTATTATTCCAAAATCATTTCAATAATTGGTATCTTTATTTCTCCATTTCTCCATTTCTCCATTTCTCCATTACATGAATCTGATGTGTTCAGTTCTTCAAATTGACACAATTCTACCCCCACAAACTAAACCAATACTTGAAGGAACCACTCCACACAATCGAAAATCTTCTGTCCATGAGAGAAACCACCAATATTGCCTCTAGGTTTACAAGGTTATTCTACCGTTTCGTTTCCATTTCCCCTAAAGTATACTATGGTCTATAGTCCACTATGGAAATCATCATCTTGATACACTAGAAGCATGTAGTGATTCTTGAGTTAAACTAAGGTTAGAGCTTTCTGAATCACCAAATAGTTTAATCACTAAATAGCCAATAGCCAAATCTCTGAATCCATACTTTTAGGCAAAACTTCAATATCTAGTGCTAAAGCCATTACTGTACCTTTACTATTATAATTCGGGTGGAAAATTATCAATATTGCAATTGAAAAATCCTTCTACTTCCAATTATATTCGATGACCCTCTACCCTTCACAAGTGGTGAAATATCCGAAGGTTTCTATTATTTCACCCTTTATGGATGTTTCTATTCTTTCACCCTTCCCCTTTGGATATTCTCCACTTCGCAGTACCACTTTTGATGAATTTCTACTGATCGAGATCCCCAGATCCCCAAATCCCCGAATTTCCGCCGAAAGGCTTACAAATTTGATCTCCAAACCATCGCATCCACCTAAACTACTCACATTTCTCCGCAATTCCACTTTACAACCCCCTTGAAAGGTTTTTCACCCCCTACGGCAAATCATCAGTATTCCTAGCTGATCCTACTGATCCTACTGATCATGGTTATCGCATCCGAATTTGACCACCGCCCTGCGACATTTTTATATGCAGGACAGCAGACACAATAGATGCCCACGGGGGGCCCACCTCCTCCACCTTCGGATTCACTACTACCTGCTAGTCAATTGCTTGGCAAATGATCACCCCGATTAGATAGTGGAGAAAATGCCTTCATATTTGCCCAGCCAAACTACCACCATGACAATTACCTGAAGCTCACACCACCTCCCCATCTCCCTGCCCTGCAGGGTTGACACAGCCAAGAAGCCAAGGAGCCAAGCACCCAACGGTGGATGACAAGCTGGTCGCTAACATGCAAGGTATCAGCGAACAAATGGAGAGGTCACACGAGGTCAAGAAAGACCACTTGACATGCCAATGAAGGTTGTGAATCCCGATAAAATCCTTCACCCTCTTTGGTGGTACCATGTCACTAAGTCACTACGCATGCGATAAGCATGCGACTAGTGAGTCTGGTGGGGCCATGGCGGAAGGAACACAGGAGCTAACACCGAGGACCGCCGCAGCCCCGTGGTAGCAATGTATCTGCCCTCGTGGGCATGGGGGCGGACAGTGCAAGGGGCTGGAGTACGCACACGACCTGAGATGGGCCATGCGCGATGGCCATGGGATGGGTCAGTCCATGGGTGCAAATACGGTACGCACACGAACAAAAAGAGATTATCGTAGACACACGACAAATCACGATTATGGTAACCACACGTCATTCGAAAATGAATCCCAAACCAAATCTCAAGTCGCGAAAAACGCGACAACAAGTGCGACAAGTGAATGGTTTCTGGTTGACCTCTGGACTGCAGGTAACCACCGCGGAGCAACACCCCGATCACCGAACCCCTGCATGTAGTCTTCCCCTGCGCACGACAAAATATCCACACGTGAGCCAACAGCGTGTCACCACAACACTCCAAATCAACACCAGCGCTTAACTATTCAACATCCGAAATGGTCAGCACCAGACAAATCAGAGCCATAGGAGTTTCCACGGTAATCATCGTGTTGATACTCTTCTTGTACAGAAGCAACGCCAGATCTCACGTGGCCATCTCGTCCGCTGCGCCCAACGCTGGTACCGATGCCAGCGCCCTTATAGCCAACACCAACGATGACAAGCTTGACGCTGCAATCAACCACGAAATCGCCAAACAGAACGCCGTGGACCCTGCTGCCGTCGGTGCCAAAGAGCCCACCAAGTTTGGATCAAAAAATCCCGACAAATCTACCAAAAATGTCGATTCCATTCCCGATGACAAAAAGGATGATGCCATCAGTAATACCAAGATGGATCCAAGTGACCCCAACTCACCTACCATTTTCAACCCTGCAGAGGAATTGTTGCAGATCAGAGCACTTTCTCCCATCACCATCTTTTCCAAAACATATTGTCCTTACTCCAAGAAGCTTAAGAAACTCTTGAATGACAACTATCAAATTACCCCTGCACCAACGATTGTTGAGCTCGACAAACATGCTCATGGTGAAGAATTACAAGCATACTTGGGTGAGGTTACTAGCAGAAGAACCGTTCCTAATGTATTGGTGGGTGTATCTTCGGTGAGCAGAGGAGGAGCTGACGACTTTGTTAAGATGCATCAAGAAGGCTCACTTTTGAGTTTGTTTCAAGAATGGGGTGGTAAGACCCTCAGTATTCGTAAAGTCGATGCTCCTTCAAACATGTGAACATGGAACATGGGACATTCAACCATTTAGCATTATATTCAAATAACTAGATATTTCATCACTAGAACCACCATTAGCTTTGCATTATCAACAATTCATATTACAATTATCCATAATATAATTACATATTAAGCTTGTGGTGTCTATGACTTCCACTACCTTACATACCTCTAACTAATGTAACATTAAAGATACCCTAATAAAACATATTTACGTATATTAGTTACCAAGGTACTTAGAACTTGGTGAATTGCTTAGCCTTGGAAGCAGAGACGGCAACCTTCAAGACGTTGAATCTAACGGTCTTGGAGATTGGTCTACATTGACCAACAGTAACAACATCACCTTCTTGAACACGGAAAGCTGGGGAAACGTGAGCAGCAACGTTCTTGTGTCTCTTCTCGTATCTGTTGTATTTTGGAACATAGTGCAAGTAGTCTCTTCTAATGATGATGGTTCTGTGCATCTTGGTGGAAACAACAGTACCGGTCAAGATCTTACCTCTGATGGAGACAGTACCAACGAATGGACACTTCTTGTCAATGTAAGTACCTTCAATGGCGTTCTTTGGGGTCTTGAATCCCAAACCAACATCCTTATACCATCTCTTGGTCTTTCTGTTAGCCTTAGCCTTTGGGTTGGTGAAGATGTGTGGTTGCTAAATGTTAGTAGAAGTTGAATATGCGATGTAGAGGGTTGAAAATTCATGAAAATTCGTGAAACTACCATGATAAATCCATGATAACTGCACGGTGGTAGCTTTGCTTTTGGATCCGGACTTGGTTGGGCTTTGACCTTGATATATTGTTGGTTATCGTGGTGATAATATTTGTTGTTGTGATGATGCTGACCACCTTCATGGAATCTTCAACTGGCTCTTGATACATCAATGATTGAGACCATGTTCCACCGCCTATGCATTGGACATGACGGGGACAAATCTATCCACCATTACAAACCTTTTGGAAAGCTCTTTCAGATTGAACAGTTAATTCAGTAGCCATCTTGTCTTAATTGGTAAACTAAAGTTGAACAAAGTAGTATGAAAATTTTTTTAATGGTGGTTTTTTCAGTGCGTATGGTGGGAGAGTGCGAGAGAGATGGTGAGGTAAAGACGTGCACCGGCTAGGGCACAAGCCCCAGATGATCACGTGTATAGTTTTCAGACAAAAATTGTTAAAGTGGTGGAACTGCAGATTAGGTAATCAAACAAGAGTGGTTCATAGGAAGAGGGAGATAGATAGAGGAGGCTCAACAGGAGAGAAGAGACAAAACGAATAGTATAAAACGAACAGTAAAAACGAACAGCATAAAACGATCGGTTTTTCTGCAGTGCAATGTGATCAGACTCTACATATATTTTACGAGACTCTGAAACATTGGGGTAAGGTGAGGTCTGAGGCTGGTTCTATTGGAGAAGTGCACTCCCAGACCAAATGGTAGGACGAGTAATCACAGGAGTTTGCAAGTAATTGGGCCAATCAAGTAAATTGAGAGAAATTGATCCTATCAAGTAATTGAGCCAATCAAAGAGATTGAGTTTATCAATCGACACATGGATTAGTCTAAATTAGTCTCCTTAGTTATACTTGCAGTAGATTAGTGACAGTATTCGTTAATAAGAGAATAATTAGTAGACTATTCCTAAAGGGAGATGTAATCGGATTTAATTACAATTTAATTACCACACAGCTCTAACAGAATTCTGGTATTCAGGGGAGAAATGAACAGTCTTATATGATGGCCTCATATTTTAGGTTGGTGTTTTGGGTGCAATATCTGGAACCTCCACAAAACCTCCAAGAACCCCCCCAAAGCTCACAGGGCCGACACAAGAAAATCGACTCTGTCGGCAACAGTACATTCTATAACAGTTATTGTTGGTTCAGTACGACCACCTAACCCGTTGACGCTTGACTCTGCATTTCCAAGGGCTTAGTAGCTTGTTACATTTCCTCTTGTGACTTTTGTATATGATGGATTTCCTTTCTCGTACTATCGACTTACTATACCTATATGCAGGACCAGCCAACTGACTGTATGGCTAGAAACCCCCAGTTTTTATTAGACCAAACCAGTTGTCAACCAACCAGTTGTCAGCCAAACCAGTCAGCTGATCCAGAAAACTTATATGATCAGCCATGAGTTAATATTTACCTATAGATGTCGTTATTCTCGCTAAAATTTTTCAACTCTCCCCAAATCTCATGGAGGGTCAAATGCTCTGACCCTCGCTCTAAATGATTTTTCGTAGTGAGAGAATACTCCCCATACAGCTATTTTTCGCCAGGGTCACACCTTCATATTCCCGAGTCCCCCTCCCTAGCTCGCTAGAGATCCTTATTTTCTCGCTGGAAACCTTCTTCTCCCCCCTAGAGATCTTCTTTTCCTCCCTAGAGCGCAGTAACATCTCTGCCCGCGCTTACCACATCAAACATCTATGTACACAAACATTCCCTACTAATGTTATGAATCCCAATACCGGCCATGCCTACATCCTCCCCAAGGTTAATAGACTAGGCTCATCTCACATTTATGACCATAGTGCCAGTTTCGGCAATGACTCCATCTACAATACCACCAGATCGGCCAGCAACTCTTCCACATCCATGATGAGTACTCCTAGCAACAACATTCGGCGGCTCCAACGCCAACAATTTGCTCCAAATGATCCAACCACCCACAAACAACCTCAATATCCCATCAAGAAGCCGTTGGCGCAGAAGTCATCCAAGAACGGTCGACTCATCCAGAGTAAGCTCCTTAACCTTCAGTCGCTGAAACGAGTAAGCAATAAAGAAAATGATAATCAATTTGTGGAGGAAGAAATGGACCCCGATCACCCCAACCACTCTGTTCCAAGCTTTATACTCCACAAACCTGTCAACATGAGCAGTTACGATTATTCTGTGTTTACCAACTATCCTAACGGAGTAGATTTGCAACATGGAGACCATCTTCCTCCTGCGGTGAAGGAATCTCAAGTCAAAGCTTGGGAGTCAGCAGAGAAAATCAGTCGGAATATCATTTTTGGAGACCTAAGCGATGACGATGATGATTTGGAATCAGAGAAAGATGACGACACCATCATTACAAGAAATATAATTACTTCGATTCCTGGGTATAGCAAAGAAGAATTAGAAGTAATTCAATCAGTTTATAACGATATTCTGCTCAAGAAAAATGTTCCCGCCAGTGTGATATCAACCGAAGAGAAGAGGAAATTGTTCGAATTAAAGAAAAAATTACAGAGTAATCATGATCGAATTTATTCCCAAGCACATGCAATCTCAACCAAGAGACAGTTACAGGTAACTCAAAAGAAAGAGCTTTTAAATCAGATGTTTGGTTACGCCAATAATTTGAATCGTGAATATGTCACCAATAATTCATTATATTCTGCATTGGATAATTCTTCCAACATCCAAAAAACCTTTCACGAGGATAAGGAAGAAATCTCATCATTATTAGCCGAAGATGTTGCGTTCAACACCGCACTAATGGAAACCTCTCAAAGGTTTGAAGCCTCCAAATCTAGAGGTATTGAAGCTGAGCATCCTAATGAAGATGAAGAATCGTTTGATTTCGAAAACTTCCAAAAAATGGTGAAGCAAGATCTCGACAAGATTTATTCTGGTTACACAGATCCTAACGATTCATTTCAGCAACCGCAGCCGTTTGACTCCGGAGATATGAACCCCAATGGTGAACTACAGCAGTTTACCTTATCATATTTAAGAAGATGCATCAGGAAAGAAGGTGAGCCATAATATCATCACTCTTAAAAGAAAACATTCAATTCTATTGTACACTAGCAAGAATTCAAATATTCAAAAATTCAAAATATCAAATAATCAAAAATTCAAAGAATCCGTATTATGGATACACGTTATTTATTGAGGATTCCTCCGTTTCACCCGTAGCATTCACTCATCAAATCCATCAGGATCTTTATTTATTCAATCAAATCAAATCATCTACAGTAACCCTCTCTGGCACCACGTGCAGTTGCGATTGTATCTTTAAGGGATTGGCATTTGGGCTGGAAGATTTGGAGGGGCTGAAAGCAATGAAGAACCGAAAGTCCAATTTGGTGGAAAGAACTTGAATTTTACCATCAGTTCATTCCTCAATAGTGACCAACACTCTACCAAGCAAAACCCCGTGATACCTTCTGATTAAGTTCACTCTTTATCAACTCGCCATACTATTACAAATCATCACTTTCATACCCCACAACGAACACGTGACGTCCCTTGATTAGAAATTATCCAACTCTTGAGCGACGATTGAAAATGATATCTAATCCGTCAAGACTTTTACTTAGACAAACTTCGGCTCGGTTACATTCAATTAACAGACATTTAACAAGCTCATCAACTTCAATGGCTCCAATAACTCAAAAGAAGTACGATTATTTAGTCATCGGTGGTGGCTCAGGAGGTGTCGCCTCTGCTAGAAGAGCTTCTAAGCATGGAGCTAAAGTATTGTTGATTGAAGCAAAATTCAACAAATTGGGTGGTACTTGTGTCAATGTGGGATGTGTTCCAAAGAAGGTCATGTGGTATGCTGCTGATAATGCTCATAAGAAGGAGCATTTAAAGGCATATGGCTTGTCAGATGAACAACATGAAGTGAAGTTTGGAGACTTCAATTGGGGTGGAATCAAAGACAAGAGAGATGCTTATGTGAAGAGATTGAATGGAATTTATGAGAGAAACTTACAAAAGGAAGGAGTTGATTACGTTTTCGGTAGAGCTCAATTTGTCAATTCTGCTGGAGATGTTGAAGTTACTTTGAGTGGCGATCAAGAAATTAAGTTCTTGGAGGATGGTAAAACATTTCAAAAGGATGAAAAGCTTGTTTTCTCAGCTGAGCACATATTGATTGCTACCGGTGGTGCACCAATCCTTCCACCTGATGTTCCAGGTGCTGATTTGGGAGTCACTTCCGATGGTTTCTTTGAATTGGAAAAGCAACCAAAGTCCGTGGCAGTTGTTGGTGCTGGTTACATTGGTGTTGAATTATCTGGTGTTTTCCAAAGTTTGGGCTCAGAGACCCACTTGGTCATTAGAGGTGATACCGTGTTGAGAAGCTTCGATGATATCATCCAAAACACCATCACTGATCACTATTCTGATAAATTGGGAGTTAACGTGGTGAAGCAATCTGGAAGTGTTAGCAAGGTTGAAGGAACTAAGGACGGTAAGAAAACAGTCTACTTGGGTAATGGCCAAGTTTTAGAAGTCGATGAATTGGTGTGGACCGTTGGTAGATTCGGATTGATCGATATTGGTTTGGACTTGGTGGACGTCAAGGTTAATGAAAAGGGTCAAATTGTCGCCGACGAATTCCAACAAACTTCCCACCCAAAGATATACTCTCTTGGTGACGTTGTCGGAAAGGTTGAATTGACTCCAGTGGCCATTGCAGCAGGTCGTAAGTTGTCCAACAGATTATTCTCTGGAAACCCCGAATTTGCTAAAGACAAGTTGGACTATGAAAACATTCCTTCTGTAATCTTCTCTCACCCAGAAGCTGGATCCATTGGATTGAGTACTACTGAAGCTATCAAGAAGTACGGAGAAGAGAATATTAAGGTCTACAACTCCAAATTTACTGGTATGTACTATGCCATGATGGACTCCGATGATTTGAAGTCTCCAACCGTCTACAGAATCGTTACTGCCGGTAAGGAAGAAAAGGTTGTTGGTCTTCATATTGTGGGTGATTACAGTGCTGAGATCTTGCAAGGTTTCGGAGTCGCTATCAAGATGGGAGCTACCAAGAAAGACTTTGACAACTGTGTGGCCATTCACCCAACCTCCGCTGAAGAATTGGTCACCATGACATAGATTCAAACCCTGTTATGGTTTTGTATAGAATTAATTGATGAGTGTGTAAAGGCATGTATATTTAATTATGAATGTAACTTGATCGATGTCCGGTAATTGCCGGCACTATAATACATTTTAGATTGAATGGGTGTGGTTTACTCAATCAATAGGATGGAGGTAAAAGGATCGTTCCTTAATGAATTTTTAATGGTTTTGAAATACCTGGTGTAGGATGGAGGTTAACATACCCGATAACAATAACCTCATCGACTCAATCGCAGTGCTGAAGAAAATTGTCATCGGGGTCAAGAAAACGAGGGCTCCCTTTTGGTATGGATTTACCAGCAAGTGTATCGATTGAAAATAATCTATTTCGGGTTTGAGTTGTCTGGAACCTTCAGGCTTAAGTGTACGTTTGATTATTGATCATTTGGTGTTTGGTCATTTGGTGTTTGAAGTTTAGTCATTAGTATTTGGTTGCTTACTTAACAACCAGTTGTAACCACTCCCTAACAAGATCTGCGGCGAGAAAACTCACATGAACAGAATGCCTTCACATTCTGGATCTTAGTCCAAGAATATTATTAAGGATGGTGGAAAAACCAAACAAATCACCAAGGAGACGCCAGCGTCTGGATGCTTAATGCTTCGCTCTCTTTGGTGGTGGACCACGGACTGGAGGTCTAGGCTTGTCTCCAGGCTTCATGAAAAACATCGGGGCGTTTCGCAAGATATCAGGTACACTAACGAAGCGTATCATGGAGCCACGGACAAACACTTGGTTCATGTGCGACGTAACCCCCGTTCTACCCTTGGTGATGACAACGTCGTACAATGACAAATTCATATTGTCTTCATTCTCTAACAACTTTCCTCTATAAGTGTCTCCATTGGTGAGCTCGATGGAGATGATGTGGCCCTGGGCCTCGTTCAAGAGCCTGACTGGAATTCCCGCTGACATTTGATTGGGGGCAAGAAGAGGTCGATGGCGAGTGTGGATGATTGAGGTGAATGAGGTGAATTGAGGCGATTTTGGCGACTTAAGCTCCTTCTATAGTTGTTCTCTTTGTTACCTGACTTGACTACCAGCGGTTGGGAACTACTACTCACCAAGTTAAAATTTGTAAAGGAGTGGTAGGTACACTACCGGAGTTAAGGGACATAAGTAAGGAGATTAAGGACTCCAGTTCAAAACTCTAATATCATAATTAATCAACCACCAGGTCATTAAGTGAAGGTCGGGCTTACACATCTACTTCACCTCAACTGCAGGCTATTCCGACATGTCCGAAGAAAAACAAGGACCTCCCGTGAAACAACGTAAGAGAGTGCCGTTGGCATGCTTGATATGTAAGAAGAGGAAGGTTAAATGTGATAAACAAAGACCTTCTTGTTCTGAATGTACTCGAAATGGTGTGGCACATCTCTGTGAGTATTTAGAACCTGCTTGGTCTTCCGACGTCACATTGAAGAAGGAACATGATAGAGTGGAGGATACTGAAGAGTATAAGCAACTTCAAGCTGTACATAATAAATTGGCATTTAGTCAGAGGCAAGAGATTGAAGATCTTAGACGTCAGTTATCGGTGATTCAGCAGCTTTCACCTTCATCCAAGCTGGAAATTGCCAATGAGCATCAGATTCCTATCACCATTCTCAATAAGTTGAACCCTTCCAATACCAGCAGTAAAAAGAACTTCATGATTATGGATGATCATAATTACTCATTTGTGTCAAACCAGACAAAATCAACTTATACCGATATATTCAACTGGATCAATTTAATTAAACTTGACCCTCAATTGACCACATTATGGTTCAAAATCACCAATTTACAGAAAATTTATCATACCTATAAGATGAACTTATTGATAGAAAATAAAGGAGTTCCCAAATCAAAGAATATGGGAAAGAAATCCGATTATAAAATTAATGAAATTGACTTCACTTATTCCATTCAACCTCCCAACTTTCCTAAATCAGAACCACCAGCTTCTAATCATCGATGCCCAGTAATCGAATGCGACTTCAATTTCATGAATGAAGATCAAGATAGATTGACTCCATCTAGAACTTCATCTCCGTATCCTTTGGGCCAATATGATGTTCTGAAAATTAAACCTGAAAATTACGACTATGATCAAGCCGATATGTCGGCAAGAGGCAAGAAAATAATGATAAGTATTCAAAGTATGTGGGACAGCATACTAAATCTTGTTAAAGGTTCCGAGCCTTTATATTATAAGCAAATATATTTCTTGATGGATTTCTATTTTAATGATCTTTCAGTTGAATCAAAGAAATTGGTTACGTTTTATAAACTTGAAATTCAAAACACCGTCAAGAAAAATGGTGGAGCCATTGGTTTAAACTTACTGAATGATTTGAAAGCTACTACGGGAGTACAACAACAATCTGATCAAAGCTTGTTTGGTAGATTAATTACCAAAGGAGTTTATGTTTGTTTCTTGGGTCTTATTATTGATGAAAGTTTAGAAATTTTGAGAATGAAACTTAAATCTAACATAAAGGATGCCACCACTGAAAAATTCAAATCTCTCTTTCCTGCAGAAATTGTTTATGCCAACGAAGTTCAAAAGAGTAATCTCTTGAGTATTATTCTGGAATATTTATTACTGGAAAGAAGATTGATAATTGTGAACCCAGGGTCTGAACAAGAATTTGTTAATGGAGCTTTCACTCCTATAAAATCACCACGTTTACTTAATCCTCATAATGCTGCCCTTTCATTATCGCATGTGGCTTGCTGTATTCTATTATTGAACAGACAACTCTTGACATACAAAAGGGATGGTCAAGTTTCAGATATAAAGAAAGGGTTTACATCATTATTTTCTCACCTCTTATCTTCAGTAATGTCAGATACAAACCCCATAGAATTTTGGAAAGATCCAAATTACATTTTCCTTAAAGATTCGAAGAGGAAAAATAAAGATTTGAAAGTACATGTTTGTTATGTGTGGACAGACTTGATTAGAATTACCAACTTGGTAACTTTCAACTTCGTACCTCTCGTCAGACACTCACAATTCCTTGATGGGGTTATTCGGAAGTTCTACACCAAGGTCGAAGAAGCTAGTATTAATGAAGTTCATGTTAAATTTCTTCTTGATTTAAAATCTCACAAGTATCATGAGCTTAGATCATTATTAGAAGCACATAATTTGATTGCTCGAATAATATGTGCATTGTCATTCGGAATCTTGAATTATGGAGAAGTGAGATTGAATGTTCTGGATTTAAAATCTTTAATCAAAAAATGTGATTCGTGGGTTGAAGAGCTTGATCAAGGGTTGAATATTGGTAGAGATGGAGGTGATAATGGAACTCTTTATATTTTGGATGCTTCACAAAATATTGATGAAATATTTGAGGGTCCAGCTGCAGATCAGTCTTTAAAGAGAACTAGATTAGGGTTGGCTACGTTTGTTAGAAAGTTTGAAATCTTTTCAATATTTAATTATCTTCGTTACTTCATGAAGTACATTATCTTACTTCAATGTGAAGTATCAGAAGAAGAAGATTTGATTCAATCGTTACTTCCAAGTCTTTTCGAAGATCTTCATCATTTTATTCAAGAAATAAAGAAACTTGATTTGGAAAATTTAAAATTGTCGAGTTCTCAGTATGTATTGCTGGCAATCATTGAGATCTTGACTAGAGTGATTCAATTTGTGGTAGGAGTATTGATAAGAATAAGAAATGAACCATCAGCTCCAGCCGAGAGTGTGTTGAGAAGACAACTTGATCGGGTGAAACTTGAACTTGGGAAAGATTTGACTAGTAAGTTTGGATGTGATGTGGAAGAGTTTATTAGTGTCAAATTGGTGGGAGTTATAGAAGATACTGTTGGTCTTCTAGAAACCCTTTTGAACGATAAAGATAAATCTCAAAAGTTATCAAAATTGTGGAAGTTCTACTTGACCTTCGTTTCAAGTTCAAGTAAAATGAATATTATTCATTCTAACGTTCCAGAATTCAAAGTTGATCTGGGCAATATTAAAGAATGTCCAGTACTTTCAAATACTTCGCATGGTAATATGCACAAGAATGAATTCAAAAGATGTCCTATATCACAAATCACTACCCCCATGGATACCGATTTTTCATCAGACGAACTTTCTCGTGGTAATGGAAGATGTCCAGTGGCACATGGAGGTCTGGTGTCTCTTAATGGGTCGAGCAAATGTCCTGTTGCCCATGGTCCAAACAAGAGTGGTATGAAGAACTCAGGAAAGTGTCCAGTAAATCATAGTGGCGAAACACCAATTGCACCAACTCCAAGAAATTTCCCTATGAAACAGGAGACATTACCGATGTCAAGTCCAAACTCAATGATGTCACCCCGGACGGAACTGAAGAAGCGGAAATGTCCATTTGACCATTCTAAATGGAATAATTCCATGCTTGGGAAAGGCTTGGAAAGTAATATTAGAGGAAAGGTACTGAAAGAATCACCCTCGATATCTGCTCAATCAAGTCCTCCTGTATTCAAGATGTCCACTCCTAAAATTGAAGAACTAATTCCTCAAGCTCCTATGATGACGACAATACCACCAATAGCCCCAACACCTACAATACCCACAATACCCGCAATAGCCCCAATAGCCCCAATACCCCAGAAAACTCCCGATTTAATTGGCCAACTTCCTCCTTCCACTAACATGTTTGCTGGAATGCCTGATAAATTGGCATTTAACGATTTTGATTTCGATTTTCTTCACAACGATTCTTTCTTTGATCAATTAAACTTCGGTGTTAATTTAGATAACATTTCCATCGATGGTCTCTTTCAATGATATTTAAAAGAATGATATATGACGTATGATATACCCATAATGTAGTATAGTGTAATATATTTCTCACGTGAGACTGGTTTCGGTTTTCTCCCCCACCTCACTCCCCCAACAATCAATCACTCTCATGTGCGATTAACAAGCCTTGGAATCACCCCAACCTCCACCATGCTTCTAGCCAAGCCAACTTTAAGGGGTTTAACCGCTTCATTACTTTCTACAAAATCTATTCTTAATAATACCCGATCAATTTCATCCAAATATCCTCGTGATCTGCCACCCCAGTCCATTAAGTCCAAAGAGTCCCAAAAGTTCCAAAAGTCACCAAAGTCACCAAAGTCTAAATATACCTTGTTTAAAATTGGAATTGCTTTAGGACTTGGAGGTTCAATTCTTTATACCACAAATGATACGGCTAAGCACATTGTTTTGACCACCAAGAGAGTAGGCATCGTCACCGCTGCCACTTTCCGGTGTTTCTCATTATATAAAGATATTCTTGGGAAAGAGTTCGATAACAAACATGATAGAACTGAAGCCTTGAACAAGACTCATAAGAAAGCAGCAGAGATTACGTTACAAGCGCTTGAAAAGAACGGAGGCATTTATATCAAACTCGGACAACACATCACGGCTTTAACTTACTTGTTGCCACCAGAATGGACCGATACCATGGTGCCTTTGCAAGACAAATGTCCACGGTCTTCAATGGAAGATATTCAGCAACTCTTTATCAAAGATTTAGGCAAGCCCATAGAGGAGATGTTTAGTAGTTTTGATCCTGAACCGGTAGGAGTAGCTTCATTGGCTCAAGTTCATATAGCTACATTGAAAGAAACCGGAGAAAAAGTGGCGGTGAAGATTCAACATCCTTCATTACAAGAGTTTGTTCCCTTGGATGTTTATCTTACCAAAACCGTATTCAATTTGATGTACAAGATTTTCCCCGAATATCCTTTGACTTGGTTGGGTGAAGAAATGCAAGCCTCAATTTATGTGGAATTAGATTTCACCAATGAGGCAGAAAATGCCATGAAAACTGCTGAATACTTTACAAAATTCACTAAAGAAACTGCATTACGAATTCCTCAAATTGTCACTGCTCAAAGAAGAATTTTGATCATGGAATATGTGGGTGGTTCTAGATTAGACAACCTTGATTATTTGAAGAAACATAATATCCAAGCATCAGAGGTATCATCTTGTTTATCCCATATATTCAACAATATGATTTTCACTCCTGAAGTGGGTTTACATTGTGATCCACATGGTGGAAACTTGGCTATAAGAAGCGTGGAGAAAGGAGAATCAAACAATGGACATAACTTTGAAATTATTCTTTACGATCATGGACTCTACAGACAAATTCCCTTACAAATGAAAAGAGATTATTCCCATTTTTGGCTTTCTGTTTTGGATAATGATATTCCAAAGATGAAAGAATATGCACAAAAGTTTGCTGGAATTGAAGGAGATCAAAAATTTAGAATTTTTGCTGCTGCAATCACTGGAAGAGCACCTGATAATGCGTTAAATTATGATATTTCTAAAGCTAGATCAAAAGATGAGATCAAAAATATTCAAAATCAAATTCTGTCAAATGATGGTATATTAGAAGATTTGATGTATATATTAAGTTCGATGCCACGAATTGTGTTATTAATTCTCAAGACAAATGATTTGACGAGAAATTTGGATGAAAGTTTGAATAATCCATTAGGACCAGAAAGAACTTTTTTAATTATGGCAAATTATTGTTCAAAAGTGGTTTATGATGAGGCCAGGGAAAGAATTGCCAATACATACTCGGGGTTGTCTTTTTCAGGAACCAAAGAATTCCTCAGAGCATGGTGGTTGTACCACAAAAGAATCAGTACCTTGTACGTATATGATTTCATCATGATGTTAAAGAACTTCCGTCAAGCATTGAGATCCACATAGGAACATGGAATGATGAAAAGTGATGAATTTAAAAATGATGAATTAAAAAGGATGAATTCATAAGAACATGAAATTAAAATATCATTACTTCATGAAATGATGAAAACACTTGTATATATGGCAAAAGATGTTTAGGTTAACTCGAGTAGTAATAAACAGTTTAATCCACTTAATTCCAAGTTATTGGTTTGATTCTCTGTTTATCTTTTTCTTTGTCTTTATCTTATCTTCTTCCCTTTAACTAAGATCCTTTCTGATTTTGTCAAGTAAGTTATTGATACGAGGTCCCATCAAAGGCTGACCAGTTCTGGTGGTTTGAGAAAGTCTCAATTTCTTTAATTCCCGTTCCTTATCTTTCTTTTCTATGTTCTTTCTTCTATCTTGAATTTGGGTCAATTTGGCCTTTCTGTTTTCTTCCTTTCTTTCTTTGGCAATACGGGCACGTTCCCCATAAGTCATGGTAGGTTTTTCCTTCTTGGAATCATGTTTAGCTTCTTCCTTAGTAGGGACTTGTTCACCTTCTTTTTCTAATACTTTGAAATATTCTTTTCTCAAACGAGCCCGGTGAACCAAGGCTTTCTTGATATCTCTAGATTTGGTCTCCCTACGATCAAGGTGCTTTCCATGTGGTGGCATTGTGTCTAAGTGGTTTAGATGAAAAGGAGATGAGTTATAAGTATCACGTGGAAACATCTCCTGAGAAACGACATTATAGGAATTAACGACATTGGTTGTGCACGACCTGAAAGCACGACATCTTTATCGTGCAGTGTTCCTATCAAACTAAAATTGCAACCATCAGAATTACCATCTCCCTAAAAACTCTCTCTTAATACTTCTAATTTCGCATCCATTTGTAAACAAATCAGACATAAAAGTCTTCATGCAGACACACATGAGAGATACATGAGAGATACATCAAGGTACGTCGGGAATTACCCCAACATTTCCCCGCTCGTGTAGATAACTCACTCTAAATTCCGTCGGGAGGAGGCCCTTCCACACTCTTAATCAATTTGAAAAACTGAAACTTGGAGTTTTGATCTGAATCTGGTGGAAAGTTGCACTCCCCTAGAAACGACATCCAAGAGTGCAAATATCTTATCAGCTAAGCTCTCAAGCTAGATTCTCTGGAGCTATGGACCATTGTATTTTCCAAATCTTCCCAAATTCGAGTCAGATTGATGATATTTATTTTCTAGGCCAAGCAAAAAATTATCTGCCGTAACTGTTGTTCTGAGAAGCTGAAAGTTGGAGGGGTGAGAACTTCATATCCCAATAAGCTAATTTTTAAAGCAATAGTATGTAGCTGCTCTACAAGGAGAGGTAAAGGGACATTTTGTTGCAAAAGTCTTATATACAATGCCAAACCTTATTTCTATCTGCATCACAATAATACCTAGATATCTGTGCATATGTTGATGAGGGGACAGAGTGCTACGAGTCGACTCGAGGTACAGATGAGAAATTAATGTGAGGGGAACAAAATAGGGACAAACTAGGCTACTGAGTTTTGGTAGGTTTGGTAGGTTGTAAAGTGTTGATTTCTTGAAGCCTTTGGTAAAAGTGTTGATAATGGTCTACGCACGACCCATTTCTAAACTTGTGCTACAGAAGATATACCCCTGATGATATTTCCGCTGGAAGAAATTAACTGCTGTGCATGCGGTAGCTCGAATTAATGATGGTGACGTGAAGTAGATATCCTGGTCATTCTCTCAACCCCTAAGGTCACAACATACACGACTTGTTCCCACCATAGTGGATTACATTCTGACTATTTGTATATTTTGTTGATCTGTTATTTGTCTATTTTATTGGTTATCACTTCGGTTCGGTGTGTCTAGTCGGTCCGTTCCAGCTCGGTTGAAGTATGCACCTGTTGTTATTTTACGTAACTTGTACGCTGCGTTAGCTCCATGTGAGCTTCACGTCCTTAGACAATTTCAACCCACTAACAATTACGCGCGACTTTGTTTTATCAGTTCGTCCACCACTAGTTGTAACACCACCATCAACACAATGTCCAAGCTACCGTATCAAGCGGTACCCAGCGGGCCGGAATCGCCGGGTAGGGCTTCGTTGTCGACGTCTCCAAAGCCCCTGGAGACCCAAGAACCATTGAACCCTGAAGAATTCGAATTGGAACCTATTGATTCACTTGACTATGAAACCCAGTCCCATCAAGACCCCGACCAAGAAGAAGGGTCATCCAGTATGAGAATGGCGTTTATGAACATGGCCAATTCCATCTTGGGGGCCGGGATCATTGGCCAACCGTTTGCATTCAAGAACAGTGGTCTAGTGGGAGGGTTTGTGGTGATGATTTTACTCACTTTACTCATTGATTGGACCCTTCGGTTGATCGTGATAAACGCCAACATGTCCCAAACACGGTCGTACCAGGACACGGTGCACGCATGCTTTGGCAAATGGGGCCGGGTGTTCCTCTTGATCAGTATCAGCAGCTTTGCCTATGGTGGATGTATGGCGTTCTGTGTCATTATTGGCGATACTATCCCCCATGTGTTAAAGGCATTTATCCCACGAAGTATCACCGATCCCGGTTCCGTGTTGGGGTGGCTTTTCAGCAGGAATGCTATCATCGTGGTGTTTACCACATGTATCTCTTATCCATTGTCATTGAATAGAGATATTTCCAACTTGGCTAAGGCCTCCGGATTCGCATTGGTAGGTATGGTGATTATTGTCATACTTTCCGTGGCTCGTGCCCCATTCATTAGTTCTGAATTGAAGGCAAGCTTGACGAAACCAGAATGGACTATCAATTCGAGTATTTTCCAAGGAATTTCCGTGATTTCATTTGCCTTGGTGTGTCATCATAATACCATCTTTATCTATAATTCCATGCGAAATGCTACCATGGAGAAATTCAGTCGTTTGACACATATTGCCTGTGCTGTTTCCATGGTATTCTGCATGATTATGGGGGTCAATGGTCTTGTTCAATTTGGTGATAAAACCAAGGGAAATGTACTTAATAACTTCAAGAGTGACGATAATTGGATTAATGTGGCCCGTTTCTGTTTCGGCCTCAATATGATGACTACATTCCCCTTGGAAATCTTCGTGGTGAGAGATGTGTTAAAAGACATTGTTTTGGTAGGTGAAGGAACTGATGGAAGTACATCCCACTTGGAATTGAGTTCTAAGCAGCACTTCCTTATCACCACCTTCTTGGTGTTTAGTACCATGACAGTGTCACTCTTTACTTGCAATCTTGGAATAATCTTGGAATTAATCGGCGCAACTTCGGCTTCTTTGATGGCATATATCATTCCTCCCATGTGTTACTTGAAGTTAACCTGGGATAAAGCAGATTTCAAAAATCTGGACACCAATGAAAAGAGAAAATTCATTATCCAAAAGGCATTACCAAGCATTTCATGTGTGATATTTGGCTTTCTTGTTATGATCATAAGTTCCCTTGGAAGTATCAGATCTAGTATGAAAAGTGGAACTGATGGTCATTGTGTTGAAGGTTAACACTTATCATCATAGACAATTTAATCTACCAACATTGATTGTAAATTAACGGGACATTTAGTGGGACATTTAGTATAAGTGAAAAAGTTTTAATAGAATGAATAGTGTAAAATTCAAGTAGTATTCAAACCAAGAATCTGTCACCAAGTAGATCTAAGAAGTTAAAATGATTTCAAACTTCACTAATACTAGATACAATGAAATATCCTGATTTGAATGTGACTATTTCATAACTATAACTCTAATAGTTTAAGCAGCAATTAATCTAGATTAAATAGATCTCAAATTATCTCTAATCAAATAGCTCTTTAATCAAAAAGCTCTCTAATTAAATAGCTCTCAGATCATAGAAATCGCTACTCTACTAATCATTTTTCGATATAGTTAATATTCGGAAACTGTTAATATCTATAATTAATTATTGCTCTAGTTTGAAATATTATGTTTATAATTAATTATGTTTGAAATAATTAAGGTCGGGCTAATTGACAAGTTTCTTCTGACAACGAAACATGTACTTGGATCATTCTTCCTCATCATCACTAACAATAACTCTTCTTTTCCTTGCGGGAGCCACCACGTTCGAATCAGCAGGCCTTTTGGAATTTGAAGATTCTTCATCCTCTGATTTATCTTCATCCTCTGATTTATCTTCATCCTCTGATTTATCTTCACCCAGTTCGTCGTCAGCCAACGCATTCAAATCATCCATATCATCATTGGATTCTAGAGCACTTGCCTCGATGCCTTGTGATAAAGGTTCCTGTGATAAAGGTTCCTGTGAATCTTGAGGAATCTGTGAATCTTGAGGAATCTGTGAATCTTGTGTATATGGTGTTTCATCATCAGAATCAACAAAAAGAGTTTTCTTGATGGCTTTGGATACACTTTCGGCGGTTTCCTTTCCGTTACTTGCCTCCAACTTAGTCCATGCAATTCTAAATTCTTGTAATTGTTTTGGATTAACAATGCCACCAGAAACATCTAATAATTGACGTAATCTTTCCTCACGATCAAAAAATTGAGTCTCTTTTTCATTATCTGATTCATCATCAGATTCATTAACGAACTCAGATGATTTAATTTGTTTCTGTTGACTTTCATCATCAGAAGTAACATTGAATGATCTTGGTGGACGACGAGTATGTGTATTGTCTTTAGGAGGCTTCTTGCTCTTCTCCACCACCTTTCTCTTGATAGTCAGTTTGGGTCCTTTTCTTCTAGCTTTACCCCGTTCAAGATCATTAGAACCCATCAGTCTTTCAAGTTCATCCAAACGATCTAATTCATTGAGATTGTTTCTTTCACCATTCATATTTGGCTCAGTAACAAAAGCAATGGCACCTTCATCGTCATCTTCATCTTCAAGTCTACCATTGTAGTCTATGTCGTTATCACCATAGTTCTCACTGTAACTATCTCTTGCTCTCATGAAAGATGAAGGATCTTTATCATCTTCAAATACTGCTGGTTGTTGGGAGATCCATTTGTTAATAAGATCCAAACATTCCCTTAAAGTGTCAGTGGTCACCAGTGATGGAAGTTCACATTCTTCATCCAATATAAATGGTAAATCAAATCCAATAACATTCAAAATAAATCTGACGGTTCCAGAATTGATCATTGACCTTTTAAATTGTTTTGTAGGTTTTAAAATATTTGGTGAAGTACCAATAATTCTTTCATCGATAATTCTTTCCATTTCTCCAACCAACCATTTCAAAAATAATTCTTTCTCTTCGATTAAAAGTGAACTAACCAAAATCTTGAATTTCTCATCTAATGTCAAGTTTTGTCGTATGAATTCTAAAGCTTTAGCCAACCTTGGTTGGGATGATCCACTGGAAGTTTCTGGCTTAATAAATAGCTCACCAGTAGCTAAATATGTTTTTGATTCGGCATCTTCAAATCTAGGAAATAAAATTTCCACAGGATTTGGAAATCTTGAGAATGCTAACTTGAATTTCTTCATAAAGTAATAAATGAATTCTTCCACATGACCACGAATACTGGAACCTTTTGGTAAATAGTTTCTCAATTTATGGATAACATTCATGAAATCAAGACGGTATAAACCATTGAAATCTTTTCGAACCACAAATAGTCTATGGAAATAAGTCAAACATCTTTTAATCTCTTCATGACTAAGATCTTCATATCTTGAAAGATACTCAATGTATGTAGAAACAATAGCTGTGTGGAAAAATCTAATTTCTGTGACATTAAAATCTAATTTCCGTTCTCTTTTGACTTGAACAATTCTCTCTTCAAAATCTTCATCTGAATCATCTATTATGTCCCTGAGTGAATCCTCGTTGTTTTTATCGAGTTCATTGATACGTTTCTTATTTTGCTTTGCTTTCTTCCTCTTGGTTTGAATATAAAGTTTTATATCTTCTTCAGAAAATACTTTGAATGCTTTTAAAATTATATGAACAACTGAAATAGCCACACTTAAATAGTCAGGTGAATGCTTTGAAGCAGTCTGAGGGATTTGGATAATAATATTCAAAAAATCATTGAAGGAAAATAATTTTCTAATGATTCCTTCTGCTAATTCTCTATCCACTTCGTGTTGTGAATCCCCATCTTGTTGTTCTTGTTGTCCTTCTTGTTCTGCTTGTTTTTTACCAAATAAAGACTGAGAAATTTCAAGAAGTTCTCTAAAACAGATCATTGCTGCATGTAATGAATTCCATCTTCTACCAGTGAAAGATTCTCTCAAATAAGAAATGATTAAAATGAAATTGATCTCACTTAAACCAGCTCCCACTGATCCAAAATCTTTGGTATCTTCAACGAAACAACCATTATCTTTTGCTTCTCTTTTGTATTGGAAAAACCAAGCTAATGTTAAGAAGAAATTGGCCTTTTCATACTCATCAACATATGTTAAATCACTCATTCCTGCAAATGCTGATGACATGCATTCAATTAATGTATTAAAGCACCCTCCACAAAGAAATTGATCAATAAATTCCGAAAGAATTTTTCTACCATTTTGATTCAAATAAACTGGAACACTTGACTTGACATATTCGTCAGAATCATATTTGAAATTATTTCGTATGTTCCACTTTTTGGTTTTATCCAACTTTTCAAGTGAAGAATCTGTATCATGTAAAGCTTCTTGACCTGAAATGACATAAGAATTAGAATCATTGGTTCGGATGGAAAGTAAAGTACCAAATCTTCCATGCCTTGTTTGTAAAGTTTGGTTCTGGTTTCTTTTCCTTTTAGTTTCATCTGCTAAAAGATCTTGTAATTGCATTCCCGCGGTGGTTGTCATGGATTGGATACCTTCCCCATTGGCTGTATTTAATCCTGCTTCTTTAACTTTGACTTGATTCTTGTTCACGATACCAAGAACATCCTTTGCCAGGGTACCTCTGACAAGTAAAAAGATACACTCCAAACAAGTGGAACCAAACAATTGCTTGTCAAAGTCGGTGCCAATGGTTCCGGAAATCGTCAATAATAACATCAATGCTTTGTTCTTCTTGTAAGCCTGAAGCACAGCATTTAAAGAAATGTCATCGTAAGAGATACTTGCTGGCATATTATCGGCATCTATGACCGGTTTGTTGGACTTCGTAGATATGGATGAATTAGCAGGTTCGATGAAGAGGATGTTTCTAAGGAAGAAGAGGACAAGTCGTAAAATAGCATTATCTCTGGGTTCCCTGTCAATTTTATTTTTGGCAATTGTTGGTAATACCAACCTGATGATGGCCTTTAAGGTTTGTCCACTTTTGAAGGATAAAATGCAATGCTTATAGGTTAATTGAGCCTTCTTTATATCGGCGTAAAGTAACCGTTGATTTTCCGAAGTTTCTGGTCCCAATTCTACTGGCCAAGTTAATAATACCAAAAGCTCAAGACAGGCAAGCATGATCTTTTCGGTGGTTCTTTCATTCTTGATGAGTTCTTTTCGTTGACATTGGGTTTCCCACTGGCACAATATCGATACCAAATCGTTAACCACCAACCCGGACTCGGCACATGCCAATGCCACTTCGTAACTTTGGTTCTTCTCATCGAAGGCTTTGATCCAACGTTTGATATCCTTCAAGCACGCCAAAGCATCGTGTCCCAACTTGTATGGAGGCGGATTTGTGGTTGACGTGTGGTCAGGACCTCCCAACGCTGAAACCAACACGGAAATGTGAGCTTTCAACAACTTTTGGGCTTGAGTCTCATTGGGTTTGAGAGTGGTGGTCATCGAGAGAAGTCTATCGTGGTAGGGTTGATCGGCATCATCATTGTCATCATCGTTGGCTTCGGTACGAGGATTTGTTTCAGGCTCGTCGACAATGAAGCCGTCTAGCTCGTCCACATAGGCGTCGTAATCATCTTCGGACTGGCTCATGGTGATGAGTCTGGAGTAAAGAGTAAAGACGCGTCCGCGTTATAGAAGTAGTTGATTATGTAATCGAACCACACAGGAGAGGAGACATAAGACGTTGGACTTTTGAGTATCGCACGACACTAACCGTACCACAGATCTCGGTATGTTTGGCTGATTACGTCATAGAGAATACTGAACCCTTTTACTAAAGTACCCTGTTTGGTTTACAATTAACAATAATAAACGATCTCTCCTTAGTGGGCTAGTTATGGTCACGTCAAGAACATAGACAGGGAAGAAATGGAAGGTTTGGGTTTCATCGTCTAAATTGATAATAGTGCTTGTAGCTGATTTAGCTAGAGGGTTTAGATTAGTTGGATACGCACCTGCCTCCCAAAACGGCAATAGGCGAATGTGTAGGTGAGAAACAAACAAAACCAGCCTGGGCTTAACGGCGATCAACAGGACCGCCAAGAAGCTTTAGTATAGGAATTTTCTGGCTGGTGGGATGAAGTAAACGCCGGTGGGATTTAATAAATTTCAGAAGTCCACCAAAAGTCCAACAGAAGCCCGACAGAAGTCCACTAAAGTCCATCAGATGGATACAGAAATAATCTTCGGGATTTCTGGGGTCACTACCGTTCTGTGGTCTGGTGCCCACCAAAGTGTATCAGCATTGATTCTGTTTGAGTTTGGTGTAAGTTCAACAGATTCATCTGATTCAAACTGGTAATTTAACGTACTATATCTCGAAAAATTATTACTTAGGAAATATGCGCCTGTGTTCATAACCGCAAGCTCTACTATTAACACAGTTCTGGTCAATTTTCCTGATGCACAGTATATCGTTGGAAAACTTATCACCAACCAACAAACCAATGTGGTAATTCTTTGATATCTACTGGTTTTTTACAAATTTTTGCTAAATCTCTTGCCGTTAATGACTTGACATTCACTGTACTGCATGGGCCAGCGACCTTTGCCCACCTTCGTTATAGAACTTCCTTGAAGAAGTTCTGGTAGATCAGGTTATCTGAATGGTGTAATAACTGAAGGTTTAACCTATTGTTGGGAAAGGATTATCGAGTTAGGGCCCTACCACCGAGTATATCCCAACACGCATTTATCGCACACATTTATCGCACGCATTTATCGCACGCATTTATCGCACGCATTTATCGCACGCATATATCTCGCGCATTCATCTCATGCATTTAGCTTACGCATTAATCTCACGCATTTAGCACAGCACGCATCAAGCTCGCCTATCAAATCTCACATATTGCCTATCAACTTACACCGTAAGCCATAGAATGGAAATAAACTTTTCGTTATTCTCTCAAGGTATTGCTACAATCTAGAGTTTGACCTTGAACAGCAACATGGGCAGAGGAAATCTACTATTGTCGGATGGGTGCTTCTTGATCGAACGGCTGTATGTTCATGCACTGCATCATGTAGGATTATGCTGATAGACGCCCGATAAATCCATGCAAGTGAACATATGAATATGGGCATTTTACGGAACAGGTTCCTACTTAGGAGAACCAACCAAACTCCTAAGACCCATGAATAAGCTCATCTAGTAGTTGTTTCTAGCTAAAGTAAAACAATAAATATTGTTTGTACATGGAACAAAGGGACTCGCTTGAACTAACGTTTTGTGATTCACGCATTTTTCGCCTAGATATTCTGAACAACCTGCATAACAATACCTGGAATCAACCCTTGACTAAATCACAACAAAGGGCCCTTACGGCACTGAAGGCGATTCCATACAAATGGGAAATCGTATGTGAAGCTTCCCATACAAATTAGAGCACATCAATTGTCACCCCATTTGGTTATGTGGCTTATCATAATGGCTACTATTGACCAGTCTTTTTTCCATTTATAGAAGGTTTTTTTAATTTAATGATGTTACTGACAGTTTCGGCTTTAGCTATTATTATTAACTCCATTCTAGATGATTTCCACCACAGATGGACCCAAAAAATCCTCAACCTGTCTAGTTATTGTGAAAATATTATTCAGTTCTATTGCCTCATTTGGTAGTGGATCCTCGTAGTTTTCGCTTTTAGTAATTAGCCCCAGAATGCGCATTAGTCTGTACTATTCGCATTAGCCTTTAGCTTTAGCTTTAGCCTTTATCTTTAGTCTTTAACTTTTAGTGCGTCTCCTCACTTCCCCAAGTCTACTTGACTGTTTCAACTAGAAAATACGGACCATTGATCCAGTACCAGTACAGTACTAGAGACAGTACCAGTATCAGTATCAGTATCGGTCAGAGATGGTACCAGTACCAGTACCAGTACCATATAGTACAGATAGTGCATTTATCAATCTCATTATTATTGGTACTATTTTTTCTGAATCTAGCCTTTGCTCCGGAGCTAGATGACCCAACATGCCCCACATCCGTCCCCACTCCGGCCGCCACTTCCAAACTCGTACACCCCAAACTAACTCTTTTCACCACTGCTCAAATAAGCCATTTTTGCACCAACCATTCCCCTTTCCATTCCCCTTCCCCTTTTCCCTTCCCCTTTTACCCTCCCTTTTCCCCACCTTACCTCTTGTTTTCATCTTCTTGAGTAGTGACTCTTTTGTAGTTAATTGTTCGCCTATTTGCTCCACCCTCTTTCCTCATTAACCTGTATACATAGTGAGACTCAGATTACTGTCTCCGCACGCCAGCCACTCCAGATCCTTAATTTTCCTTTTCCTCACTATCTCAGTACCGCAGATTCTCAAAAGTTTTACCACGGCACTTACATCCTTCTTAACCTTCTTATCCATATCCTCCAATCTGGTTAGTTAGTACCACCCAACAGGGTAGGCAGAATGGACTTACCTTATAAAAAGCGATTCAGGCTCCCAGCTTCGTGCTCGGTGTGTCGTAAGCGCAAGTCTAAATGCGACAAGGTCAGACCAGTATGTGGTTCTTGTAAGAAGAAGTCGATTGCTCATTTATGTTACTATGAATCGGAACCGGAAGATGGCTCGGAAGCTTCGGGCCTGGCACCTCAACTGTCATCGATGAGTTCGTTTCCATCATATTCTTCAGGGGTCCCTCCATCTTATTCCATACCTCCCCCACCACCTCCACCACCTCCACCAGCAGGTGCCCCAGGCCCTTCTCCGTCCCAGTCTCTCACACATCCTGGGCAGCTAGCTTCAACATACAGTGCTCCAGTGGAGTATACCCAGCCGGGTCAGATGGGTCAAATGGGTCAAATGGGTCAAGTGGGTCAAATGGGCCAAGTAGGCCAAATGGGCCAAATGGTTCAACCAGGTCAAACCCAACTAGGTCAGATGGGTCCTCCTGCCCTGACTTCGGCACCTCAAATCCAACCCACTCAGATGGGACAGATGACCCATCCAGGTCATACCGGCCACAGCATTCAAGCGCAACATCTACTGCCTCTGATGCGGAGTCAACCACAACATCAACATCAACATCAACATCAACATCAACTGCATCAGCAACAGTATCAGCAACTGCATCAGCAACTGCATCAGCAACAACAACAGCAACAACAATCACAACATTCTCCGCAGGCAACTTACCCATCAAAACCTGGTCTGAAACAAGGTCCTTATGGCAATCAAGTCTCTGGTGGTCCTCACGGATCTAATGAGTCTATCCTGTCACAAGCTTCATCTGACCCCAGTCCAATTCAAAAATCATCTCCGTTGGGACAACAGATGATGCAGTTAAACTCCGTTCAACGTCCTGGTTCCCAATGGCCTCCCGTGGCCCGAACACCAAACCTGACATATCCACCTTCCAAGCCCTCACCAACCAGCTCCATTTTCTATTCAGGCTCAGAATCTGATCCACATGTATCACCTGTCACAAAATCACCTTATACTTACCATCCCCGTTCCAAATCATTATCACAGGGCCATTTTCCACAAGCTCTTCCATCTATCATTTCGCCAGGAAATCAATTCAAACCTCCACAACTTCCTCTGCATCCACAATTTAATTTCATGTCATCTGGCCATGATTATTTGTTTAGGAAAGATTCGAAAGAATCACCAATTTTATCAAAAATACCTGTGCTGGCTCACAGTTCTTCGGCACCTACTGCAGCTCCTCCACGTTTAACAGATGTTCCAACAAATACATCAAATGATTCACCAAAGGATTCTCCGGAAGATGAATACTTAGTTTCCGTTCCTTTGGGCTCAAATTCCACCCTTCAAGTTAACCCCAATGATAGTATTAGTATCTTTGCTAATGCTAGTTTTTCACTTAATTTGGAAGGTGAATTATGGCAACATCACGGAACATTATCATATGTTGCCATGACTAAATTGGACCCGTTTGTGAAGATTTTTCGTAGTTATGGGCTTTTACTTCTTAGATCAGGTGAATTGGTTCATTTCATCAAGAACGAACAACTGAAGAGAAAAAAGTCGAAAACAAGCAATTTCAGTGAATCGGGTTCTAACCAAAGCACACCTAATAGAATGGGAATCTTTGATAATTCATCAAAAACTACTTCACCTTTGTCAGGAACTGCTGATAATAAAGAAATCAAGTCAATGGAAGGTGGACCTAAACTCATAGAAGAGGATGGTCTTATTGTCGAAAGAATTCATAAATCTCTTGAAGATGATGACGAATCATCTGGGAAAGAAAAGGAATCATCTAGTGAAGCCCAGGAACCTTATACCAAAAGAAAACTACTGAAAGGCAGCTTAAGAGATGAAACTAATGAAAACCAACCACCTAAAAAAAAATCGAAATCTAAAAATTCAGATTTCATTGAGTTATCACAGCTTCTTAATCAGGCTTATGCTGCTAGTGCAGATATGAAAAATAGAAAAGCATATTATGCTATGGTAGAAGAAGTGGCAATCAAAGTTTTACCAACTAAATTGAATGCATTCAAGTTGTTTTGCCGTTTCTTCAAGTACGTTCATCCCTTCATTCCTGTGATTGAAGAAAACTCTTTTCAAATGGACTTACAAAATATCCTTCCTTCCTTTCCAATTTTAACTCAAGATTATTATACCGAAATCAATATAGACAGTGAGCATTCCTTATATATCTTGGGAACTTTGATGCTTATTCTCAGATTAGGATACTTGAGTTTAATTCATAATGATGCCATCTACAATGAGTACACTGAGGATGAAGAAAGTATTGTTAAAGACATGAAAAAAATAAATTCACATACGTTTGTCGGAGTGTTGAGATTATGTCTCTCTGATTCCCTTATTACTCTGAAATCTACCTTCAAATTGGTTCAATGTTTAACCATTTTTCATTTCTATCGTCAAGTGGTGCCAGATGATTGTCATGGATTGGGTGGATCTGATGCTCATATTCTTTTCGGTGTTATCATTACCCATGCAATGTCAATTGGCTTGAATAGAGATCCAACACAATATGTTGCACATGAAGCGATTCATAAAAGAGAGCCTTTATTAAAAACTTGGAGAGGTTTGTGGTTTTACTTAACGTTTGCTGATGCTTCACTGGCCATTCATACAGGAACTTCTTTGAAGGTAGCAAATATGGATGTCAGTGATGTAGAAGCACCTCGTTATGTGGATGATATTACGGGTGAAATGAACACCACCATTACAAAGATGATTGAAATTCGTGAAGTTTACCGGAAAATTCTGGAATTAATATCAAACAATAGGGTATATCCCAAGGTAGTGGATTTATTGGCTGAAACAAATCGTTTGGAGAAAATCTTTTTTGAATTTTTTGGAAAAGATTTTTTTAAAGAATGTATATGTAAACCAGCTGAACCAGAACCACCAAATGGCTTTGCAATGACTTCTGTTGAAAGACAAAGAAGTTTTTTGAAAGTTATGAAATTTTGTGCATTCATACAATTAAGAACAAATTTGAGTTGTATTTATTATATGATTTCACTCAACTACGAGAACCAAAATAATGAATCCAAATCTGCATCAATAAAAGCAGGAAGTGAACTATTCAAAATCTTTTGCAAAAGTGTGGTGCAATTGGTTTATATTATGTCATATGTTCTTGATAATTCAGTAGAATTATTTGGTAGAAATTATGATTATTACATTACAGCTTCTAATGAAAGATGTATGATTAAGACTCATAGTTTCCTTACTGCAATTTTTGTCAGATTATTGCATTATCGAAAGGATTGTACGTTGAATATTGTTAAGAACCCAAGTTTGAAACCTCGGTTGGAGTTATTAGATGGGCTATTTAATATTGTTCTTCTTGAAGCTGAATTATTTGTGGGAAACTTTCGTAAATTGAGTCAAACATACGTTAATTCCTATAAAGTTTATGTGATGACGTATTTTGTGTTGAGACAGTGTATGGAAAATCCTGGGGTTTTCTTTGAAAAGAGTTTAAATGAGCCAAAGTTTGCTCATGAAGGTACCAATATGATGGAATATTTTACATCATATGAATTAGATTATTTGTGCAAATTATGTGAAGAATTCAGAGCAGCAAAGGAAGAGCAACATAAATTAAAAGCTGCTAAGAGAAAAGCTGCTACGTCAACAGCTATTGTTAAAAATGGTGTTCCAAGCAAAAGTTCAGTTCCTTTTAATATTCCATTTCCAGCATCGTATACTCAAATCCCATCAATTAGTTTTCTTACTATCTCACCTTCCAATAGTCAAACTCAACAAAATAGCAATGATAGTACACCAAAAAATTATGTGAGTACAAAAGTGCCTGAAGAATCTTCACTGAATTCTGTGCCATTGCTGTTTAATCTGGGTACATTAGAAGAAACTAATGCTGCAGAATTAGAGCAACCAGTTTATTCGAATTTAAACAATTTTAACTATGGAATATTTGAGAATCCCGAAGTTGGGAGTGAAGATTTATTGAAATTGTTTGAGGTTTACGTGGATTTTGATAAAAATGACTTGTGATGTATAAATATTAGTGTAATATAAAATAGATTATTAGTGAGTGAGATCAGTAAGAAAGTCAGGATAAAATTTACAAAGATTTGAATGAAAAATTGATTTGACCAAACATGATCAAATATGATCTAATATGATCTAATGTGACTTATTGTGGGATTGTAAAATTTACAAAGTAATTATATTTTCATAATTGCAACAACGGTGTGGCTAATTATAATTAGTGAGTTTGACGTGGATCTGTAATTGTTAATTTTTAATAGAACCAAAACAAGATTAATCAGATAAATATGATAAATAATATCAACAACATTAACAAGATCAAAAAGATTAATCAGTAGAATCTTAATTTGGTAAGTGAATGGGCGCTAAGACTTGAAATAGCCCATAAAGGTAAAATAAGCGAGGTACATAGATAATACGAAATATTCACATTATATTCAAAATGTAAATAAAATAGCCTTCCCTATTGTGCCTGTTCCATCAGAAACAAAGCCACGTGTCTAAGTCTAACCAAGAATGTTTACTTTATTGTGGACTTAGTCCCGTTAACTAGTAACTACTGGAAACTACTTCTACCACTAATTTCATCCTGCATCTAATGTAACTTACTTTGCTTGGAGGGACGGGTTTGGAGCCATGGTGATTAGAATTTAAGCGATACGAATTATTGGGTTTACATTCTGGTAAATATTGACCATCATCAAGTCAAATCAAGTCAAATCTGTTTGGATTGACCCCACCATACCACCATGTGGCCTCTATGGGCAACTACAAACCATCTCCCCCATTTCATACGGGGCTTCCAGGGCTTCCAGGGTATACCTCGGCTTCCAGGGCTTCTCTATTCATGCAGTATTCTGTGACTAACTGCCTCGATTGGAGCCGTACTTCCAGGTGTGGGCCCTGGCCAGAGTTCTGGGGGCTCACTCAGCCTATCACATGGGACTATATGTTTGTGCCCTGGCTCTCCTCGGGATCTCCGGCCGAAACTAACTCGGTCATACCCTTTCCAGTGCAGCCGATGAGGTTGTCAAACTATCTCAGGTCAATTCCCTCTAGAAAAGGTGAAGGCCGGCCGGCAGCACTGGTATTATCATGGACGGGATTGGAGTGCTTCCAACCATCTTACCTCAGACATCAGCCTTAGCGAGCCTTGGCCATGCTAAGATGCCAGCCCTACCATGTTATTGTTAAATGACACCACCTACATGGATTTAGCCGTTTGTCTGGATCTCCACCGCTTGGACTCGGTAAACTTTAGTAATGAAAATCAGGGACAGTGAAAAATAACCATTCCCACCAGGTACTAGTAGGGTAGTTGAACGGCCCAGGTAGAATGACCCAGGGTGGTAGAATACTGTTGGTAAAGCATAACATCCTATAAATTGGTAGATACTAGTAAGTTATTGGTTAATGGGTCAGATTATAGGGTCTCGGGTCGGAACCGGTACTCTATCCTAGGTCCTCCCCAAGCGGTGGCCATGGCACCCACCCCAGGTATTTTTTAGCCACAAATTGCTTGTATTTCACGGTATTTCACTGTATTTGCGCTAGATTCATCCCGTATACTAAACCAATATTCGCACCTGTCGCGGTACCTTGTCACCCCCAACACCCCTCCACCATTTTCCTCTGTTCTAGTGAAACATCTACAACGTTCTTTACTGCTTCAATTCTTACTACTAGTGGTCATGTCGGATATCCGCCAACCTAAGAAGAGAGCAAGAGTGGCTCTTAGCTGTAACTATTGCAAGAAGAGAAAAGTCAAGTGTGATCGAGGAAAACCCTGCTCTTCTTGTGTACGATATAAGGTAGGGAATCTTTGTGAATATCCTGATGTTAATTATGCTGAACTGGGACCTGGAAACCTGGTGGTACCGGAGATTCGCAAAGAAAGAGATTCTACACATCATATTGGCATGTTGCCTACGTTCTCCATCCAAAAGATGAATAAACTGGATTCCAAGAAGCAGCGTACTGTGGGTCCAGCAACGGGGTCAAGTGGAATTCTTCCTTTGGTGCTGGGACCACTTCCAAAAGTGATGCAGGCCTCGGGTCTGGCTCATGATCTGGCCTTAGATCAAGATCTGAACCAGAGATTACCCCGTGTTCCCGTCCAGGGTGTGACACAGTGTCCCATTTCAACATCCCAGCCATTACCCCATCCAGCTAAACCCCAACAGTATCAATATAATGCTTCACAGCAAGCATCTCTCCCAAATCACACCTTGCAACATCAACATCAACATCAACAACAAGAACAAGTTCAGCAACAACAACAACAACAACAACAACAACAACAACAACAACAACAACAACAACAACAACAACAACAACTTCAACAACTTCAACAACTTCAACAACAACGACTTCAGCAACAACAACACCAGCAACCACACCAACAATCACAACAACAACAACAATCTCAACAATCACATCAACACCAACAACCACAACAAGCCCAATACCAAAACTACGAGCTGGATAATGCGCCAGGTTTACAAACAGAGTTGGAGATGCTCAAGGATAAGATCAAGACCATTGAAGCATCCCTTTCCAAGAAGGAACCTTCGGTAGAGGAAATCTCCGAGGCGTCTTCAAAGCTAGGCGTGTACTCCAATTCATACTCCCACCAAAACCAACCTTCTCATAATGGAACCCCCAACTCCGTTCCAACATCCTACAACTTCCAACCTACCTCCTCGACTGTTACCTCCTCAAGAATGAATTATCCTCCTGTATATTCCTCACATCTTCCCATTCAACTTCCTCCGATTAACTTACCACATTTGCTGCCAGAACCTGCAACCCCCAATTCACATCCTGAAGAACACCTCGGTGGGTATGCTGATGCCAATAATGTTTATGTCGGAGTGAACCCATTCTCTTCTGAAGATGACGTGCTTAATTTCTATGAAGGTTATAATCCAATTCATGTTAAGGATGCAGCTCGAAGAATGAATTTCGGACCATTTGCGTGGCTTTCACTTATGAAGAAAGATTGTGGATTATTAAGTATGTGGAAATTTATGTTTTCTTCAAAGTTTGATTCATTTCGTCAATCTGGAAAGCATCGGAATTCGGTGGTATTTTCATCGGTGGCAACTTTGAAGCCACTTTCTCAAGTCAATGAAGATGAAACTCTGGACGAAAATGAAAATGATGTGGCTTTCCGTGAACGTGCAATCGACCGTGATGGTTACAATGATTTACGAAAGTATGACAAGGATAAAACTTCAACCAATGGTAAAGTTTCCAAATCAGAAACCATACTGCTTCAACGAAGTGCAATGAATAAAAATGCTATCTCATTAGGTTTAACATTATTTGAAGGACAAATTGATCAGGAATTACAATTGATTGAGAAAGTTAAGATGATATTACCAAAACAAAAAGTTATTTGGAAATTAATCAACAAATTCTTTGTTACAGTTTATCCATATTTGCCCTTTCTTGATGAGGAAAGTTTTAAAGCAGAAATGGACCGTATTCTTGGACCTGAATCAGATCAAGACACACCTATAGAAGTTTTAAGAGTGGAAAAACGTTTGGATTTTGCTCATTTGGGAATACTATTGATTCTTTTAAGAATCACATATGTTTCACTTTTCTCAAATAAGAATTTAGATAACGAAACCAACTTAAATTCAACTGATCCATCACCAAAAGCTCAAGAATTAAAATATCTTTTGCAAAATCCTATTAATATTGATATTATTCATATGGCACAATTATGTTTGGATCAATTTGAATTGCTTCGCAAAACTAATCTAGTTGTTTTACAGTGTGCTCTTTTCATGCGTTGTTATCATATGTTTTCACCTGAAGATGGTGATGGCTCGGATGGTGGTGATAGTCAAATCTATAATGGGATGTTAACTCAAATGGCATACTCAATAGGTATTAATAGAGAACCGGATTTCTTCGAAGAGGTCCCTCAAGATGGAAAGAATAATCATTTAGGAAGAAAAATCTGGTTCTTCTTAGTAATGAGTGACTTGACATTAGCTTTCAAATATGGAAATCCTTTGAGTATTAACGAAAAGTATCATGACACCAAAATACCCTACTTTAAGGCTGAGGATTCTAATGTAAGTGATACCAAATTGGAGGAGCAGGTGGTGGTATCATTTGATCATATGCTGCAATTTTATCACAAAGCTTTAGCTCTTATGGAAATGTGTTTGGATGTCAGACAAACTTATAAATTATCGAAAGTATTAGCCAAGGTAAGTGAGTTGGAGCATTATATCAACAGCAACTTCCCACCATTGAGAAAATTTGCAAAGCCATATTCCGAAGAGGAATGGAAATTTCCATTCATTAAGACTTTAACATGTCGTAATTGTATGAGTATGAAGACATTTCTAGTGACAGCATTTTTCCATATCTTTTTATTTTATGAAAAGAAGAAGAAGTATAATTTTGCATTCTTTTACTTGAGAAAGATCATTAGTATATCATGTGTTGAATTAATTCCTTCATTTTGTCCTTTAATTTTGAATAATCTGAATAATTTTGGAGATGCTGCTGATATGATTTTGAATCCTACTATTGAATCAGCCATTCATAGAGTATGTCAATTGTTTGTTGGTATTTTGGTAAGAGTAAATTCAGAGATTTTCCGTATGAAACATGATCCTAATCATAAGGAAAATCTAAGAAATGATATTCAGTATAAGGCAAGATTTGGTAAACTTTGCAAATATTCTAAAGTTCAAGAAAAATTATTAAAGTTCAGTATGGTGGCAATGTCCAGATTGAGTCAAAGATATTACTATGCATGGAGAGTAACTAAAGCACATACGTTCTTATTAAAACTAATAATTGGTGAAGAATTCTATAGAAGTCTCGCTAAGGATGAGATTACTTTAATGCCTTTGACACTTGATCAACTTGATGAATTGTTTATTATTAGTGAAACTTCTATGAAGAAATATGTGAAAAAGACCAAAATTTTCCATGCTGCTAGTGATTTACTTGATGATATAAAAGAAGAAGATATCGAATTAGGAAGTATAATCTGGAGTAAAAATGGTGGAAACGTTACCCCTGTTGGAGCTAAGAATGGAAAGAAATTACCTTCTAATAGAGGAATGAAAAATGGTGCATCATCGGTTCCATCCAATCAAAGTCCTTATAGTCATACCCTGGTAGGTTTAACCAGTAATTATCCATCATCTGTTGACTCTGCTAACAATTCCGAAATGGAAGATTTTCAATTCATGGAGAATGCCGAGATCGATAAATTGTGGATGCAAATGGCAAATATGAAAAATGATGCAGCTGTTAATGGAGAATATGAATTTGCTGGTTCAGATAACAATAACAATAATCATAATCATAATCATAATAATAATAATATTCCTAATGATGGTCATTTGGGGGCAACACCAATGCCATATAATCCTGTCAATATAATGCCAACGCAAATGCTTAATCCTTTGAGTCCAGACAGTTTGAATAATTCAAGTGTTAAGAATTTGACTGGTCAAACCTCTCAAGGTGACGAGTATCAACTCAATTTCCCTATGACTTCTAACGACATCTTTAATAACTTCCCTATTGACCAATTGTTAGGTATTGAAGGAGTAAATGACTCCTGGTAATTTTGATGTAATTATAGTACAAGTGTAAATTAGACAACTGTAAGCTTATAACTATATTGTATGCAGGCTTAATGGGATCAATTGATTCCATCAATTATCAATCATTTGATAAATACCGATTTGTTAACGTATATCGTTAAAATTATAGAAAAATTGAAAAATTGAAAAAATCCTTTTTTTTCTTCCAGGATTGTTACATCCATGAAAGACCACTTATTAGAGATAATTGATGGTACTCTATGTAGTTTAAAGGGTGGGTTTATTGGGTATAAATTGAAGATTAGTTAGAGTATTTGGTCACGTGACACATTTCCAACCCTAACAGCTAATGGCCGGGTAACGTTCATCAAGACTGAGTATATAAAGGAGAGAAATTCTCTTCCAATTATCAACATCGCCACGCGAAGGTCTGGAGATCTTCTCTGTGAAAGATATAGGATGGAACATCCAGGATGATATGACGACAAAACGCTGTGCACCAGTCAGAGTACTCTTTTCATGATTGACCCAGTATACCCAAATTTCTGAACCATCCTTGATGTTTTATTTTATCACTTTTGCAGATCACCTGGTGAAGAAGTTACCTTGAAGTTGACTGTAGACCGAGATCAACCAAATACGAACATGTTAGGAAGCCTCCAAGAAGGAACAATAATCAAATTATGGGTGGATTGTACGAGCGTAGAGAGCAGTCAAAGAGGGATAAGCCATCACCAAATGGTTTTGACCTCCAACCTATTGAGGAGGTTCGGGAGCTACGCGTAGATCGCGTGGATGAGGAGGAGCGAAGGAAGGAAAGGGTGGATGGTGGGCTCGAGATTTAAGTTTGGGAGATACGTTCATAAGGCCATTTAGCAGAGACCCTAACCAGTAACCACAAGGCCATAAACGCGACAACGTATTGGGAGTGGCGAAATGTTAATAGGCAAGGAATGTTAAGTTTTAAATGGATAAAACCACGCTAAAACAGGAAGGATACTGAACAATTGGCCCGAAGAAGGAGTTGAAACAGCATTGATTGATAATGTGATGGAAGCATTCCACATTCCACGTTTAGTCAGTTAATATGGTGACATTTAATGAATTGATGAATTGGAGTAGTAGAATTTACAATTGAAGATTGAATTGGAAGAATTGGCACAATTGATAGAGTAGAGTTAGAAGAATTACTTGCTTATTTCATCAATAAAATCACAGTTCAGTTGTATATTCAGGAAGTTGTATATTCAGGAAGTTATACATTTAGTTCAGTTGTATTTTGTTCAGTTGTATTTTGTTCAGTTGTGTTTTGTTCAGTTATTCAGTTCTACTTTGGTACTCCTGGAAGTTGTATACCTCTAGAATGACGAGTTGACTGAATAGGACTAACTATGTTATAGAAGAAGTACTTTGGGAATTAACCAGAACTAATCAATTTTTATGTCTGGAGCATCAATTGGTTCTATTATTGTCCACATGACAATTGTTGTCTACATGATAATCAAATCTTTTATTCTACTTTTTGAATGGTTGACCAATTTTACCATATTGGATTTTTCATCAATTCTATGGTGGCAGTGATGGATATTTAATCTACTTCAGGAAACTTCTACTATCACATTGTAAGTTTCTCCACTCTTTAGCTTAACTTTATTGTTACTACCCTTAGCTGATTACAGTAGCCAGTACTAATTGTCTATTGTGACATTTCCGTATTGTCTCAGCATCACATTGTTGGACATTGAGAGATTGAGATTGAGAGATTGTCACACATAAGGAATGTCATAAGAATGGTAGAGGTTAATGGTGAGACCCGGTGATCCGGCTAAATTCCTTTTGCAAGTTAAATCCATGAGTTTCACATTTGAATTGTTCTTCATATCTGGCACAATGTGCTGATTGGGGATGGTGGGGTGGGGAGATTAGTGGGAAGTTGATAGTTTGGTAGTTTGGTAGTTGATTGATTTCGCAGCTCGTAGGGTTATGAGCTGCCATCACAGTGATAGTGGCACAGTGTCACTAATAGGAATTGTTCCTAGAGAGGACCGTGCCTGCGCCAAAGTCGCGTTAGACACCTGCGGTGTATGACAACTCCTCAGGCTGAGTCTCACTGAGTCTCGCCAGGATATTGACATGGGTGTGCCTGTAAGTGGTTGTTTCTGAGGTATTACAGCTTGTAGGCGCCTGCGTCCTGAGGGGTCTTTCAAGGAGATTCGTTTTAAGGGAGGTTTGGTGCCAATTGGGAAAAATGCCCATAATAGTATTGTTCTAGTGCATACAATAAAGAGAGAAGAGGAAGAGGAAGAGAATAGCGAACATGTAAGGAATATTACAAGAATAAGGAGAAGAGAGAAAGTATAAGGAGATGAATAGGAGAACATTAGGGAGAAGACTAGGGGAACACTAGGAGAAGACTAGGGGAACATTAGGAGAAGACTAGGGATTAGGAGAAGACTAGGAGAACATTAGGAGGAAAGATGGTATAATAGGAGGTAAGGTATAATAGTAGGAGAACATTAGGGAGAAACATGAAATTAGCGGAAAATGGTAATATGCTATTTTCCGTGTATTTTCCCAGTATTCTTGAAGCTTGAGTACCCAATGGATGAGTAAACTCATTGACACGTCAAATTTCCCAGGTAGTTAAACCTCCGTAGCACCAGTAGTTTGTGCGTGTCACGCTACAACACTGGGCTCAGCCAGTGTCCCTTATAGGACCACTTCACCATACTACCGTTACCAACCCGGTGCAAGCCTGTACCTTCGCAGGCACCGTCCACGTATCAAGCAATTGATGTTGGGGGGTGGAGTAGTGGCCATAGCGAACTACGCGGTGAGCAAATTAGACCCTCCAACAGACCAGAATTAACCAACAACAACCAGAACCAGCATCAACCACCAGCATCAACCTTAACTTCAGCCTTTGCTTCAGCCTTGTAGAACGAGCTGTGACGCGACACAATTCGCGTCCTTGTACCAAGAACCCAGTCCACTGGACCAATACCGGTGGACCAGTACCAGTGGACCAGTACATCTTCTAGCTACAACTTCCAGGGCTACCGTCCCAGAGCTCCAATACTAATAACACATGTTAATGAGCCTAGTCAACTCCGGACCAATTCACATTCCCCGAATTATCCCCAAAAAGGCTGGTAGACCCAGCAATGTCGGTGGTGTAACTTTTTGCAAACAAAGTGACACTTGTACCAAAGCAGTTAATTAACTACCGGAATCATCACCCCCTCCTCCAAGAATAGTAAAACTAGAACAATTGCGATACAATTGATCGCGAAATATTTTTTGACTTCGGCATCCTCAGGTGTGGCAATGCAAAGTGTAAGCTGCAATTCACCGATTTTTACAGTCTTTACCAGACATTACACACTTTTGCAACTTTTCACAAGTTATTTTTACTTTTCACAAGTTATTTACACTTTAGCCCCAAGGTTCGCTTGTAATTTTCGGTTTCCATGTACAGAGTTGCCAATTTCCAGTTTCCATTTGACAATTTAGCAATTCGCCAATTTACCAGATATTGTATATTTTCTATGGGAATTTTCACCTCATCTCTGCTTAGGGTTAAAAGGTCTCTGGCATTAGACTTTCTACAATCGTAAACTCAACCACGCGTCACTGCCTGGGCTGTTGTGTGACTTTGGCTTCTGTAACTATTGATTTCTTGACTACTGGCTTCTGACCGTTTTAGACCATCCAGCCTTTATTGAACTTACAATTCCATCTCATCTCCCTCCATCTCATCTCCCTCCTTAACATTGACTTTGCCTCAGACTGCCTCCTGCCTCCTGTCTCCTGTCTCCTGCCTCTGCCTCTGCCTCACAACCACAATCCCCCACTGTAGACTCCCCCACCCCCTCCATTAGCACCACGGATGTTCCCCCTTAGTCTTCTATAACCCCCGTTTTTTGTCAATTTTTATCAGTTCCCACCTCTTGGTACTCCTTCCCCAACTCCTTCAGACTCCCACAAAATCCGCCCATTCTCCTTGCCCGTTTCCTTGTTCCTGCTCTTCTAGACTTAGACACCAGGGCTCATGTATTTTTCACCGCGACGCGTGTTATATACCCATTTCAGCAAGCGTGGAAGGGATAGGTTGACGATCCCCCAGAGTACAGACTACGCGATTGTTGACGTTCCTTTGACAACCCCTGACACCCCAAAACGGGCGCAAAGCAGGCGCCTCAATAGGCGTGGTTTCCAGGCACTATGCAGCATGTTGATGTTGTTTGTACCAGCGTGGTTCAGGTGAAAAATTTCCATATATAAGCCTGTCATCTCCACAAGTTCCCTTCATCATTGACTCCATCCTCCTACTTCATACTTCCATTCCTTAACAATGTCTGCCCTTGACTTGAAAGCCTTGAACATCTTCGTCAACTCTCCCATCACTCAGGATATGATCCATAAGATCGTGGTCACTACTTTACAAGTATTGCCATGTCAAGACACCAAAAACCATACTTATACCGTTAGTGGTAGTCAGAAGCAATTGCCTTCATTGATGACTTTTTTGACCAAGTTGGTCCGCCATACCAATGTCTATACCGGTACATTGATGGCTACGTTGGCATATCTTGAGAAGCTTAAATCCAAGTTGCCAAAGAACGCTCAAGGGTTACCATGTACTCGCCATAGAATCCTTCTTAGTTGCTTGATTCTTAGCTCTAAATTCCACAATGATTCTTCTCCAAAAAACACTCATTGGGCCAAATACACCGATGGTCTCTTCACTACCAAAGATATCAATCTTATGGAAAGACAACTCCTTTATCTCTTAAACTGGGATTTGCGCATCGAAAATGAAGATATGATTGCCGCCGTGGATTCTTTCCTCGATCCTATCCGTTACGATTTGATCAAATCGTCCAAGGTCCGCAAGTACCTCTCCAAGAGAAAGGACGAATCAGAAAACCAATTACTGCCTCATATCCAACAACATTACAGACAGCTTTCTTCATCATCTATTCTGTCTATCGCATCTTCGGTCATGGACTCCGGCTCATCTTCATCCTCGGCTTCTTCCATCGGTTCTCCTTCACCAGAGGTGGATCCTCTTATTGAAATGACTGCTGTTAAGGAAGAGATCGAATTGAACAAATTGTTACAGCAATTGAACAACAGTCACATGCATACCAAGCAGCACATCGCTTCTGCTTACTGATTCACTTTTTATAACTGGGATGGCGTAGTTTCTGGGTTACTACTTTCACTTACACTTCACTTACACTTACATATATTCACTTCTACGATTTATTATTAATGCATAACTTTTCACAATAAGTTTGACTTGTAGCGATTCAGAACCTGCCAATGCATAATTGCATCTTCAATCCAAAGTGGTGGTAAACAGGGTAAAGTATGTAATCAGGCTATAGTTTGACCCTAATGCATACTCCCGTTTCATGCAGGCAATTAACTAATGATGTGAGCTTTGCTGGCTCACGATCCAAAGGCAAGGACGAAAGGAAATGATAAGAATTCAGGTTTGTATCGATTTCCCCTCGATACCGCCGCTTCTATTGTTTTAATGTTCAATAGTCACCAGAGATGGCGACACGAAAAGATGAAATCCGTAGCGTAGACTGAACTACCAAGAATTAGTAATTTAAGGGGATTAATTACTGTATCTTCAATAGTAATACTAACATTAATTAACTCTTTCTGATCTACGCGTGATAAATAAGTAATAGTGTGGGTCTATGAATCAGAGCAAGATTAGAAGAAAATAGCAAGAAAAGGCCCACATACACCGGAAATTGATCCAACGAAAACGTCCCCTATTATCTTATCTGTGTGGATCCTTAAGTCCGACAGCAGATTGAAAGTATTGAAGGTTGAAGTCCGACTAACACCGGGTGAGGATCTAGGAGCATTATTAAAATATTTAGGCATTTGACGGTTCTTTGGAGGTTCCACAGTTATAATAGAGTGACAGAATAAACCACATAAATTATACCTCTTCTTGGTTGTTATAGGCCACTTTATTTTATAAAGGTATTTAATATCTTACGATATATCAATGAAGCTAAAATTTATTTGATCTTCTTTTATTCTCGTTGATCTCCTTTTTTGATCTCCTTTTTTTGATCTCTAAATTCTAATTTGCTAATTGGGTAATTGGGTAATTGTCTAAGTGGGACAGTTTCTTGGAATTACTCACTCAGAGGAAGAAATCACTCAATCGCAAATTACCAAACCCCAAAATCTAAATCATTTAGAGGAGCCTGTTTTGTACTCATTCTTATTTCTTTGTCTTGTTAATTAATTTATTAGTGGTAATTCTCTCAAATTGAATATCGCAATATCGCCAGTGCTTCACTTCACTCCACAAAACCCGAAACTGCTAAACTGCTAAAACCCTAAACTGCTGAAATCCTTATCCCGATAAAGGACATGCAGTCACGTGACCAAAAGTAAACTTATTGGATTTTGATGAGTTTACAGTCATAGGAAAATTGTATAAACAACTTTAAAAGATAAAGAATTATCCAGGGATTATTCTGGAGTTTTCTGTTTGTTCATAGCACCTCTGGGGGGAACTCAAAATCTTCAAATCCCGCTCCAAATATCCTCCGGCCTCCCCATTCGCACACCAAAAACAAGTGATCCTCAACCTCCACTACTTTACTTCCACAGTCTTGATGAACATGATCAAACACCTCAGTTCGTCACTGATAAGGAGCCTATCTACAAGCAGGAGGCTATTTAAAGATGAAAAATCCAAACAACTCTTGAAAAATTTGGGTTTATCGCTTCAAAAAGGCAACCTTAAATCAGAGGAACCTGAACTCCTGGAAATGAATAGTAATAATCAATCCGAAGATATAGACAAGCATGACCAGATTGAAACCAAGAGGAAACAGATCGCTGCCTCCAGTGAAAAGCCTATTCGTCCCGCTACATTAGCATCATCAGAATATCAAAGTAATATTGAACGACTCAATGGAGTATATGATGTGGTATCTCATATGACTACCGATGATTTATTGCTTCAAAAGAATCTCGATCAAGATAGGCAACTTTTCGCCCATAATTCCCATCATTATTTAAATCGAAAGGATATCATTAAGCATTTACCCGATGAAGTGGATTTGTTTAATCCTGAACAACTTCGTCGTATAGAAGATATTTATGAGAAGTTGACTCTTCTTGATACCGATAAATCGGTCCAGTATAAATACTACAAGCGTTATCTTAACAAATATAGCGATCCAGTGCTGGTGATGATTCAAGAGTTTAATGGAATCAATAAGAAGTTCAAGCTGTTACGTCGAAAAGAGTTGGAGACTTTGAGCTTGAACCCATCGGCATATTACTATGTGGAGAACCTTCTTGGATCTCCTTATAATGTCACAGGGTTTGATACCACCATCAGTGGGTTGCCATTACGCAGTGGTAAGCATAAAATCACCGAGAAATTCTATCCTCAGGAGTTCGTGGAAGATTTACAAATGTATCGGACAAAGATCCCCATTTACAAGCGGGACTTGGATTTCATTGAACAAGAAGAAGCCAGCCAGAATATCAACCCGAAAAAAGTCCAACATCTGGCTCATTCCTCTCAAAACGGTGAATTATCAACTAGAGAACAACTTAGTCACTTTTTCAACAACATTCATCAACAGCTTGAAATACCTCAGCATGCCGTCAGAGTAAATTCGGTGGAGAATTACAACTGTCTTGATCTCAATAACGATATAGTTATTAAGATAGAAAATGAAATTTCCAAGATGAAGAAAACTTTACATCATGAAATCGAAACAACCATGTTGAAACAATCTGCAAGTACAAGAACGTTGATGTACGATGATCTTAGCCAGATTCGTCACAACCAGTATCGTTTATACGAGACCAAATCTTCCGACTTAGTAGGGTCATCTTCGGTATTGGTAGTGAATCATCATTTCAAAGAGTTTAACTTGATTCCAAATTACGCATTGGTTCTCAGATCTCGCAAGCAATACAAAAATTTACGCAATCACCTCTACAAGATGTTTCTTATTAATTTAGAGGATCAGATTGATATACTCTTTCGCATCAAGTATGTTAATGAGAAAGAAATGAATCGTTTTATGAATCGAATGGTAAAGAACATTGGCCATACCATCAAATTCAAGCTTATGAAGCATTTCAAACCTGTTTGGCGTCGTCCAGGGGGGGAAGCTGAAGACCTTGATGCCCTCATTTTCAGTCCTTACCTCAATCATACCAACTGCTTCAAGAGAATTTACTGGTTAAATCAACAAGCACGTGGGTTCAGCGATGGTACAAAGAACTCTCGTGTTATTCGTCGTGGTGCTTTGATAGTTAATTGGCGGTCATTAGATAATTTGATTGAATATTAAATCAGTTATCCACCCTTATGGAGTGCATATAATATATAGGATAAATTTCTAGAATTTTTTGGGTTTACGCACGACGATGTTTTCTAGTTAGTGAAAAATTCACAACTCTGTAACTAACCAATTCACCCACCATGGCTTACAAGAAAGTGGGGCCACCCCCAAAGAATCTTCCTCCATTACCAAGGCTAAAGATCAGAAGACCAACCGTGGCCAAATCCACCAACCAATGTTTTGTTCTCATGTCATCTTTATTAAACTGTTGGGCATCTAATGGTGAAGGAGCTTTGCAATGTTCCAGTTTTGAACATGATTTGAAGAGTTGTATGGAAGTTCACAAGCCAGAGAAGCAAAAATGGAGTACGATTAATTATCATGCTGGTCGTTTGTACCCAAGTTTGAGAGGAAAAGTCAATGATTAAGCAGTTCAAACTGGTAAGAGGTGAGAGTTAGACTGGCTCCGAGCTGCCACGGATAAGAAAGTTCTGTTGTTGTATATAGATACCGGGTATAGGTAATGTCACGTTACGAGTGAAGTCAGTAGAGTGGGTGAAGTGATAAAGAGAAACCTAGAATAATGCTAGGGAATCAATGAAGATTTGAGGAACAGATTCAAGGAACAGATTCAAGGAACATTTGAGGAGCATTTGAGGAACAGATGTAAGGAACAGATTCAACGGATAGATTTAAGCACCAGGATTTCTCTGCTTATTTTATGGTATTCCATGTGGAAGTAAGAGGCTATGGAACTAAATTGTCTGTCTGGATGATATGATTTTCAGTATTTATTTAAATTCAAAATCATAACAGAATTTCATAAAACAACATCGAGTCAAGTATCTGATTAGTTTGCTGAATAAGCCAAAGAGTTAAAGTAGTTTTTATCTTCGTTGGAGAAATAAACTTCTGAGAAAAAGTAAAGATTAAGGATTTAATACAAGAAACAATTAATGGTTTGACCAGTTCAATATCATATTCAACGGAAAACTTTAAGTTATTATGTGATTCAGTTGGATAAATTGGATAAATTGGATAAATTGGATAAATTGGATGATTTGGTGGCATTTTTTTCTACTCTTATTGAGTGAAATGTAAGAATCATTGAGCAGTAATAGAGTTGATACCGTTCCAACCAAATTTCTAGTAAATTTCTAGTTAACTCCTAGTTAATTTTTAGCCACTTATCTGATAGTTGATTTTAACTTGGTAACTCGTTGAAGGTGTTCTCTCAAAATCTTTCGTTGTCTCTTAGCATCCCCACCTTGATAATAGTATAAATATTTTTATACAATATAATATAACTAACCTCAAACACATGTAACCACAAATAAGAGTTATGCCCTAGCATAGCTTTCCATGCTTATCCACCAGTGAATCTCATTCTAAGCACAAACCAACAACTTACCAAAAATCTCTTCTTAACTGTATCATCAGTGGGAACCTTTAGATCAACAAGTACACTAAAATTATCAATATATTCGTTTTGGAAGCATAATCATTAAAATAAAACAATGAAAGAAAATCAAATTACCATACAATATTTATGAAGCTCTAACCCACCAGCAGTAGTAATAATTAGTACAACATATTGTGGTCAATATTAATACTAATTTTTTAACCAATAATATATGGACTATCCCTTTTTCTTCAATCATTGTTCATTATAGTAAAGAATACAACTATGGGCTGGAGAATAAGATAATGCAATTGATATTGTATTCGCATGATAATTCTATAATCCAATTGAGTGTTACTTTGACAGAACGTATTACCTAAAATATGAAATTCACTTCTTATGATTAAGATATGATCCTACATATTTAGGCTATATACTTATTATAGTGGCTATACATAGTATAATAAACGAAGTTAGAGGTGGCTATTTAGGTTCTCGTGGTTAGATATTGTTATATTACTCACTAGTCTTTGAACATTTGTTATCCTTCATATATATTTATTGGTTGGTATATGACGATTACGTTATATCTAAAAGGTTATAATCTATAAGGGTATCTATTTATAAAAGCTTATCTAAATAAATATATACTATTTCACCCAGTATAGCTGGATATATAGATATTTGTATTACTTTCTGCCCCTTTTGGCCCTACTACAATTATTTTTGACTACTTTTATGTAACATATCTAAATGTTCTCTCTACAGATTACAGTATTCTATGTAAAATTAGTAGAAATAGAATTGGAGAAATAGAATTGGAGAAAAAGAATTGGAGAATTGGTAGTATTGGTAGAATTGAATTGATAGTATTGGTAGAATTGAAGAATTGGTAGTATTGGTAGTATTGGTAATATAGTCTCAGTCAGCCATATGGAAACGATGGTAGCCCATTCAATTTTTGGCCATTCTGCCACACTATGGTAAGGACCGGCCCGGAGTTGGATAAATTGAAACTGATCAATAGACATGGAATCAAAGGACAATACACGATCTTTTCTTTGACAAGAATAAACTGCAAATAAGGCACAGGCATAGGGAGTCTACTTGAAAATACGGAGTGGAGGTTAAAAGTTGGCTGGTATCTCTTACCAGACATTTGAAGAAATTGACGGGTATAATCTTAATTGACCTTCTTCTAACATATCCTCAGGTACTACATATGACTCAAACTCAACTGTTTCTCCAGTTTCTGATACAAAATCAGAATATTCATATTTTCAATATCATTGTAAACCTATAACTTTAATAGTCATAGTCCCTTAGTAGAACATTTGAAGAAATGTCATCATCGGGCCGTTCCTACACATCAGATTATGTATTCTCGTTAAGACATTACATTTCCGTTTCGGGAATTGTGGACGATCAAGTGCCCTGGCCCTTTAATATGGACGATGGCATACGATCGGGATTAGCGTTGGGAGTGAGACCAATTGCGTAAGATTGTCCGTAGAATTGTTGATTATGGAGAATTGGTTGATTGTCAATAGTGGTAGAATATTCATAGACAGAAAATTCCCCTTAACCTCCTCATTAATTTACATGGCTGTGTTGTAGGAGTTTCAAGTGAATTTAATCATCCCCACATTCTAAGCCCGCAGTTGCACCAAATCACCACCAAGTCACCCACCAAGCCACCCAGCCACCAGCTCACCCACTCCCATAAAATTTTTCTAATTCTCTCTGAATTCTCTCTGAATTCTCCTAATTCATCTAATCTCTCTCACTAAATGCCTCCCTAAATCTCGGTATCTCTCCCTAAATCTATGTACCTCTCCTTAAATCTCTGTATCTCCTCCCTAAATCTGTTTATCTTGGCCTGGCTTGGCACAACTGATACTCAACCTCTTTCGCTTCCTCTCTCTTTCTCATCCTTCCACATCCTCTTTGTCTTCTCATCCTTTATCCCCTTCTCTCTCATCCTTTATCCTCTTCTCTCTCATCCCTCCCCTCCTCTTCTCTCTATCCCCTCCTCAAATTTCACTGCACCTCAGTGAGTCGATCCGGCCCACCCTTATGCACTCACTAATCATGTAATCATGTAATACCGCGCCTCCTACCCATCACATGATATCTAAAGTAGTTTCCTACATCTTCCTTCCTACCAACCCTGTAACTCTCCATCCTACTTACTTCCTACTTACTTCCATCCTTACATCTTACATCCACTTCTGTGTCGTAACTCCCAGACGCAGTTAACTGATATACTGAAGTTATACTGAAGTGATCCCAGAAATACTTGATATACTTAAGTTGAAGTTATACTTAAGTTGAAGTTTATTAAAGTTGAAGTTTTACTTAAGTTGAAGTTATACTTTTAATACTTGTTATACTTGATATACTGAGTTTTACTTACTTTTACTTTTACTTTTACTTTTACTTTTACTTTTACTTTTACTTTACTTTACTTTACTTCACTTTTACTATCTTTGGTGGCCAGCTAATGCCGCCGTTATGCGACAACTTCAGGTGCTAACGTGGTTGTTTCTTGTGGCTTTAGCCCAGGCAGTCTTCCTTCAAGCCAACTCATGTGGACCTCCTAGTTCAGATATGTCAATGAAGCCTTTTGTGGTGGATGGAGCGTTGGATGAAAAGAATAAGGTGTTGAAGTTTTTCATCAATTCTATGGTTCGGGTGCCTTTCTTTACTGGTACCAATCGGACAAACACTTCAGATCCAGCCTACCTCGAGTTGATGAACCCAGTAATAACCGATGTGGATCCGGCTACAAACAGATTCACCACCTTCCATGTGGAAATCGATTTCATGGGTAAGACGTTTATTAATGAGAACAAACGATTCTGTGATATGTTGGTGGTTAAAGATACTTTGGCGTATGAAGATGGTCCTCGTTTCAATCATTACACCCCTACAACGACGTCATCCACCTCCCGACCCAAATTTACTGGAATCTTTGGCCATTCCAACAATAACGATTCCAGACCCATTAAGAAGAAAAGACACAGTAAACGGGCTGAATTTGATTTCGATGATACGGATGATGATGACAGTTCGGGAGATAATCCTTCCCTATTACCTCCTCCAAATGAAATCAATTTGGCGACTTCAAATGCCACCGTAAATTACATCTTCAAAGATTTATCTGGAGTTCTAGATCATTGTCCTTTATATGATGGAGATTCAATCGTGTTTTATTATGAAGTGGATATTTCCAAATATTTCCATCGGTTAGGTTCTTACACAGTTCAATTCTCGGTGGTGTCAAATAATGAGGATTCAGATTTAATAGGATGCAGTAAATTATATGTTACACCAGTTCAACCAGAAACACTTTCAAATTCTTTGGTTATTGGGGTAGTGGTATTGCTTGCAGTTACGGGAATGATTAATGTCTTCACGGTGGTTTTCTCATCCTATCAAGAATCCACCAATCCATTCTTATTCAGAGCTTCAACCATATGCAATGAAAACTTACTCAAACAGTTGGATGCCACGGTTCCTCGTATTATAATGTATCTTCAATTTGCATTATTTATGGGTGGACTTGATCTTCAATATCCTGGATTTTATCAACCATTGATTGGTCTGATTCGATGGTGTGCTTTATTAGGTTACAACGTTATTCAATCATCAAAAGGTACCAAGTTTGTTAAACTGGATAACATATATCGTACATTGAAACTCGGTGGCCTCAAAAGATTGACAGTAATGTCTACCGATCGTACTGATCGTTTTACATGGGCAAATTTCATGCTTTGCTTATTCATTTGGTGGGCCACTCAACTCTTAATCATTCAAGTACTTCTTGAACTCAAACGTTTGGTTGGAAAATTAATGAGAAAACATAACAAGATTAAACCCAAGATTGATTTTTTTAATAGTCCAGAACAAGAGGTGGAATTCACTTTAAGCAAGAACATTTGTTTTAGCTTGGGTTATATTTTAGAATCATTTTTACTTTTGTTTGCATTACCATTCTTGGTATTGACGTTATCGGTTTTCTACAATTCAGCAGGTGTATACCAACGTCATATTTTTCCCAATTTACAAGCATTACAACATAATGCATTTAGTGTCACTACGCCATACTCAACCATGTTTGCACCATATGTGTTATATTATGAGAATAGACCAAATGCTACTCTTCCAAATATTCCAGGGTTCAAATTTAACTCAACTGATATAATTAACGGAACAAATGGCACAGCATTAGTGGTATCAAATTATAATACTGTTCCTATTGCAATTTTGGTATTTGCAAGTATTTTCTTCGCTCTTTGGATTGGTTTAGTGGGATATTTCATATTCAATTACTTAATTGCCATTGAACCATGGAGGGTGACAGTTAACAAAAAGATTTCCAAATTGTACACCTCAATTAAGACTACTTTGCTATGGGGTTTCTTATATCAAACATATAATCCAACCCGATTGTATTATATTGTTAGTACTATGATGTCTTTGGTGGCTAAGCTGATTATTATTGCCTGCTTACAAAATAATGGATTGTATCAAGTGATTATATTGATCATTCTTGAATTTTTAGAAGTCGCAGCATTGTTCATAATACGACCAAACTATGTTAGTTTAAGAAGAATTTCACCGGTGTGGATTTTACCTGTGGCGAGATTTATAGTGACATTTTTGAGTGTTGCTTATGTGAGAGAATTAGGATTAAGTGAAAGTGCAAGAACTTATATTGCATTCGTTCAATTTGTTGTTCATGTCGTGGTGGCATTGGTTTTCATTATTCAATTAGGTTATTGTTTGGGAACTACCATTGCCAGTATTATAAAAGTCAAGAGAGCCAAAAAGCAATACGCCCAGTATTCATCAGGCCATGGAAGACAGAATAGTTTTGATGATTATAGGAAAGAATTTGAATATAGACCTTTACAGGTTCCAATCAAACCAATTCGTGCAGCTTCTATCAACATCCCTCAAGGACCGGATGAATTTAATCAATTTGCTTATTCTCAACCAATACCAAGAAATGATGCCATTGATCCACAAGATGAAGATGATGAAGATTATGACTTATATTATAGAAGTCAAAGTAATAAGCAGTCACAACATCAAACGCAGAATGCCACTAACGAAGATGAAAATTTTGAAGTTATATCTGTTGGAGCCAATTCAGATAATCAATCTTTTAGTAGGTTGGAATATGTTTCGAATTTGAGAAAAGCTCGAAATGATTACAAAGTACGGGAAGGTGATTATATTTACAAAAAGTACTTTGTGGATGATTCAATAGATCCGGAAATGAAAGCTTTATGGGATTCCAGACATAATAGACAAATGAAGGATCAAATGAATGCAGAAATTCGTAATTCTGATAAGGAAACGGTTGAAACCATTTTAAATTCTGTTCCAGCCAAGATATTCCTGTTGTTTAAGCCCAAGGCTGAAGAGAAAGGGTTCTATGTGTCTAGACCAAGGCAGTTGATAGTTAAAAAATTGGACGAAACTCAACTGCTTGATAATATTAGTCATAATGAAAGTGATATACCCAGTATCACCACCGAAATTTCCAATGAGGAACTAAGATTTAGTTCAACTATTTCCAAGAGTTCAACACCTGAAAAATCTTCATTCAATTCACATCATTACTCTGAGAAGACATAATAATCACCATATTCACCGTATTATTACTATAATATCACCATAATTATCACCATATTATCACCATATTCACCATATTGACCATATTCACCAATGATTTCAAACAAATTTTATGATTTCACAAATATGATTCTAATCAAATGATATGATCAAACTAAAATCTTAAGATTAATAAATATTAAAATTCAATTAGTTCATTTCTTCTTTATATATTTGGGATTTAATTAATAGACAGTTACGACCAATAGTAAATTAATTAAGTAATTAAATAAATAAAGTAATTAAATTAATTGAGTAATTATTCATGGGGTGAATTAATTAAATGGGCACACCAATATTTCTACATTTGATTAATTTATAGCTTTATCGTTTGATACTTTTATCTATCCATATGCTTGTCCTGTGGTTAATCAATAGAACCATAACCTTGTCTATCCTAATAATGTAATGAAGTAATATACACACAAAAAATTAAAATGCAACGCCTTAGAATACCTTTAACATTAGAGCGAAGTTAACGAAGTAAATGAAGTAAACGAAAGAAAATAAGAAACATAAACATAATGATAATAATAAAAAATTATTATCTGATTGTTTGATTAGTTGATTATTTCTTCATTTTTTTAATTGCTACTACGTCGTCTTCACTGTTTGAATCATCACTAAACCTTTTCTTGATTATGTTTCTAATGAATTTTCCATCGTCAATAAATTTATATTGACCAAGTTCTCCATCATGGAATGTTTCCAGAATATTTAAACAATTCAAGAGGGATTGATATTCTGATTTTAAGACCACTTCAGCATAAATCTTTCTAATGGAAGAGATATCATCTTTTAATGATCCATTGTTTTCAAGTTGTTCATGATCGTTATCAAATGGTTGACTAGCAACTTTTGGATAATCTTTTAATCTATTACCAATAATTGATTCATAATTAGCCAAGAAAACCTTGGTTAATTTTCTTGATTCAATTAATTGATAGCTTTTTTTGTAAACTCTGCTAACCAATTGAAATTTTGGTTCATAAGCTAAAAGTTCAAGTGAATTGATTCTATGAATTGATGAAAGAATTGTTAAAATTTGAATCAAAAAGATTAATTCTAAAATGATTTCATTAGTTTTAAAACAATCATATGATTCTAAAACAATTTCAACCATTTCGGGATCTTCCTCTTGTTCAATTTCAACCACCTTATTCAAAATAGAAAAAATTTCTTCAACAGCTTGGACTGACATCCCGCTTTGATTCACAAAGTAATCTCTAATGGTAGTGAGAGGAATCTCACCAAAATCATACTTTGAACCAGTGGCTTCAATATATCCATATCTTCTCAAAATTTCACTATTAGGATGATCAGAATAAATGTTATACACTTGTTCATCCTTTTTAATAGGTTTGATACTTTTCATAACCAATTTATCTTCGGTATAGATCAAACTGGCATTATGGAGGTTGGTATTGGCATTTAAGGTATCAGCCAAAGGAATCATTGATTTGAAATAATCATCTGACAGAATAACCGAATCTTCATAAGTATCATTTTCATCAGCATCTTTAATCTCATGGTTCTTCTTGACGTGTTTTGATTTTCTTGGTTCACCTTCTTCATCTAAATTTTCATCTTCATTCTCGGAATCATGATCAGGTTGATCAACGTCAAATGAGTAAGACATGATAAGAGTTGCAATTCTGTGATAATCAGCTAAAGTAGTACCTTCAAGCTCCTTTAAATTAAGTTCCTCAACAATGATATTAGGGTACAATTTAGAAAACATCGCCTCGGAAATATCCTTACCAATACGATCAGTAATCAAAGAAGGGTGCAAATGTTGCAATTCTTCATCGGACCAAAACATCAATTGATGGAAAGTATAATTTTCGGTATCCAAAATAGGCAACATACTAAAGTATGAATACCAAGGGGACAGTTTGCCCTTAATTTTGAGTTCATAAAGTAGGCAAATGATCAATGCTTCCCATTGGTTCAAGTTAAAGAGTTTTTGCTTAATATCAGGGTAATCAAACACAAGAGAGCAATTGTTAGCATTAAGCATGGCTTGCCTTGGGATCTCAAAGAGTTGCTCATCCACAGAAATGTCGTCTATGGCGACCATACCTCTGCCTTGGTTGGTTTCACGGAGGTCAGCGATGGTGACTTTAGGGGACAACTCCACGCCATGGGAGGTGAGCCATTTTTGGAAGTTCTCGGTGGTTGATTCAAACGTCATCTCAAAAAGTCGAATAAGCAGATAAATACGTTGAAATAAGGTAATTTGCTAGATAAATCTGGTGAATCTGATTAATCTGGTTAAACTGATTGAATCGGTTTAACGAAGAACTTAATGAGCAACTAGGGATATGGATACCTGGAAGTAGAATAAGCAAAGCTGGCACTAGAGCTGGCACTAGAGCTGGCGAGGCAGCTTCTGGGGAGGAAACTAGGCGGGAGTAGGCTCAAGGGGAGAGCACTAGGGAGGAGGATAGTGGTGACAACAGTGAAGGAGGTCAAGGGACAATAACGACAACAACAGTAAAGAAGAACAACTTGAGATGATGATATTTGCTATGCAGTAAAACTAACCCGAGACTGCGAATCCTGTGAAGACTGAGACTGCGAATCCTGTGGAGACTGAGACTGCGTAGGGAGACAGAGGAAAAATTTTCCTGATCCACTGAGGTGGGACCTCAACCTACCCTGATTTGTAGAGAGAACTAAGTTGCTGAGTAGGTTGAAGTTGCTGATTAATTTGAAGAGTTTAGTGGTAGGGGAGCTACAAATTAGGGAGAGTTTATGTTATAGGGAGAGATCAGTGTAGAGGGAGAATTAGGTAGATGAGAACTAAGGGTAGGCACTGGTGAGTGCGAAGAGATGCACCCTGGTGACTGAGATAACCCGATAAGCGTAGAGGATTGAATGATCGTGGCGAGGGACTGGGGGAATTCATTGATGTGGCTGGTTGGGGCTAGTGGAGGCTAGTGGAGGCTGGTGCTAGACGAATTACAAGTGCGGCTTATCGTCTGACATGGTGAGGGTCTGGGGGTGCTGGGCCCTTGGAAGCAACTAGAGAAGTGCTCCAGGGAGTCCAGGGAGGTTACTGGAGAAACCACAAGGAAGCGAAATAACCCTAAAGAGGAACGAGGCGTATTTGAGTTCCCATTGAGCGTTCTTCTATGGCAACAAACCAATTGCCATAGGTTCACATGACGGGATTTTTGGTTCTGTTAAACGAGATGAAATTCATTGGCAGTCCCTGGCAGGAATGGTTGCGAGAGCAAGCCGGCGACGGAGTCCAATATTTACGAGAATCAGGACCCATCATACCTGAATCGTAGGACCCTGAACGGGTGCCACATGAATGGATCCAGGACGGGCGTTTTGGTGGGTATGGCAGTGATGGTAGGTCCATGAGTAGTGTCTTGATGGGGTACCCTTAGTAGTTTCTTCGTGGGGTGTACCTTGAGTAGTACCTGTCTGGTGGATGGGCCCTTGAGTAGTAGTTGTAGTTACCTGTTGAGTATTCCTTGGGGTACTCAACTGTTGTAGTCTATCAAGATCGCCTCCCTGGAACACCAGGAGTTCAAAGGCAGCAGTTGTAGAACCAACCCTCAGCAATAGTGCTCTTTACATGTTCAACCAATCAAGCGAAGGCCACTTCATATAGGAATGGTGTAGTATCTTTCCGGAAGTTGCGGGGTTCTGTCACAGCTGCGTATTTCTCGGTGATTGTGATTTCTCGGTGATTGATATGCAACGGTGATGGGTATTACTCGGAGATGGGTATAGCTCGGTTTTCGGTGTCTGACATGTAATGATACTTCTTGGGGATCGGAATTGGTCTGGGAACTCCTGGAGCTACATCACTTCATAGAATTGGTTATGCTTGTATAAAGCTGATATTAATTATATACATTTTCGTATCATTAAATTCATTAAGTTTTGGTGTTTGATTAACCTATTGGTAGTTCATATTTTGGTGTCATATCGTCATGTTATACTTCTCGAACAAATAACTTGGACGGAATCAGACTGTTTAATGGATCGGATAATCTTCTGGCACGAACAAATTTGTCATCACTTGTAGCCACTGCCAATAAGCCGTCTCTCAAGGCGATCCGAGCAACACTTTCCAGAAACTTCGGATACATCTTGATTCTCTTCCGCTTGTCAAGATCCCACAAACAGACCGCCCCATCACCTCCCGAGGTATAGAGAATATTGTTATCGGCAGAGGCAAGTGAATTCACGGGATACACCTCATCCACATCATCTAGCTTATTGTGTGAGCGATGACACTTGAAGGTAAACCGTCTGGATGCCTGTGCTTCTGGCGATGAGTCAAAGCTCTCGAGCGAGACTCTGCCATCCACAGTACTAACGGCAAATCCCAGTCCATCCACCAAACACTTGAGATCTTTGATCTGGTACTTGAGTCCCAATTCCCTTTGTTCATAAGGACGTTGGAGTTGACGTACATCATAAAGCTCGATTTGATTGGAATTGAGACCCAATGCCACGTAATTCTTCGCGGAGTCCATAGTAAATATCTTTCTGGGATGGTTACTCTGTTGATTGTCATAACCTGTACCAGCTTGAGTCTTCATCACCACCTTATGTTGCCGTATATCCACCACCCGAAACGTGCCATTAAAGGAAGAAGCCAACATGGAGTTTTCATCTCCACTTAAATTGGCCATATTATTGATTCCATTGCCAATTAAATCGGATTCTGGTAATTCTCCCACATTTAGCATGGGTTGTAATTTCATGTTCTCTTGATCCATTCGAAGAATTGACCCGTCCAAACACCCCACAAACGTATTGCCTCCCGCTTGAAGCAAACTCAACGGTGTTTCAGGACTAAGAAACGTGGATTGAAGATCGGCTCGATCGGCTTGGGTTTTCGAGATATCAAACACTAACACTCGATTATCCCATGAAGAAACCGTGAGCCGATGATCGTTAGAGATTTTGACATCTGAAACAATATCAAGATCGTGTGGAACGTTTAGTTCAATGAAATGACTCATAACAAACTGAGTTCTGTTGTGGTGGTTGTCTTGATGTTTGAGGATGACTATCGTGGTGGGGTTATAATTTGTGACATGTGACCATTGGTCGTGTGATGTGCTGAATAAGGTGGAGATATAGATTCGATACCAGGCAAATGGAGCAATTGTAGGTATGGTCTAATGGAACTGATGATGGTTGGAAAATCCTTCAGAGTTGAGTAATATTGTTGGTTTAACTTCTGTAATTATTGAGACCAAACGAGACCAATTTGAATGTAATTGTCACCTCTTCGGATGTAATTGATATCAATTGAGACCTCTTCGAATGTAATTGGCACCAATTGACACCTGTTTGAATGTAATTGACACCGAATGAGACCTCTTTAGACCTCTTACTATCCATAGTATTGCAGTATGGGTTTTGAGACCTCTTAGTTTAGTTAGGTTGTTCGCTTTTAATTTTTCTTTTTCTTTTTCCTTGATGGGTATTCATTATGGAATTAATATCTTTGCATTCTATGGTTATGCATTCCTTTTGCCTTTGTCTCTTTTGCTAGTAATCTTCGGTTTTCTGGGATTGGCTGACGACTGGACTTTCCAATTTCAAGCTTAATAATTTCACCGGGATCTTGGTCTGGTTCTACCCATTCGAAATTCTCTCCATGAGTGAGCCAAAATTCCAAAAACCTCAATTCTTCTTCAAGTTCATTTAAAACCATTTTATTCTTATATAATTTGGCCTTGAAATGGGCTTCAAGTCTCCACACTTCGGAATTTTGTTCATTTTCAACTTCAACCTCTGGTAACTCAAGAATTACTCCATTATGATCAAACATATTTAACCCTGTATCTTTCCTGACTTCACTATGATGGAAATTACGAACATTAACTTCATTATTTTCCTCATAGTGGGTGATGACTTTATTGATGGCCATGAGTTCTTCTTGGTGCATGTAATTATACCATAATGAATTGTAATATCGCCAACTTAAACGGGACAATTGGGTGAATAATGATATTCTTATCACTCCATACAATACCGTTCCCCCTAGAGCTGAGTTCAACAAGGTCCAGGCCGTGAACAGAAACAACGGGAGGAAATAACTCTCTATTAAACTGATTGCTAGGGTTGAAATAGAAAATATACCCAATGACTTGAGTGCCTGCTGTTGGCGTGATTTATAAAAGGTTGGTGATCCAATGGTCTTCTCGATAAGTACAAAAGAATTGTAGTAACCTTTCTGGTCCAATAGTGAATTCAAGATGGCGTACACCACTGAAACATCATAATTCGATGATTGGCTCTGAAACTTCCAATTGGCTTCTGCTATCTCCAAAAGATGGGAAGAGTCGGTGGATTGAGGTGGAGTGTAGATGAATTGTCTCACCAAATCGCCACTTGATACGAATGTTGACCAACAAGGTTCCAGGGATAAGTACTGCCAAAGTTGTTTGTCTATAGTCAGCTGGCTAGGAGACTTGATACTCAAAACCTCGTGGTTCCAATAGGTCTTTTGCAGGATAAAGTTCTTAGCATGGCGCTGGATGATTCTGCTAGCTCGGATGCAGTCTGCTAAGAGAGACTTCTTATCTAGGGATGGTGGTGGACGGGACTTAAGGCGCTTGGTAAAGGTCTCATAGTTAAGGGGCTCTCGGGAGTAATAATTGGTGAAATTTCGCCGGGAAAAAGCCTGGGAGGGGGCAATACTAAAGCTGAACGATTTGGCCTGGTTCTGGCACAAGAATAGCCTCGGTATACGCTTGAAAGAACATCGTATCTCCATTAGTTAGTTTAGGCTGTAATAACTAGATAAATGGCCCTGACTATATGCAGGACGCGGTTGATCTAAAGATGCGTTTGCGATAATTTGGCAGACGCCGCACCTTAGCGGATACCCGAACGGTTTGGGACCGATAAACTGCCGGAATAGAAGCACGTTGGCGGGACAACGGTTGTCATATCAACCCATCCACCAATAAATATCACCAGCAAACTGAAGAGAACTCCAGTTTAAGCCATAATACTGCCACTAGGGGATTAGGGGGTTATCACGTGACCATAATTACTCTTCCCGATTGGGAAAAAGGTAAATATTAACCATTAACCCCCATCTATATCACCAACTTCACCACATCTTTCGTCAACAATGTCCTTCACCCCTCCAGGTCCCCACGGCCCATTTGGCCCTTCTGGCCCCTCTGATAGGTCGCCATCTGACCATCAATCTGGTTTCCCTTCTCCGACTCCCTCGGGAACTTTAACGACTGTTGAACCATCATCAGATCATCACCAGCCAACTTATTCAGTTGATCATGAAACTGCTTCAAGAACCTCCAGAAACTCCAGAAACTCTTCTCAATATTCCCACGGCTCTAATGCCTCAGATAGTCATAGCCAGAACTCCCGTAAAAGCATTGCCAGTGACTTCAAGGGATTCCAACCTCCGCAAGCACCCAGAAATCGTAATGCTAATGCCACTGGCAATAGAGAGTCATATCTTTCACTGTTTTCAGATTATTCCGCCAGAATTGATAATGTGGATGATATGGGAGCTCAACCACGGTTGGTCAAGTTGGTTGCGGGTCATGAAGGAGAAAGAGAATTAGGAAGCTCTCATCAAATAGCCATCGATATGTCAGATCTTCAATCCGAAGCCTCATCAGTGAATTTCGGTAAACTTCCTACTCTCCGCAGCCCAGTACTGAAGAATGTTCCTGATGTCAAGGTACTGCCAGATTATTCTTATGATACGAATATCGAGGCTGCAGTTCCTCGTAGATCTCCAAGAAGACCCAAATCTGAGATCATTTCAGGGTCTAATGTGCCACCTTTACCCGGAGCTTCAGAACTGAAGAAGAAATCCAAGCATAGAAAGCACAAATCATTGGCTTTGAGTGATGATTTGGATGAATTGATGAAATCGGCTAGTAATTTGGAGTCAGTAGATTACGAAGCAGAAATTGAAACAATTGACCAGTCACTGAAACTTGACCATGATATTGAACATCAACATGAACATGAACATGAACACGATATTGAAGAGAAACCATTGAAACATTCTTCAAGCTCAGAAGGGATTCATACGGATAAAGACCTTGTATCTCCAGAAGATTCAGTTATAACCATCGTCAAGCCTAGAGATGCCAAGTTCTTACCACCAAGACCTTCAGTGGAAAATCTAAGAAGAGCAAGAGAAGTTAGTAATGCTCTTAAGGATGAACCCAATTCTTCTTCCCCTGAAAAAGTTCAAGAATCCATCCTTCCTGTAAAGAAAGCTTTGGTGGATGGTGTACCTTTAACTCCAGGGGTTGAATATCATACATCGCAAGAAGAACCACAGAATGAACCTATTCAAAATCGAGCCAGATTAGTTGAAATTGGTCAACCTAAAACAGAAGATAATGATGATAATAATGATGTTGAAAGTAAAGAATTATTAGCCAGAACTGAAGACAATTTTGAAGATCTTAAGTCTCGTCAATCAGGCTCTTCTTTCTACCCAGATAGTAGAAAATATTCAACTGGTAGTTATCATGTCAAAAATACTACTGAACCTGTTCCTGTTGGACAAATCCCTCACCTGCCTCCAAGACCTTTACATACTAATGATGATGACGAATATTATGACATTGGAGAACCAGTTCTTATGCACAAACCTTCCAGGGGAAAGTCTGTGAAGGAATCTATGAAAACTCCTACCCATAGACGTACCAAAAGTAAGAGCAAAAAGGTAAAGAGTGTTCGTGCATCAAGAGAACTTAAACCTTTCAGTTATAATACCTTGATAAGTTTATTGGAAAGTATGAATGGAACTATCATCGGAGAAGAGTTTAGTCAATTGAACTTACCAGTTAAGGAGAAGCAATTAATTGAGAAGATTGTTGACTCCTTATCCAGATTAACTCTGGATATGGTTATCGATGAACATCGGTATGAAATTGGAATTCAACGTTTGGAGAAGGCTCTTCGAGTATTGGAAGGTTTTATGTAAATTCCTTCGATTTGTCATAAAGTCTTTGATATTCTCTTAAATCTTCGATTTGGTCATAAAATCTTGGATTTTCTCTTGATATCTTTGATTTGGTCTTGAAATCTTGGAACTTCTCTTGAATCTTGGATTTTCATTTGCATCGTGTCATCTATTCAATACTCTGGAATGTATTCATTCGATATGTTATCATAACTGGTATTTGATAATTTGGTATTTTCACCAAGAAACAGTCTCTTCGAAATACGTTTACATTGTTGAGATCTCTAATTGTCACTATAGATACATTAATAATACATTACGACTATACCTTGTCGGACATAAATAAAATCCATTCACGCTAAATTTCTCTCTCTAAGAAATAATTTATATTTGACTCAAGAATTCTAAATTTTATCCAACTTCAGATACATCAAGAAGCAATTTGATACTTTTAACATTACTTCTTCCACCAATTCTATATTGATCAAGAAGTCATAATTTAATTTGATCAAACTAGGAGATTGTGATTCGGTATTTTCGGAAATTGATGTGGTTGAAGAAGGAGTTTGAACTTGAGCTTGAGCTTGATTGGATCTTTGAATGTTTTTCTGACATTCCATATCTATTTCATTAAATGATTTCAAAATTAATTCAAAGAGTCCTTTATACTTCAAATTCTTCGAATTTAAATTTTCTTTCAAGGAAACTTTAATGAGATTTTTATTTGATTTATCAAATTTGTTCCGCTTGAAGTTTAAAGTAATGACGATTTTATCTTTCAGGATTTTCTTTGGTGAGGCAGGATTGACATGATTGATATAGAAAATAAAACTCAATTGATTTAATGAAGTTAATTTAACATCAAAAAATATTTTTGGTACATTCAAACTACCCACTTTAGGCATCGTTTCCAATTCTCTAAAATTGCTCCTGATAGTGGTGATTGAATTCAAAATTGGGTGGAAATCTTTGAGATATTTAATGATACCAACTATTACTTCGGTATCTTTAACTTGGTTTTCTGAGGTTTCCTTTGAATTCGAATCTTCCACTTGATTATTTTCATCTAATTCATGAGTTCCCTTGGATTTCTTGTAGTGCTGACTCAAGTAACGATTCAAGAAAATTAATATAAGAGACAATTCATTATCATTAGCTTGAAGGTTTTTTGCTTTGTCTGGATCCTCTAGTTTAACGCTTTCATGACTAGCTTTTGTCGCTAAGGTGATGGCATCACCTGCTTTATCTGGAAGTCTTATCATTAACTCCTCAAGATTTTCATCAACTTTAATTGTGATATCATTAATAGAATTATCAATGACCTTGATTTTGTTTTTATTTAATTGATCCAAGATTTTGATTAACTCATTGAGTTTATTCAAATTGTTAAAAATCAAGTCAAGTAAATTTTTCGAAGTTGAGGATGATTCTGAAAATTCAAGAACATCCTCAGGTTTTCCTGTACCACCTAATCTGGAAGTAAGGTTCACCATGTCGTTGATTTCGAAGCGTTGATGGTCTTCGTCTATTTTGATTATACTATCGGTTGAATTTTTGATAGCAAGGTTCCTCAAGTTTCCGAATAGTTTGAGTTTCATTTGAGTTTGTTGATTAATATTTATCAAATTAATCTTTAAAAATAAACTCGTAGATGAATTGTAAATAGGAATTAAATCATTATCATTATACAATAATAATATTGATTCGTATGAAATTGGGGAAGCTTCTCTTTGAGGCAATGGATCAGGTGTGTTACTTAAACCATTAAGTAAATCACTGGTGTTCTCATCAATAACTTCTTTTTTGATATTGTTTGATTCAATTGGTTTCTCTGGTTGATCTAAATCATTAAGTTCAATATTGAACTTTCTCAAAACTTCCTCAACCTTTCTAACCTTTAAGAATTTGATATTTCTAATCTGTAATTCTTCAAGTACCATATGATCTATGATCATATTAGAACATAATTTGGATAAGCTGGAGAAGAACTTGAAATCTAAAACCACAACTTGATCAAGTTCATCGATAGAATTATTTTCTTCTAATTCTTTTGAACGAAGTTTTTGAATCCATTGAATCTTCCAATCTCCATTAATGGACTTGATTCTTGATACCCACCAATGGGTATTATTTGTGATACCATTGGTTAAATTAATTAAAAACCACGATGATGGCCAATTCTTTCTTCTATAAAATTGAATCTTTGTCAGAGATGTGGGTAAATTTGTCAGGATGAAGTTGAAAAGCTTGGTAGTTTCATAATCACTCAACTTGATGATATCATTGTTGATCCATTCTGTGGTAAGAAGTCGATTATGAATTTCTTTATTGAAAGTTTCCAATCTCAATTGAATGAGAGAATCAACAACATTATTAATCAAATCTTGTTCACTAACAAATGATTTATTTTGAATTTTAATTGGGATAGAATTGATTCGTTTAGTGAACAGGTTTTGTAACGGAGTTGGATCAATGAAGTAGAAAAACCCTGTGGACGGATTGATGGCAAAGATGGTTGACTTCTTGGGAGAAAGCTTGACAAGCAATTGATGAGGAGATATGTATGATACTTGATTCTCTTCAGTAGGAGAAATAGCTGAAATCCGCGAGGAGAATTGATTGAATATACTGGATATTAATCCTTCAGAATGCTTGTTGATGATTATATTCATAATTAATTCGATGCTCAAATCTGATTCTTCTTCATTGGATGTTTCATCCACATCATTATCAGTTTCGGACATAGTGGATTCTTTGAAAATATCCGTTATTCCATGATCTTTGATGTATCTCCCATTTTTGAACCATCTGAAATTCAAATTATAAGATCTGTCAATTCCAATTTCGATGAAGGATTTCCAATTTCTTGATAAATAATGGCCACACCAATAATTGATAATTATTAAAGACTTACCATTTTGATAATTGAATTGAATACTTCCCTTCCATTTGGAATTTGATGCCAAATCTCTCAACTGTTTTGCAATCAAATATAACTTGAATGAAATAGAATATTTGTGAAGAAGTTCATACAAACCATTCAATCCTTGATTTAATAAAATATTATTGACAATCTTTTCGAGCTTTTCATGAGATTCACGAGGTAATCTGGTGGTGATCTTGTTATGTCTATGAGTTATGAGGGAAGTTTCGGGATTGATACCAAACAAAAACTTAAAATCAACAAAATAGAATGGAGACTTGTAATAATCTTCATCACTATCAATGATCACATCATTTGCCACTGTTATTGAGACTTGGAATTCATTGGGTATAGAAAAGAATATACGTCCATCTTTGATTTCGTAATCATTCAAAAAACGGTCTGGTATATCCGTTAAAGCAATACGGGTCATTAAAATCAAGTTAAGATCTTGTAGAACTTCCAATGTCTTTTCAGGAGTGATGTTAGGTACTTTGATGAAATTATATGATGGCAATTGTGGTCTTCCTTTAAGAAGAACCTCCAAACTGGTGACCAAATCTGAATTTGGAAGCTTAGCACCAGAAAAGCTGTTTAAAGCATTCAACTGAAAGCTTAATTGTTCAAAATGAAACTCTTGCATACGGAACCAATTCAAAAGATCGATGAATTTCGATACATCTTTGGCATTGGTGGCCCATTTCACAAGTGTATATAGCTTAATAAAGTCCTGACGTAAGGATATGATTAGTTTTAAGAAGTTCTTCTTCCGGGTGGAGTCAGACTCGGTGTGCTTTGTGCTGGAGAGATTCTCTATGAGGGTGGTGATTTGTTTATAAGCTTCTTGAGTGTGGAACTTGAGGATATTGGACAAGGGGACGATATTGTTGGTGATATGAGGTATCTCCGGTATAGCCCTTGTTGGGGTCCGTGTTCCGTTTATTACCGGCTCGGTCATGTTGGATGCTGTGTATATGATGGATGCACCCTTCAGAGTTTACTAAGGTTATCAGGCGGGTAAAGGAAGCTGTGATACGGTGAAACGGTGAGAAATCCCACGAATTTGTCCTATTTTTTGAAGGTATCACACTCTAAATCAGCTGTGTTTCTCTATAGGACGAATGATTGGTCCTGAATACCGATGGAACGGGTGAATCTCGACGTGACGGCCGCTGAAGGTTTGATTGGTTTATGGGAAGAATAGGTCAATTTACCAATAAAGAAGTTCGAAACAAGAAAACCAACTTGTTCTAGAAGGTTCGATTGGGTTCTAGATGTCACGAGACGAAGTGGAAATGAACGATTGGATCAACTCCACCGGTAGTCTGATTATTCAGATGAAGACCTAGTGATGAAAGGTGTTGATGAAAAGGTGCGTGAGGCAGTCTGGTAGTTTAAGGAAATTAGAGACTAGCGAGAGAATAAGGAAGAATAAGGAAGAATGCGAAGATTAGTGAGGGAGTTGGGAGGAAGGAGAATTTGGTAGGGAGAGAATGCGAAAAATTGTGAGAAAAAGAGAGCAAAATAGGGAGGGAAAGAGAGAAAAATAGTGAGAGAAAGAGAACAACTGCGAGTGAGGGTAGGTGAGTGTGGGTGAGATGGGAAGAGTTAATGAGGCATAAGATCTGCATTGCGAAGGTAACAGATTTGCCGTACTAAAATTAGGGATTAACCAAACTTAGTGAGAGTTCACCAGCTGAATAGTGAGAGTTTAAGTTGAAAAGATGAAAAGTTGAATAATTGAATAATAAAAAATTGACCAGAATTAGGAGTTTCGGGTTATGTGATCTCGGGTTATGTGGGGATCTCGGGTTATGTAGGGATCTCGGGGTTTAGCGAAACCTTAGAATGATATCTGGTAGCATTAGGAATGAGAATTAGATTCTGCTCTAATTGAGTAGACGTCTTTGATAAATATAGTCAATAGTTCAGCATTACCATTAAACTAAGGTTATCCTTATACACAATTCCTGTATATAACCATGCTTGTATCATACACATACTTTCTTAGGATCTAAAGTTAATCAATAGTGATTAATTATCATGCTTTATCATGTTTAATCTTTCATGTTACATTTTGTCTCGTTTTAAATTTTTCTCATTATTCACTAGTCAAATAAACAGTAAGCTTTTCTTAGACTTGAAATGGTACTAATTCGTAATGGATTCTTAACTCTTTATTCTCCATAATAAAGATGGTTTTAAATGCATAAAAGCGTTTAGTAGAAGTCTAAAGCTTAGAAGATATTTATCAACTATTTATTAACTTTTACTTATTAACCACCCCTGATTGGATGAATTTATGAATTATGAGTAAAAGATGAATAAGTATAAGATGAATAAGTAAAAAATGAATAAGTAAAAGATGTATAATTTTATTTAAAATACAAGTATATATTACAAACATGAACATGAACAGCGTGACGTAAAAGATTGAACAACTCAGATTGATTTGGGTTGGTTTGATTGTTCATAATGAAGAAGAATGAAGAAGGAATGTAAAAGTATTAATGTAGTGGTAATTATAATGAAAATGAAGGAATTTTGATATGAAGGAATTTGATATGAAGGCATTTAATATCAAAGAAGTTAATATGACGAAAACCTGTTGGGGACTCCAGCCTTGATCCAACTATATTTATCTTGGTTCAATAAATCTCCAATAGTGGCTCTTTTATCCTTTCTAACCAAAAGAACATCAACAATGCTCTTCAAATCTCTAATGATATCCTTTATAGCGGGATCAATCATGTTCAGCTCTTCAAGGTATTCATTCACTTTGAACCAATCCCAATCAATCATGGCGATACGATGAGCGGAATTTTGTTTGGAAAGTTTTCTCCGGATAACTGCTGGAGAAACTCCTGAATTTTGAAGAACTGACAATGGAGGAAGATCAAATGGTAAACGACCTTCCAATACTGCATAAATTAATACACCCACCGACCATGAATCAGTCAATTTACCATTATACTTAAGACCCATAAGTAATTCAGGTGGGATATAATCTTGAGATCCACATCTAGTAGAAAGTAATTGATCTGCTCTCTTTAATTTCTTAGACAATCCGAAATCCGTTAAGTTGGTCATTGGATCCTCTGAATGTGTAGCATAGTTAATCAATTCATCAAATGTATAATTCAAAAGGATATTTTCCAATTTGATATCTCTGTGAATTATGTCCTTGGAATGCAAATATCCCACTGCCACAACAACTTCACTAACAACTCGCTTAATGGCCATCCAGTAGTCTAGAGTCATAATTTGTTTATGTTTGTTAAGAAACTCGTAAAGGTTTCCTCCAGGACAATAGTTCAAATATAACAATTGATCTGCATTCATTTGAAGAACTCTGTATTCCAGGATATTGGATTCTTCTAAAGGACTGCTGGCGTAATCTTTCTCTGGGTGAATTTCAGTTTCACTATCAAGAACTAATTCTGATTCTATTTCTTGCTTACCAATTGACAAATTAATATTATAATCGATCAATTTGATGATACAAGGATGATCAATTTGAAAAAGAATGTTAAGCTCTCTCTTTATAAATGACTTGAAATTCGACACTTCATTGGCGTACTTTGTGGGTATAGTAATGATCTTGACCGCAACTGATTCCGTAGCACTTCTTGCAAGTACCACAGTGGAGAAGTTTCCAGAACCAATCTCTTCCACAAATTGAAACAGTCGATCGAGCTTGTTGGAATAGAAGACATGATTGAAATATTTGGAACCTGATTGAATTGTGACAGTTTCCACACTTGCATGAGGACTTTTATGTGAAATTCTATGTGGAGATGCATGAGCAGATTCAGGAGACGTGGCTGATGAAGAAGCAGAAATTGAAGGTGGAGTCACCGGTGATGAAGCGCTCGAAGAATTGTTTGATTTGATTTCGGTTTCATGGGATGTATTAGAAGAAACTTGAACAGGATTAGATACAAATCTTTTCTTGGAGTTGGTTGCACTGTTCTCAAGAAGGGAATTTTTTCTACCCAATGCTGGTATTGGTTTGTATTCTGAAATAACACGGGTGGAACCAATTACATGATCTGATGGATTATATGCTTCTGAAAGGGTTAATTCATCATTTGAATCTGATCTAAACTGTATGGGAGTTCTTCCTGGGCTTCTTCCTGGACTACTTCTTGGACTTCTTTTAGCAATAGAATCAAGAATTGGAAAGGCTGAATCCGGAGATGGGTAGAAGTTATAATTATCGGAAAAGTTCCCATTGGGTAAAACTGGAGTTGGAAGTTGGGAAATACTATCAAAGGAGACTTTAGATGGAGAAATGGTAGGAGGAGAAAACGAAAGAGGTTCACCTAAACTTCCCATAGCTGTTTTATTGGTGATATTCTTAAAATTTGGTAAAGGAGCCTTAAACGAATCCGATCTTGTGTTGGGATCACTGATGTTTTCATCGCTATTGTTGAGAGCACTCTTTAGCACATCAATTTTGAGATTAGATGGAAATCTGGAATTCGTTCCTCCTGATGGAGGACGGAACATGTACTCGTTGCAGAGCTCCGGTATAGGTGACGGAGATGGAGTAGTAGATGGCAGTGATTCAGACTGCATGATGACGGAGATAGATATTTGATGTGGACGGATGTTGTGGTAAAGTAAAACTGGAAAGTCCAACCGCTAAACCTTAAAAGAAAATAGCCAATGATCTGAATCAGATAAAGGGTATTCAAATAGGTGACTCAGTATGTTTGTTATGACTCAATGCTTCGAAACTGATGACTAATCTTCAATATCGTGAGCTTGAGTAATAGAAGGATGATGTAACGATCCTAAGAATGGAATATGGTCAGACGGGGATTCTGGCACTTAATACTCGCTTGAAACAGGTGGTGTTGGGTAATGAACACTCGGAAAGGTGAGGGCTGATGGTGATGGCTGAGATGATGGCCTGAGGTTTTAGGCTGTTCCGCGAAAATGGCCCACTACTGACAAGTTAAACAAAGAAGTCAAGGGTTTCAGATATTTAAGAAACCAGGAAGGACAAGCAAATGTTTCAGTTTATTTTGGTGGTATTTGCTGATCAAACCAAGCGTGTTTGAAGTTTGAAGATGAGGTTGAAGTTGAAGTTGACGTTGAAGTTAATTATCGTAAGCCAGCTTCTGGTGAAGTACTGGATGGTGGGGGCGCGATGGTGAGGAGGTTTGGGTAAAGGAATGTAGATATTAAGGAATGTATGACCGAAGAGACCAAGCGCTAAGCTAATGGCGGGAACGGACTGGTGGAAAGAGCAGTGGTAGAACTGGTGAGGTGGAGAAACGATTTGTTTGTCTTATCTGTGAGGTTTGAAGAACAATAGGGGTGTCAAGCGCTGAGGTGGGAATAGGTGGGACACGCCAATGGCGGTGAGTGAGGAGAGGACCAGGCAGGTAGAGGGATGGAGTCGGCAAACTACCAAGAAGGTGGAGCCGATGAGGATGGGGAGGATGGGGGAGATTGGAAAGAAGAAGATGTAAGATGGTTTACTTGGTGGTAAAGACTGACCGGAGGGCAACCACGGATGACACGGGGGACGGACATATGTACAGTCCGCCTAGTGAGCAGAGAGAAGAGGTGGGGTGGAGGTGGATGACACATTGCGGAGGCGACATCGCGACATCGCTGTATCACGACATTGGGCAGCATGCAGCATGCATGATGGAGAGGGAGAGGGAGCAGCCAGTCCAATAGTTTAAGTGAATGAATATAAAGCTAGTGCTGGTTAAAGGTACGCGGTGTCCAGGTGGCGGTATGAAACCACCCATTCAGTCGCCATGTCATTTTAGTTGGGATACGGGATTTGGTCGTGGGATTTGGATTATGGTTGTTGTTGTAGCCAATCAGGTTGCATCGAGGTAGGTGACCATACGGCTGCATAACCTGGCTTTTAATTGTGCATAGTGCATTATGCGCACGACACATCCTCACCAAATGCTTCATACTGATGGCGGTGGTCTATGCACCTCACGCATCTAATGCAAGGTGCGCTGGGTCAAGATGTCAAGTGAATCTCGTATACTTGCACCCATGGTGGTATACGGGTCTGTGGGGCCCAGTCAATGGGGGCTCAAGCTGGCAGGGCGACTTTACGTGCCCGGTTCGCATGTTTGGTTGGAACTGGGGGGGGGGAATCTTGAACGCCTTATTCAAAGTTTCCAACCGAGGGCGGGGCCCGCATGGCTCTCTTTACTCCCTCCACTTTAGCTGGTTACATTTCGTGGTACCAGCAAGTTTTTTTTTTCAAGCACTCGTCTAATTAGGTTACATTATTCATGTTGCCGTACCCATGTGCAGTTCCCGTGTGTGCAGGATCAACCTGACAATTGTAAACTCGGGATTAAGTTTCCCGGGGTAAATCGTGAGCTTAACTCCGGGAGTTTGAAAAATCCAACGATCTACGGGTAAATTTAACTGTTGGGGAAACAGTAAATCACGGAACATATCCCCCGGCATTCCCTCAATCGGAGACTATTGATCCTGCTCACTAGGCGCTAAGAAGTTTTGATGGGAACTAATCCATCGGAATTAACCCGTGAAAATTTATCATGTTGGGTAACTGCATGGAGAGAATATTATGGCATGCAATTCAGAATATCCAAACCCCTGGTTTCACGGTAATGATGGGTGATGGGTGACGGGTTACGTAATCGGGGTATTTTAAACTTTTACGGAGAAGTGAGCCAGCCACTCGGAGAAATATTCCGAACCTCATGTGACAGATTCACCAATTTTTACCTATTCTAAGTTTACAAGGTTTACCATTTGGTTGTATTATTCATTACTGAAATGAAGACCTGTACCTCTATATTAACCGTACCTAAATTAAGAATTAAATTACCTCTTTTCGAATACACAATCGGTATTCTTTTTATTACATCCCTCACACTTGTTGAGTTCGGAGTTAAACACGCACTTTACCTTTCTCTTACGACAAAACACACATGAGCTTTTGCGAATGTGGCCATCTTGAGAATCTTGAAGTGTCTTAGACAATGCAGAAGTGAGTGAAGAAAGGGACCTCTTGGTAGGAGGAAGCTCCTCCTTCTTCTTGACCACCTTATGGATGGACTTCTTCCTTGCGGCTGGTGCATCCAATTCATGCAGTGGAAGCGATGCAGTCTGCACCAGTGCCAGCACTGGCGAGGAAGATGTAGAAGCGGTTCCCGCAGCCACGGGAGAGAAGCTGTAGGAAGAAGACCCCGTAGAGCCAGTACTGTAAGACTTCTTGTTGTTCAACATGATATCCTCTTTGGTGAATCCCTTGGAGAAACAGCAGGCAAGGCCCTTGACATTACAGGACTTGCAGCTCTTAAACCTGATCAATTTGGAGTTGGATACAATGACATGCGAGTCTTCAGGAAGTGATTCCTTAACTGCTTCACCACGCATCAACCGATCGATCTGATCCAGGTTAAGGTCCCGAGGGTACAGAGTTGGCAGGGTGGCGTCAAACGTCTTGGACACGATGGTGATGACTGCGTTGCACTTGACCTTGCGGGCTCTGCATGAGTCGCATGAGGGTCCCAAGCGTTGTCTGCGTTTTTGGTTCTTGTCCTCCTTGTCGGACACCGACACAAGGTCGGAATTGGCCATGTTGGGCAGCGACATTGGCAGCAGCGATGCCAGGCTGGATGGCTGAGGCAGCACCAGATGACGTTGAACTGGACTGCTAAGATGATGAAGGGCGGTGGCAGTCACATGATGATGGTGGTGATGGTCTTCAATTGAAGCGATGGTGGCACTCAATAATCCCAAGCCACTAACAGCATGTTGCTCTTTGGCAGGAGGCAGAACCGAGAGCTCGGGGCCTCGGTAGGAGTCCTTGGTGGTGGTATAGTTGGAGAGACGAGTTAAGGGAGGGAGGATTACCGGGTGGTTGATGGGGCCCAGGTTATAGTCGGTAGAAGGACGGAATTGTCTTAAAATCGGTTCAAGTGGAGGCAACAGAACATGGTGGGGAGCGATATTAGCAGGCTTACTTTGAGACATGATAGAATACGACAACAAGTCGTTAGACGACGCCATGTTGAAGGGACCGAGTTAATTATGGGGAACTTGAGATGGGGACTAGCGGTATATATAGTGGGTAGGAAAAGGTTTCTTTTTGGGGTTAATGGATTTCCTGGGGTAGGGAAGGGAAAGTGTCTTTTTTCCTTGTCCTGATAGGACGGGGGTCATGCGGGTCCTATTTGGTATTTGGTTTACCCTACAGTGCCACCGAAAATTGAACACTGAACACATTCAAACTGTAGCCGGAGTTTGTCCTCGGTATCTCACACCACCACAAGAAGCCAGTGGTACATTGGAGCCATGAATCATTGGGCCCGGACTCCGGGGCCTAGAGCTACCTAAGGTGAAATAGATACGGTGGGTGCATTTGGTGAATTTGGGGCATTTGGTGCTTGGTATGCGTCTTGTGCGTTTTGGTGAGAGACGCCGAGGAATCTACCGTGACTAGACCATTACCGGGCCAGGGGGTGCATCCGCACCCCCGATCCCCGACAGGAACTCCGACTACCTCTCACTACAACCCCTTGTAATTGCTCAATTTACCTTGACGGAGTACCCCGACAAACCTTATGGATCCCAGGGGCTGCCCCGCGTGATTCTAAGCTTGATTATCAGCAGACCTAGCAACTCCGATGATACAATCATTCAAGAAGGCCCTTACCCGTTGATACAAAATCAGGCGACTTCGGACTGCGGCAAACGTTGCAGGAATACCTCGGAACATGAGTCGTCCTGCTATGCCAGGGGCTGCAGATTTTCCATCGGTCAAACTCGGGTGACTTCGGGTGATTCCACTTTACTAACCAGGACTACCTCTGGGTAGTGCACGGCCTCTCTCTGTCCGGTCACATGAGTCTGGTCAACTGTCTGCCGACTTGCCGAGTGGGGCGGCCGGTTTAATCTGTAAACCATCTCCACATCTCACACCGCCACCGCCCTCCACCAAAACCAAAACCACAACCACAGGCATAAACTTAAGGCGACACAGAGCCATAATCATAGCCGTAATCTCACTCTAAACTCCGGCAGTTCACTCCTCAAAGTATTACTGATCATCTTCCGCCACCCCACCATCTCCGCCATCTCCACCATCTCCACCATCTCTCATCTCCGCTTTGTCCTGGTTGAGATTGTTCTCCCTCCACTAGCTCCACTCGCTCCACTTGGACCGCTAACTCCACTCCTCCCCATTCAATGTTAGGACCCCCCACGGCCATGGTTCCCCCCCTCTACACTCCCCTCCAACCGACAGTTCTTGCCTGTAGTCGGGGTGCAGCCTCGCCCATCTCCGCGTCGGAATAGGTGCACATGACTCCTCGACGCCCCCCGGATGACTCGTCTCCAGCAATTCGGATTTCGGAGCCTACCTCCGGAGGATGAGATGCATCTGTGTGTCCTGCACATAATCCCCGAGGGCTGCATGTCCTGTCTGAACAATCCCATCGGCTCCATTCCTGGACTCCCACTCCGCTAGGAAAGAGGAGACAGAGGGGATGGATTTCAGGTGCTGGTTAGAGGGCAGTGCAGTGGGGCTTTTGGTGACATGTGGTTTAGACAAATGAGGAGTTTTGTTTAGATGAATTTGGTACTTGATAACCCTCGGTTATCACCCTTGCTTTGGTAAAGTTTGATGAAACACCCCGGCTCGATTTATTGACACCGTAAATGCAGCAATATTCTTTGAATTGTTGGCACCCGGGGCCTCCGGTTCCTAGCCTCCGGTCCCAACTGCGGTCCCGGTGTTCTGTTGTCCATGTGATGGATCTTTTCCGACTAAGTATGTCCGGGAGTTGTACCTCCGTACCGCTGTCACTCAGGCGGCCGTGTCTGGTGCGACTCATGTCCATCTGAGTCCGAGTCCGAGTCCGAAGTGGCCCCAGACCCGCGCCCCATGCGGATTCCCCTCGGCGGGTCCCCTCTTCCTGATAGTAAAGGTTCATTGTCCAAAATAGGAAACTTCCCTTGGCCCGGGAACAGGGTAATATCGGAATCGTTGGGGAACGGCGTCGGACATGTTTCGGGGCTGACGCATGCTCCGAATACCGTCGCTTAGGTTTACGGTTTCGGGCTAGAGGGCATCACACCCACCTCAGCATGCATCCTTACCGCAATACATCTCAGAACTGCTGATTCCTTCCAGTGGCAACCAAAACCAAACTCAAGGAATTGACGGCAATATCTTGTAAAGGCGTAGCAACCTCTGAAATCTGAAAAGCAGTCATATTCACGAAAATAAAAAATAACTTTGCCTCTTCAGCTCCTCAGTGATCTGGGGCTTTCCCCAAATATTCATGGGAATCAGTCTACCTTCTCACTATATGGATGAATCAAGAATCAAAAAAGAAGCCCGATGCGGGGGTCGAACCCGCAACCTTTTGATGTCCTTCATAAGAGTCAAACGCTCTACCGATTGAGCTAACCAGGCATTTCTTGAAAGTTTTTTACATGGGAAAGCTAATACTTGTAGTATAATACCTATCACATGCTCTTTTACTAGTAAACTGGTTTCAGTGGAAAAGATAAGGAATTTATATTGGTTAGTTGGATTGGGATCCTTTACGTAAATACTTGTGTGCAGTCTGGTGTTTAGTGAGAGTTTTCAATTGACATGGTAAGTCAGTAAATGATATGGAACCCGTTAAAATTGACTAGTAGAATTCTTTTGGTCGTGTTCTTGTCTCTTTTTACGCTGTTTTAAAAACTATGGATTGGTCTGTAATTGTAATAATTCTAAAATCAGGTCAATTTTTGATAAATTTACAAACTTAATTTAATAAATAACGAAACTTAAGATAATTCAGTGGGTAAAAATGGAAAAAAAGGCATAATTCCATCTGAAGACAAGAAACCTACTCTGATTCTTCAATCAACATCCCAGCCTTATTCAATAGGTTGTACCACCGGTTTATTCCAAATTATTCTGAAACATATTTAGTATTCGGTACGCACACGCCCATGCTGATAAGGGGAGAACGGCTAAAAAATAGCTTATTCCCCATAGATAAGCCTTAAGATCCCACGTAAGGATACTTGGATTATTTGGCAAGCTTAAATCTCAAACCCACTAAAACCGACCAAACCTCACGTTTCCCGGTGTTAAGTCATTGCCACCGGCCATTTGCACTCAATGACGTCATGCGACAACTCTACAACATGTGGACTGATTCGTTGGACTCACTCATTCCAGCCTTGTATTTACATCCCAACCGCTTATTCCATGCTACAATGCCATTCTGTCTTCGTGTAGCCAAGTGATACCCCCACGTCCCCATATCAGCCCTTGAGGTTCATCGATCGAATCCCCCACCATCCCCCACATCCCCCATAACCAACTCTACTTTCCACAACAGCATATTTTAGCAGACCATGCCAGACTGTTCCAGTCGAATCTCTTTACAATCACGAGACCTTCCAGCTCGGAAATGAGAAATGATGAGAAATGATGAGAAATGTGATGAGAACTGCCTCGTTAACATGGTCGTTATCTCAAGGTTTAAGACTCCATCTCACGGGTCACGTGACCGATCTGGTATATTTACCTTTTCCCCAATCGGGCCTCCATAGTCCTCATTAGTTAACATTCCCTTCCTCAACCTCCTTCCTCTACATCTTTCCTCCTACCAACCAACCCTCCTTCCAACCTCTCTCTCCACCTCATCCCGTGGTCCGTGTCTCCTGAATTTCCAACCTCCCCCTCCCCATCCTTTCCAGGCTTCATCATGGATTTTGGTATCACCCATCACCAGCCGTTTCTGGATCAGCCTTTTCCTGACTCCAACCCTACTGCTTCTCCTTCCTCGTATAACTGTTCCTTCAATACGTCGTTAGAGCTCAGTACTCCCATCAAGAAGATCCGCAACTTGACCATCCATTCTCCCAAACAATCCATGTATCCCAGTCTAGATGATATCTTGTCTCCTACCACTCAAGAAGAACGAGAGCCCCCCAACCCCAGCCATTCGGGGACTTCACAAATGACCCTTTCTATGCTTTCCAAAGGTTACTCCAAAAAGATCACCAACAACGTGCTCGAAGAGCTCAATACCAGGGCCAATGAGATCTCCAAATCATTCAATTCTTCATCGTCTACTATGGCATCTACAGAGTCCAGAACTTCTGTTGCTTCCCATTCTGCTAGAGCAAGAAGAGCTAAACGGTATAGTGGAATCCATCGGTCCAAATTCAATAATATGGAATCAATCTCCACTCATTACGCTGTTTCAACCTCCATGGACAAAAACCCCTATACTTCTAATTTCATTCAGTCTCAACACCAAATCCCTACCCCCAACCTTGTTCCTTCATCGCTGCAATTCAAGTCTTCACCCATCAAAACATTGGAAGCCAGACGGTCCGTTTCAGATGATTCCGAGTCACATTCTAAACGTAGAAGAACCCTTAATGGTCCCGATGATATACCCAACTTCAAACCTTCGTCCCTCACAGCTCCTTCAACCAAGGCTGGAATACCCCCCTCATTGAGTAATATCCCTTCAAGTCCTATTCGAAAGATATCACCTTCCAAATTAGAACCATCCAAAATATCACCCTTCAATATGGAATCATCCAGAATATCACCTTTAAAAATGGAATCATCCAGAATATCGCCTTTAAAAAAATCACCATCTAAAATATCACCATCCAAGAAATCCATGAATTTAAATTCCTTATTAACTAGCGATGATACTGCCATGGAAGATATCCAATCTTCACCAGAAAAACACCAAGATCAACAACAAGACAAATTCATAAAACCGTTCCCACCTAGTACGAAACTTAGAATCTCATCTTTGGAGCAAGCAGGTGTGAAATCCGTTCTTCAACCCACCATACCTTTAACACTCCATAAACAATCATCCATACCCACATTACAAAAGAAACTGTCGATCCCACAACTTCAGAAAAAGCCATCCATACCCAATCTTCAGAGGAAATCAAGTGCTTCCAATCTCAATATGCATCCTTCTGCTTCACATCATGAATTACGCAAAAAATCATCCATTCCCACTCTTCAACGGAAATCTTCTACTCCAAATCTTAATCCCATAAGTCAAACTTATCCACAACAAAGATCAACTTCTTTACAACCACGTTTGAACAAATCCACCACAATAAACTCCGTTAACTATTCATTACCCTCATCTACTTCATACCATATACCCACCAGTAGATCCACATCCAGAGATCTACAAAGTAACCAAAATAACCAAAATCACCAAAATAACCATAACCAATCAAATCAACTAAAGCTTTCGACCTCAGTGAAATCATTAAGTGGGAAGTTCACCGTACCTCAACTGAACACATTATATGATAAACCTACAATTTCTTCATCTCAAAAATCACTCAACAAGTTCCAGAGATTTAAGGATCGTTTTAATTAAGAACCCTATTAGTTCCAAGCAATAAATAATTAATGCAATTGGAAATCAAGACATTTGAATTCAATTGATTTAAGGTTGGTTTTCTGTGACAACCTAGACTTGAGAATTATCTAATATTAATATACTTTTGATACCCATTCACCCAATAAAACCTGTAAAATGAATAAACAATTTGCATTAATTCCATTGATATGAATACTATCAGAACTTATCTAACTATGAAGATTAATGCAATCAATTAATATGAACTATGGCATATCCAACAGCTCAATTAATTAGAATTAGAGTTCTCTTCCTAGACAATTAATTAAAGTCCTCTTACCTCGACAATTAATTAGGAGAGTTTGGTACTTTATAAAGGTGGGCATGTATAACTTAGCATATATTATATATAACCTTAAACATATTTAACTAAACACCGGAGGGTAGCTGGGTATATCATTTGTAATACACCTTACTAATTCCAAGGAATCTATATGACCCAACTTAGTGCATATAGAGTTGATGTTTATGGTAGTATTGATAGTATGGAAGAATCAATGCTTGTGGAAATAATTCTTAGTGAAAAGGCTGATTAGCTTATTGATTCTATAAATATATCTGTGCTTGACGTTCTCAGTACTACTTCGAAGATCATCTTGAGGAGAATCTACTTAGGGCCATGATTTATTTAATTATAATACAGTACTATAGTTTTGTAATTTTGAATATGAATCTTCTATTTTAATGAGACGTTTGAGTTAGGTTTTTATATCTAAACAAGGCGAGAGATGAGAGATCGATTTTGTCTACTTCTGCAAATAAGTAAATGTATATTGCTATACATAATGTTGAAGATACATAGCTGATTGAAAGGTGTATGAACTCTTAAATTATGCTAGTTATTCCATTGACCATTCTAATTCCTAAGTTTTTTCTAATTATTATCTTTACTATGTAATTCCTAAGTTTAATTCTAATTATTTTCTTTGCTATGATATTGATATACTCATATAGTTGATCAATAATATTATATTATATTATATTAATTATATTGAACTTAATCATATTGAATTAATTATGTTCATCATTTATATGAATATGAAGAGCATACTGTTGTATTCAAAGAGTTCTTTTAGTATAGAGAGACATTACACTTTCATACATATATTTTTGGTTTGGGGTGGATACTTTCACTACATCATATTGTAAGGTTCTCGTTTATTACAATATTATATACTCATATCCAAATATCACAATACTTACTTAGTTGACGACAAAATCACTTCTTGATAGGAGTGCAAATACACTCCGTAGCAACGCAATTCTTGCAATCATCGTCACATCCAACACATTTAGTGCAGACACAGGTACAGGTAGTTGTTGAGGTAGAAATTGGGGCAGACATTTTATTAATGAACTGGCGAACAAATGGAGGAATCATTCCCATATTTATAGCTTTGGTTGGATTAGTAATTGGTGGTATTCGGATAACAATGACCAATCACCTCTCCTCTTTCATGGTACGAGTCAAAACATCCACACTGAGAAGAAAGAGATAAGACGTGCTAATTGAGAAAGGCTTAGAAAAATTATTGTTTTACCCCCAAGATAGCCAAGATAGTCGTATCCAAAATTAACCAAATTGACCTGATTTAATTGGAATTAGAAGAATCCATTTAACCCTTTTGTTGGCATATCTTCATATTATTGATATCAACAGCAGATAGTGTGATATTTGACCAATTTGACTATATAGAATTAAGGAATATGGACCTATATAAATGTGGAATTATACAGTATGGACCTATGGAAATATGGAGCTATAGATTTATGGAAAGGTACATGATGGAATTGTTAAAAGATGGAATAGTAATGTGTCTACAGACTCTTTAATTATAGTTACATTGCACTATCATAGATACTACTTCAACTAAAAACTTTAAGGTATATAAATGATTTAGATGATAGTCTATATGTTATCAGAATGAATCAACTAGTATATTATGATATACTTAATGTTATCTTGTTATGACATATCATTAAGTTCGTCCTACTAAAAACACCAGATGATCACACACCAAATTACCCTCCAAGTAATACTAAATCAATCGACTTTAACTATCAATTAATTATATATACTGCTGAATATGGTAAATATACCCAACCAAATGAGATCTAAAACTTGAGCCAAAACATCAAGCCATAATTACCAATAAGCTGTGAATTAGTTCGCTTTTCAACCTTAAAATCAGTTATTTCACCACTAATCATTCATCTATCTCCATTGCCTCCACATGTTCTAATGGAGACTAATCAGCGTTTTCACATGATGATTACTAATAAAGAATTAATTGCTTCTAAAGATCGAGGCTCAATCAATTGTGGAGTGGACATAAGATTTGAGTGAAATTTCTTGTCACTGCCCCACATTTCACCAATCATATAGATCACTGATAGCAAGTGAAAAATCTTAAATTAAGCTCAATTGAGAAACAATCAAAGAGAAAGCAACCAGAGAAAAAGCAATCAGAGGGAAATTCATCTTAGCTACACGCAATAATTGACCACTTAGAAGAGAAACGATTTGTGAGTGATGAATTGGTGAAATGGTGAAATGGTGAAACTACAAAGATAACAAGTTATGAGATGAATATTTAAATTTAAATTATAGTACCAAATTAATTGGTATAACGCTTAAAAGATGTTAGAATGTAATTTGATATCTCCAGAAATAGACAATTTCTGAGCAGCTTTCCATTTGGAGCCAGCTTCTAATTTGATATAATCATGGACATGACCTGGCTCAATACAGAGCATATTGTGGAACCCGGACTTTGGCTCGAAATCGGCCATTCCCTTGGACTTTTCGATCCAAGGATTCCACACCACCGCATCAGGTAAGTTGTCCCTTTCAACGGTATGAAGTACATTGCCCTTGTCAATGACTTGTAAGGATTTTTCAGTAGGCACATTCTTATAGATTCTATCGAATTCTTCATGGAATGACACCACAGGTGCCTTCTCCACATAATCAGATGCCAACAATTGATCAGTACAAGTCTGATCAATCAAATTGTTAACCAAGACATCGGTAATATCTGGAACCCTCAAATAAGTATGGAACAACCACTTGAAGTCAAACGCTTCCTTTCCTGAGTTTTCCACCTCAATAGTGGTGGTAAGGGATTCATCAAGGGTAACTGACAAGATTAAGGTGAAATCATACTTGCCTTGGCCCCAAAGCTTGTAAGTTTCGGGGTCCACTTGTTCTGGACCCAATCCAAATTGAATGGTAAGAGGATTTTCGGTGGTTTGTCCAAGAAACTCCCATTCAGAATTACGAGCAAATCCATGTTGGTTTAACTTGTAAGTAGCACGAGTTTCATCCTTTTCTTTACCAAATACTGGGAATACAAGAGGAATTCCTCCTCTAACAGGTTTAGATCCGTCGAGTTTAGCGGCTTCACTTAACCATAATTGCTCGTGGCCTTTCACTTTCCAGGAATAAATGGTGGCTCCATACTTAAGAATGGTGACGGAAGTTGATGGATCTTCGGGGTGGGTAAGAACCACCTTGGTAGAATGTTCTTCAACTGGCATTTGGATATATAGTAGTACCGTGGTCGGAACTCCTCCGAAATTGCCCCGAATCTTTACCTTACCCAGGCACGTGATTACATATCACACGACCAAAAATTCCAAACTTGACCCGCGCACGCCCTCTTTCGGATACTCATCACATTCCATCCCTTTTCTGGTCACCAATAGACAACCGCATCACGTTCTGCTAACACCTATTTAAGGCACGTGACCTACCCCTATCATCGGTGGCACCGGGTGACCAAAAGCAATTCTACAAAATTTTCAGTTATAAACCCACTGGCTCCTAGACCAACATAACAACCCCCATTTCCCCTAGTCAATTTCCCTTAGTGCTTCCATCCATCATCATCACCATCCTGGTAGTATTCCTTACTTCCTTCAACTAGTTCTCGTTACCGCTACTGTTCCGTAGGGGCTCAATTGACGCACCCAACCAGTTTCGTCCCAGCAATCGCAGCCTCCGCTAGCGCCCTGGCCAAACTTCCTTCTGCCTTATTGACTTGTCCTCAACTTACTGAACTTGTACTCATCTTCATCAACTTCACAGTTCCCACTTGTTAGTTCTTGAGTACTCGTACCTTTCCTGTTTGATCTGAAGCGTTCTAGAACTTCTCCAGCCGCTCAACCGTCAAATTCCATCTGGTTCATCCCCAGCACCGCACTTGTTTGCAGTCCTGTTAACGCTATTGTCCGCACCATTTACATTTGTGTCGTGAGTGTCGTGAGTGTCGTGAGTGTCGCGTGTCGTCGAAGTCATCCGTGTCGCCCGTATCACTTAGCTTCTCCCGTCATTCGCATAACCAGTTTTCGAGCTTCTATTGATCGTTAACGTGGTGATTACTGGAGACAGAACATATTATTGAAGAATTCGTTGTCATATTCCATTTACTGGTTCTTTTTACTGGTTCTCACAAGAAAACCCGCTTTCCCTGGTTTTTTCCGCCCCTTTTACAACTCTTAACTCACATCTCATCGGTCTGTTTACTTGTCATGATGTCTTCATCTTCGATTCTCAGGTCCAGATTGGTCCAGAAACCTTACCAGCTCTTCCACTATCATTTCCTCCTGGAGAAGGATCCATACTCCACGGTGTCTGACCTCTCGTTTGAGACTGATCCATCCATCTCGATCAACAAGTTCAACAACCACAACTGGACTTGGAAGGAAACTCTACACTATGGTTTCCTAACATCCATCATATTTTTCGTTTACGTGATTTTCCCAGCTTCATTTTTCATTAAGACCCCAATCTTGTTAGCCTTTCTTCTGTGCTTCTTGATCCCACTCACGTCACAATTTTTTGTTCATGCCTTGCCCATTTTTACTTGGTTGGCTCTTTACTTCAGTGCTGGTAAAATCCCCTCCGAATGGAAACCTGCTATTTCCGTCAAGGTGCTTCCTGCCATGGAAACTATCATGTATGGTGACAACTTATCCAATGTTTTGGCCACCATTAACACCTCATTTCTTGATATTCTTGCATGGCTTCCCTATGGTGTGATTCACTTCAGTTCCCCTTTCATTGTAGCCCTTCTTATCTTTTTGTTTGGTCCTCCAACTTCCTTGAGATCATTCGGTTTTGCTTTTGGTTACATGAATTTATCTGGTGTAATGACTCAAATTCTTTTCCCAGCTGCACCACCTTGGTATAAGCTTTTGCATGATTTGGAACCAGCTAACTACTCTATGAGTGGTTCACCAGGTGGATTAGGAAGAATCGATCTTCTTTTTGGTGTGGATATGTATACCACCGCATTTTCCAATTCCCCTGTTATTTTTGGTGCTTTTCCATCCCTTCACTCTGGATGTGCTTGCATGGACGTTTTATTCTTATGCTGGCTTTTTCCAAAGTATAGAATTGTATGGTGGGGTTATGCTACTTGGCTCTGGTGGAGCACAATGTACTTAACCCACCACTATTTTATTGATTTGATTGGTGGTGCAGTGTTATCCCTAGTTGTTTTCGAATACACCAAATACAACCATTTACCTGTGATTGAAGCCAACAAGTTCTGTCGTTGGTCATACAATCAAATTGTCAAGGTTGATGTTCAAGCTGAAGATCCATTATCAAGTACTTCTTACAATTTCAATGATGTTGAAAGTCAAAATCAACCACAACCTCAAACTTCCAACTTCCCATACATTTACAACCAGCAACCTCAATCTGATACGTTCGAGATGTCGAATATTGGTACCAGATCGAGACAATCATCCAGATCATACGTGCCAGCCATTAACAGTCAAACATCACTTTCTGTTTCTCAAGAAGGGTACGTCAGATCTACTTCTTCATTAAACTTACCTCTTCAAGAGGGTGGTGAAGTACCTGCAGTGGTGGAGGAAGAATCTGAAGATACTTCCTCAATAGAAAACAGTGCTACACCATCAGTTTTTGACGATGAGCATCATTTAATCAGTTCAACTACATCCACCACTTCATTGGATGATTTAGAACTGCCTGTGACTGATGCAAGATCCATTCCGCTTCTTGGCTCCACTTCAAAGAAACCAAGCTTTAAGTCCAAGTAAGCATGCATTCAACATAATGTAAATATCACAGCGATGTGATGTCATCTTAGATGCAATTGCTCTAACGATCTACAAGTATATTGCCTACTAATGCCCTAATAATCTAATACTATTTAATAAATAATTTACCATGTCCCACCTACATACGTAGAATTGTGCGTATCTGAGCAATATTATACCAACTTTCATTTCATCGATCAATCTGGTAGATATTCTCAAATCAGTATCATATCTTCATATGTGGACAATATTCATTTCTTCTTTATTGTAATGGTTAGAGTCAATTTGTACTATAGAACGCAAATATGTGCCGAATGTATGACAAGGTAAATCACCATGAATCATATGAATCAATAGGAATCAATATGAATTAATAAGAATCACTATGAATCACTGTGAATCAACGATATTAACAATGAATCTATAAGAATTAATATGAATAAATACGACTCACTCTGAATCAACGTAAATCACTCTGAATCAACGTAAATCAATATGAATCAATAAAAATCACATTCCGTTAACTCTGGATATTAATCTTGCTAATTGGTATCCACTGCATTAAATAGCGAGTAGTTTAATCATCTCCATATGTGATAATTTTCATCTATTATTTTCATGGCTGGTCTATCATGGCTGGTTACTATTGACAATCTGATGTATAAATAGCATGTAATTGGCCCATGATAGAAGAGCCGTGATCTAAGCTAAATGGGAAAATTTAGCTGGCGATAACGTATAACGTAGGTAGTGTTATTTTCGTTAACATTGCCTCATCCAAAGTTAGCACATCTTTAGTGTGGATATTTTCCCGAAATGTCCCACTACTAAAGTCTCCAGACTTCTAAAAATAACCAGTAAAGAAAAGTACCGTAGATTTATAGTTGAATAGTTATATAATTGATAATTGATAATTTGCTGGTTCAATAAGTCTATGCTGATAACTGTAAAATAATTGTAATATAATTCAACTCCAAACATCGTGGAAGATAGTAGATATCATGGAAGATAGTAGATATCATGGAAGATAGTAGATATAATTAAATATTGTAGAAATAGGTTTATTAGTTGAAATGGAAATACTTGAAAATATTTGAAACAAATACGTAAGTTAGATAAATCCGAAAATTAGAGAAATCAGTTTAACCACCCAATAAAATGTTTAAAGAATATCAGAGAATGGTGAATCAGTAAAAGTAGTATGCAATATCAAATCAGAATTAATAACTCAGTCAATCAGAAAATTAGTAACTCAATCAAATTATTAACTCAATCAAATCAGAAAATCAATAACTCAACCAGATCAGAAAATTCAAGTAATCATCGAATCATCGAATCATCGTAACCTTCTCATATGATTTCTAATCATTTATCAACATGAACAAATCTGAGCCTCCAAGTTAGTTTCTTAGCAATTTCCAATTCCAATAACCAATAACCAGTGCCGCTGGTGAGGCGAAACTCATCAATTCATAAGCCTTGGACTACAATAGAATTACAATAGAATTAATGGAATAACTAAGATGAATTCCATTCAACATTTCCAGAAATCTCACTTGGGTGGTTGAACTACTGCCGTTCGGCTCAGGGTTCGCTACCAGCATTTTCTGTAAATAATAATAATTATTATTAATATATATATATATATATATATTGGCGACATTAGTGAAAACGAATCGAACCAATATAAATGGCTTAAAAGGCTACTGTCTTAAAATTCTATTTATAGAGTCAATCATGGGATCATTCCAAATTCTCACTGGCTTTACTTTCAGGTACCATCGGATAAAATGAAGAAATGATGAATGATGAATGATGAATGGTGGAATGGAGAAATGGAGAAAGGGAGAAATGACGAAAAGGGGAAATGACAAAATGACACCATTTTTCGTATAGTAATAATTTCCATATTTTCCATATTTTCCACTAGTTTTAGTCTGGCGCGATAACCACCTGTACACCCCCGACGACCCCTGGGATCACTTAGTTAAAGTCAAACGGGGTGCACCACGCAGACCCTGGCGCCGAATCCGCGCATCCGCCCACTTTCAATAGGTTGAATAGTTTAAGTCATTTTCGGGGAGTGGCCCGAAGTGTCCGTGGCAGCAACTCAGCCCAACTCGAGGCATTTCTTGGCTATATTGGGGAAGCTATTCAGCCAAACCAAACTGTAAACCCAAAACCAGACCCCCAAACGTTAACTTAGTTTCCCCGCTAGAACCTTCCCTCATAACCACCAGCCGAGTCGCATTTCAAGTGCTGGTGGTCCACGGAATAATGTTAGGGGACTGATGGAACCAGCAATAGAAGCAGTAGAGGCAATAGAGGCAATAGAGGCAACAGAGGCAATCGGGGAAGGGAGGCAAGGGCGGCTAGGCGATATTGACAAATTTGCAAGTCTATAATTTCCAATTCGAACTCAAACCTCTCCCTCCCAACCTTCCCCCACTCGCCTCGGGATGAATCTTTCTGCACTTGTTCTATTGCGTTTTGCGTTTTTGCGTGTTAGTGTTCGTGTTCTACTGGGCACTTTGGGGTACTTGGGTGTTTGTATGTTTGTATGTTTGTATGTTTGTAGCAAAGGAGTCAAGGAGCCAAAGACCAAAGGAGCCTACACGCGAATTCCCACTTTAGCGAGCTACATGCCCCTAACGGGATCCCTTTCCAGCAAGTAAATTTCCCAGAAAATCATAGGACCAGAGCTTCTACCTTCAATGGACGTATTGAATACAATTTCTATACCGTAAATCAGGTACCATCTACAAGGCATGGGTAGCGAATTAATAGAGGATTCGCAAATGCTGCGATTTCTTATTATTCATCACTCATTCCCAACAATGTGGGGGAAGGTTGAGATGAAACGATTAACACATGCATGATTTGCATGTAATCAGAGAATAATCAGAGAATCCTGTCCTTTGGCGCATAGTTTGTTACTTGATGACTAAGCTGGTCATTTCCGTGACATGAAAAGTGAAAGCTGAATGTGACTGCTGAAGCATAACATGTTCTGTTACGTCAGGCTGGTGGGGGTTTGCCATGGAACCGTATTGGTCATGACCAGCGGACCAGGACCAGGGCCACCAACCTTTCTCAATGATTCTCCTACACAAAGCGCAAAAAAGAAACACCCCTGAGGTAATGACGTAGATACCAAAACAAATATAATCTTCGGAAAACAATTACACAAACGCCCAATTACAGAACGTGGAGAAGCAAGTGAAGTTTGCCCTCCCAAATAGGAAGGCTCGTCCCGAGGACATCCAACCACCAACCAACCACCAGCCTGGTTCTCAAACAGTTCAATCGTATATTCAACTAACAGACTGTTGTCATGAGATGCTCACCATGTGGCCAATGGCATCAAGCCCACTATGCCCGTGTTTTGTTCCGAGCGCGGTCAATTGTATCGGTTAGGCCAAATGGTTCAGGGTTCAGTTCTGTAATCAAAGAAACGCCCTAGATTGCGGTGTTTTGCATAACTAAACTTCTGCACCTGCAAGGTAGCCATAGGCTTGGTTGGTGTGCCGGGTGAGTGCTGACTCGGACTGTGGACTCAAGACAGGAACCTTAGCTCACTGCTAATTTTAGCCAGCATTTTGCATTAAATGCTATTGGTAACTAGTTAGCCTCTGCTAAATGGTGCTATATTAACAGAATTCATGACCTAATGGTGCTGGTTGTTTTCTCAAATCCTGCACAAATTATTCCGACATGTTACATTTTATGCACCTTGACGCATATGAGCCCTACTTATGCATACGTCAAATTTCATAGCTTAATCGGGCGGTGAATACCACCAATTACTCCAGGTTGTTGGTGGAATTTCTTGGAATAACAATAACCTCAGATGTAACGAATTACGCAGCATGATATTTTCAAACCCTGGATATTTTAGCAATTCTCTGACATTCCACTCGAAAATTTAGTATATATAGTGGAGGAATCCTCTCAATTTTACATCATCAAATCAATAATCCATTCGTTTATACAATGCTTTTCAACACTGTCTCCTTCTTCGCTTTAGCTACTGCTGTCCTCGCTGACCAAACCTTCACTTTGGTTGCCAACGGTCAAGGTATCTCCAACCAAGCTGTCACTGTTGACGGTAACAAGATTGGTTTGGAATCCGGTAGCGCTGCTACCATTACCTTGCAAGAGCCATCTGGTTTCGCTACCGTTGACGGTAAGGGATTGTCTATCTCTTCAGATGGTATCGAATTGACCACCGCTCAAGACCAATACTCCAAGGACTGGGGTTTCACTGACGGTAAGTTCAGATCCGGTCCAAGTGAAGACAAGACCCAATTCTGGGCTTGTAAGGCTGACAAGGGTTACACTCTTAGCTCCTTCGACGCTAGCAACTGTATCGAAGTTGCTCTCACCAAGGGTGGCGATGCCCCAGCCCCATCTTCCAGCTCTGAAGCTCCAAAGCCATCTTCTTCCGAAGCTCCAAAGTCATCCTCTTCTGAAGCCCCAAAGCCATCTTCTTCTGCTGCTCCAAAGTCTGATGACACCGTCACCAAGACTCAACAATCTTCTACTCTCGTCACCGTGACTGACTGTGGACCAAGTGTTACCAACTGTCCAGCCCACTCTTCTGCTGCTCCAACCGTTCCACCTGCTGCTAACGGTGCTGCTGTTGTCGGTGCTGGTGCCGGTGCTTTCATTGCCGCTGCCGCTGCCATGATGATCTAATTCACTTCTTAGTCGGTTTGTTATGAATAAATATTATTTAAGGTTGGAAATTTAATAAGTAGTGTCTTTGGTGGTGAACTCACTCACTAAATCAAAATAGTTTTTAATTAACCACTTTATCCCCTGTAAATATCAAAAATCATCAAGTAAAATTATCAGATCCTAGCCAAAATATCTACAATTATCTAGAATTAATAAGAGAAAAATTAGCATTAGGATACCTGACCAATCGAGGCTAATTATCATGCTCTCAATTCTTCCAATATCTACGCTATTATGGGTTCCTATCAATTCTGTCAATTCCTATAATTTCTCCTTTCTCATTTCAACTATATTGATGGTACAAATGGTCATTTCTCACCTGTTGGGACCAGCTGGTTTAGGTTAGAAAAGTTGGCTCACAATTTAGGGGCATATCCTGACAAAATTAGCTTGATGCAGAATGGTCTAAATTATTAGGTGATAAAGGGGCATTGAGGGGACTATGGTTACGGCTGCTGGTTCAACTGAGGGTTACAATCAGGCCAGTTGTAGCCTGAGAGCAGTATTGAAACTCCCAGTCCTGGATAAAAGGAACTAGTGAAATTTGATGGAATGGGTTGAATCTGTTCTTAGTAAGGAATGGAACCCGAAAACGGTAATGGATCCGCATGAGGTACAGGTAGTGGTACCGAACGAGTGCGACACAGACCGAAACTATACGCACTAGGATTATCGAGTATGCACTAAAACAGGATTTAGACAACAGGGATCTGCTTTGGCTAGCGGGCGAACTACCCATAACTCCGCAGAGTCCTTGTAAAGGAGGCTGAAAGGAAGAACAAACTTCAAGAGCCAAAATCCCAGCAAATACCAGATAGCAGGACCTGAGACCTGAGATTAGCAGACTCAAAGTTACCGTTACCATATGCATGGAATATAAACTGACAGAGTTGGGAGCATGCCATGTGCGTTTTCAACTCTATAGAACAGATTCATGAGATGCACAAGTTCCATGCATGAAAACCAACACCCTCGGATTGTTGTGAACCATCCGATTTTCACGTATACCTTGCGATGGTAATAGAAGACTGCCATTGCGAACCCTGATCCCACCAACAATCCCCCACCACCGGATTCGCTCAATAGTACCCCCCATCACCTTTAGTTCCTTCGCTGATGTCATCGACCTCTCGACACAGCCTACTCCCCCAGTAGACTATGAGAACCTGGCCTGTGGCCCATGAGAACTTGGCCTCTGTGACCTCTGTGATGCCAGCTGAACAATTGGACCGAGTCACTTGTACTGATCGGAACTACCATGTGGCCCTTATGCGTCAACCTTGGACCGGTCCTCACCGGTTCTCACTGGTCCTCACCGGCTCTTACCATACTCGTCCACAGTCTCGCGCTAATCTCACCATGCAGTGATACGAGTCAGGGACAAATGTGTACCAATTAGGAACCAATTAACCACCACTAACCCAATACAGACCTATTGCCTATCAAAAGTGTTTGGAGTAATCAGCTGTGTATGACCCGAATCACTCAAGATAGCCTTCAAACTGCGGCCACCGGGGTTAACTCCCCTCCTTATGCTAGTGGGGATATTGACTACTCCATCAAATTCATCAAATTCTCTTCTCATCACCTTGTCAAGCATAGCCAGCATCGATCCCCTATCCCTGTCGGTAGAGCAATTTGGTCTAGTGCGGTTCCCCCGGCTGCGCTCCCTACCTGCACCACCACTGCATACCGATGTACCACGGCTGACTACGGCTGCACCACCACTGCACCACGGCTGCATTACCGATTCACCACCACTGCCCGCCGCTGCGCCTGTGCCCTACCGCGCGTTGCCAATTCTTCTCTCTAATCTCACCGCGTCCCGCGCCAGCATCAAAATTTTACCACCATCACTTCTCCGATTGTATTAGTGCTTCTATTCTTTATTGTTCTTTGTTCATATCTTGTTCAGTGTTGTTGACCCAGAACTCTGTTGTGATTCGGCGTATCACATCTTCTGTTCCAGTTCCCCCAACTATTCATCCCCATCACCTTTAGCTGTCTCTATCGTTACCGTTACTGTTACCGTTATCGCTACCGCTACCGCCATCTCCCTAGTGCTCGACCCTTCGTCGACCCTTCGTCTCAAGCAATATCTCCCTAATCCCTTCATCCCGTTCTGACCTCCCGACTCTTCACCCCATTCTTTGCCTCAGCCAATGGCCCTTCATTCACAGTCCTTCTGGTCAGACCTACCGTATCTGTGGGACACCGCGGTGTCCTGGACAACCTCCGTCGCTCAGTTTATCAAAAGAGCCAATGACCACAACCAAATCGATGAATTCACCGATAGACAAGCTCTCGTGCAGCGGATTTTGGCCACCTCCTCCTCCACCACTTCCATTGCCCTGTGTTTGGCAGGAATGTATATGTTTCTAACCATTGATCCCAGGAGACTCATCTTTCGTCATCAGTTAATCTTTTTCCTTCTATTTTTCGATCTTTTGAAGGCTATTATTCTTCTCTTATATCCTACACGAGTGCTATCTTATTCGAACTCTTACTACAATAAGAAGTTTTGTCAAGTGGTGGGATTTTTCACCGCTACTGCAGTGGAAGGTGCCGACATCGCCATTCTTGCCTTTGCGGTGCACACTTATTTGCTTATCTTTAAGCCCCAACTTAATACCAAAGTCAAAAACACTTCGAGAATTGAAGGAGGCCTTTATCGGTATCGTAACCTCGTTTACGCCCTTTCATTTGTCATTCCGCTCGTATTGGCAAGTTTGGCATTTATCAGTCTGACAGGTTATATTTCTTTGGTATGTTGGTGTTATCTTCCTGAGCGTCCCGTTTGGTATCGTTTGGTATTAAGTTGGGTTCCACGTTGGGCCATTATCGTTACCATCTTTACCATTTATGGTTTAATTTACTTTCATGTCATCCGGGAATTTAAAACTTTGGGTGGTGTTTTCACCACCTTCCATAAAAATAACCAAAAAACTCTTTATCCGAAGAAAAGCCAATCACAACAACCTTCTTTCTACTCGGCATTGAAGTACTTCTTAGACAGGATTACCCCACGGTGGATTATTCCAGATCAAAATCAAATTTCACCAGCAAAGTCTCCCATGAATAATCATCATAATTCAGCTTCTACAGCTACCACCAGAGTTCAACCCCAAAAAACTAACAAGGATACTGATCAAGATGATGAAGAGTCCGACATTTCTTCCACTCCTGTTCATGTTGACACTGAAAATATCATTTATGATTCCGAATTCCATGCAGCAAATTTGGAGAAATTCCGTAAACGTCAAAAGATCATTGAAAAGCAAATGAAATCAATTTTTATTTACCCTTTTGCATATTGCTTCATTTGGCTTTTTCCATTCATGCTTTATGTTACACAAATTAACTATGAAGAAGAACATGGCCCTATTTATTGGCTTAATTGCATGGGAGCATTCATGCAACCTTTAAATGGATTTGTTGATACATTGGTATTTCTCCATCGTGAACAACCTTGGAAGTATACCATCATGAAGAATTTCGAGAAAGAACATATTACCAAATTGGACAACTTGATTTATAATGGATTGAATAGTCAACCAGGTCAAGACAGTTTTGGAAATCGTGAAGAAAATGAATCAATTGCTACCAGTGCCAGACTTACCAAGAATTCGATAAGTGCTAGTACTGGTCTTATTGATATTGCTGAATATCCTAGATGGAGACAGTGGTTAAGTTACTTTAAACTTCCATTTTTTAAACTTCCAACTGATGAAAGTGTTGCTGAATTCCAATCAGTATACATCCATAAAAAATTGAATAATCCTCATGAACTTTCTCCAACCGATCCCGATGTATCAAATCGTTTATCCAAAAATCAAGTACTTGGTGCAGGCACCAAGGTTCCAATTATTAGAACTCATGATTTTTCTGATATCTTAAGTGGAGATTTGAGTGAATCCAGTTTCCGTACCAATTTGGAAAACTTTTCTTTCAAGTATAATGGTAAACTGGCTAATGAAGTTCAATCAAATGGTAGAAGATCATCCATTGCAGGAGCCTCATCTCGTAAAAACAGCATAATTTCATCCAACAAATCCACTCGACTGAGACAATACTCCTTGGCGGAACCATCCGATGCAGGAAGAAGAGATGTCATGAAGAATTCGTACCCCAATCATCTTACATTTGAGATGAAACCTTTAGGCAAACGTACAAACAGTGGCCCACCTGCCACTCCTAAGAGAACACCTATAAATCGAGCATCATTCAGCACCCCCACTGTTCTTCCAGATTTTGATGAAGACATGGATTTCCTTGAGATCCTTAGAAAAGGACCATGATCATAATCAACCAACTTACCATAATCAACCAACTTACCATAATCAACCAAACCATAATCAACCATCTAAACATCTAAACCATCTGAACATCTAAACCATCTTACCATATTTTAAACCATAAGGTTCATACATGCCATAATAATTAAAGTATTTCTAAACCTTCATTGGCATACTTACCAATCAGAGACCAAGATCATGATTATGATCATGATCATGAGTTCAAACTCTTAATTAATTAATAATATCTATTTAATAATGTCGATGTAGAATTTATAAGATCGTTATAGGTGAATTAAGTGAATTAAGTGAATTAAGTGAATTAAGTGAATTAAGTGAATTAAGTGAAGCACATTGACAAGAGGTATTCCATAAAGGAAGATAAATTAACAAACATCACTAAGACATTGGGTGGTAGAGTAGAGGTAGAGGTGGTATGAGTTTTATGGGGGTAGTGGAACCATTACGTAATTGTAAAGTTAAATCTAGAAAGTAAAACTTGTAAATATCCCATTTCTTATTAGTTATAAACCATAAAATTCACCACTTCCGTAAGTTTCGCCATAGTAACTACTGAAGTTCCACCAACCAACACCAAATTTATTACTTGAGAACCACCGCCATAACCACCGCCATAACCACCACAGTAATTAACACAGTAATTAACGGTAATTAACAATATCTAATAATATTTAACAGTAGTTTATTGAATTTACCGTAGAACCTAACCAAGGGTATTTTCACATGATGGCATCTATGGCATCTATGGACACAATCATTTGATGGAGCCCCCATGGAATGGGGAGGAAAACACTTATTTTTTACTATACGAAGCCGCTCGGTTCAACGGCTATGGCTATACGAATAGTTATCATGAAACTTTTCACTATTTCTTCCCCACAACAAGCAATTAACCTCACGCTACTATCAGTCATTCAGCAATACTAGCAGTCCCTATAGACCCCAGGGAGAATTTCTAGGTTAATCAGCTTATCCAGCAAAAACTACCTCCCTAAAAGCTACCTTTGCTTATAATCAGCTCATTCAATATAAATCAATCCCATCGAATCATCAAGGTCTTCACTATTACCAACCTTGGAACCCCGATGCGCATAAACAGCCTAAACTATTGCTAAACGCATAGAACAAATTTACTGGTAAATCACCTTCAATGCTCTTAATTCACCGCTGCTTATTATTAAGTTTCGCGCTCCAGTTGGCCATAACCAATCACCGTCAGAAGCCCGGTACTTGGACTCATTAACCCTCACCAAACCCGATTAAAGCCTCATCTTTCAGCCTCATCAGCCTCTTCAGCCTCTTTTAGCCTCTCGACCTCTTCAGCCTCTCGGCCTTCTTCCTGCCAATCAAACTACTTGATACATTTGCCTGGACCTGACCGGGAACCTGAACCGGTGAAATTAATCGCTCCTACCAATAATTCTCCTTAGGTGACTCTAACTCCCCTGAGGTTTGTCATTAATACATTAACTTTTCCTGTAAGGATGTTCTATTATCTCTCCTGAGATCTGTCCCTAAATGTAGTGCCCTCCCCCAGATATCCCACTAAATCGCTGCCGATCTCGCGAACCGCTATGGGATTGCTTCCCCAGTCGTGCCATCATTGGCAGCCGCTTATAAATCACTACTCTTCTCCTCTATGTTTAATCTTTTTGAATCATCTTGACCCACCATGGACTCGCCGGATCAGAAGAAGAAAAAGTATTATGAGTCGAATGCCGGTGACGGTTCCAAAGCCACAGACCAACATGTCAAAGGTGTCAAGCTCGTTTTGACCCTCATCTCCTGTGTGGCATCGCTTTTCCTTGTGGCCCTTGATATGACCATTGGAAGTACCATCATTTCCGACGTGGGAAATGAGTTTAATTCGTTTCAAAAAGTTGGCTGGATGACTTCAGCTTATCTTTTACCCATCGCAACCCTTTCTCCTTCATATGGTAAAGTTTCCATTGCATTTGGCCGGAAGAATCTCTTGATCGCTGGTATCATCGTGTTTGAAATTGGTTCGTTGATTGCCGGGGTTTCTCGTTCCATGGACATGCTTATTGGAGGTAGAGCCATTCAGGGTGTTGGAGGAGGTGCTATTCAAGCCATGGTGACGGTTATTTTGACGGAAGTGGTGCCTATTTCTCAAAGAGCTATGGCCTATATGCTCATTGGGGTGACGTTTTCAATGTCAAGTGTCATGGGTCCATTTATTGGAGGAGCGTTTGCTTCAAATGTTACCTGGAGATGGTGTTTCTACGTTAATTTGCCTATTGGAGGAGTTGCCCTTGCTCTTTTGGTGTTTGGATTCCATCCCCCTAAACCTCAAGGAAGTATCCGTCAAAAATTAGCTAAAATTGATTACCTTGGAACTTTCCTTTTGTCCACAGGCTTATTGTTCCTTCTCCTTGGTTTAAGTTTCGGTGGGGTGGAATTTCCATGGCGTTCTGCCACCGTTATCGTAATGCTTGTGTTAGGATTTGTGGTTTTCGTGTTGTTTTGCATTTGGAACTTTGGATTTTCAACTAATCCAATCATTTTAAAGGAATTGGTCACTGTACCTCAAATCATTGCCACTTGTGTTTGTGCTTCAATGAATTATTCTTACTTCATGGTGATTATTCTTTTTCTTTCAATTTACTTTCAAGTGATTTTTGGTGCTAGTGCTCTTCGCTCAGGTATCGATACTTTACCTTTAATCATTACCGTGACCATTGCCTCAATGCTGACTGGTGTACTCATGAAGTATTTCCGTCTGGTGAAATCTTACGTTGTGTTATCAAGTGTTCTTTGTCCTCTTGGTGGAGGATTATTGCTTCTTTTACGTGAAAACTCATCTGTTGGTGATCGTATCGGATTACTTATTGTTAGTGGTATCTCAGTGGGTGTCCAATTCCAGAGTACTTCATTGTCAGCACAATTAAGAGCACCTCCTGATGTAGAGGGATCTTTGATTTTGGTGACAATCATGTTGAATTTTATCAAATCTGCTTGTTCATCAGTAGCCATTTCCATTGGTCAATTGATTTTCGAAAACACAGGAACAAAATACATAAACGAAGCTATCCAAGCATTAGACCCAATGTCTGAGGATTATCAAATTTTGAGTAAAATCCCTACCAAAGCTTTGCTTTCTACCCCGGAAATTATTCGTAATCTTCCACCAGCAACCAGGCAGTATATGTTGAAGAATATCATGAAAGCTATTAGGAATACATTTTATTTTGGATTGGCACTTGGTTTAATTGGTTTTATTGCATCTATATTCACCACAAACCGTATGATTCCTAAGCATGCTGATGTGAAGAAAGCTGGAGATGTTGACGAAGACGACGAAGCAGAGATAATGGAAGAGTCAAGTGAAAAAATCGCCACAAGCAAAGACCTGTTAATAGAAGAAGGCAAGACTTCAGAAACCAACATCGTGTCTAAGGAGCAAACTGCCCTTAAGGCCACCGAGCTGGTATAATACTTAAAACAACAAAAAAATTTTAATTTCAATAATTATACATTGAAGGTTCAATTTAAGCAATTACCGTTATTACACAGTGATTACCATTTTCACAGTGATTACCATTCTTTCACAGTGTATGACCAACATCCTTTAATTCATTCAAAAATCCATTCAAAGATTGCAATTTATTAATATTCAATTTGCATCAAAATCTAATCAATCGTTATAATCAGAACAAAAGGATTTAGCATATAGGATCTTCTCCTAACGTCAAATGATCAACCATAATCAAATGATCAACCATAATCAAATAATTCGAAAATATACCTAGTTTCCAGATCAAAGGTTTTAATAGTGGATATGCTATTAAATGTAGTTTCTAACTTGAAAGGTTAATTGAAAGGTTATAGTGTAGTGGGTGATAGGAACGAATTACAATAATACTTGTAATTGAGTCAGGACAACCCGAATTGGATGGTAAAATGGATCATACCACATTAAACATATTTATGTCCCGTGGACTCAACCCAGATCCAGTCTGATACTTTAGATGGAGAATTACCGAGAACAATACTGAAATTAGTTGGATGTTCTGGCTCCGATGGAAGACCTATTCATCATATCGAGTGATTCAAGGGAAAATTCTCTGAGTTTGAATAATTCATATAGAATTATCCGATGGCCAGAAGGGGAGATTGAGATTCTGAGACTGTTATGAGAACTATTTATCTTAGAATAATTACGATTGTCTCCCAGAAGTCCAACCTGTCACCAACCTGCACAATAATATTAATCTATATAATCTGTATAATCTGTTTAAACTGTATAATCTGAATAATCTGTATAACCTGTATAATCTGTAATAACAATAATCTATATTGTAACTTCTTAAAGCATTAGAGAGATAAATGTGGGGAGATAGAAATTGTTAGGTTGAGATTTAAACATAGAAATGGTCAAATTGGAAAAAGATGAGTTGAAGGTACTTTGATAATAATTGGATGAATTAATTGGATAATTATTTCTATGAAATTACTTCTATTTTACATAATATAACACTAATATACATAACGTCTACTCAAATCAATTGAGTACTTTTTTGCCCACTTCTTCCAAGTATAACCGAATTTGGGCATTTAATCGAGTTACCTTTAATTCTGTATTTCGTACTTCCATTTGATGCTCGAGTTTCTTTTTGCTAATACTGCTTTCAATCTCACTAATAAGTTCTTTCTTCTTAGTATATTCTTCTTCTTTTAAATTTCTTTCTTCAACTAATTTGGTATAATCATTTCTGTAATTAGCCAATTGATGTTGACTCTTGGCGATTCTTTCATCTGCTTGTATTTTGAGCTTAGAAGTTTTCTCTTGCATATTAGCAAGTTGTCTTTGAATTTGTTGGATCTGTCTTGATAAATCTGTGGCTTGAAGATTAAGTTGTTCAAGATATTCTTGACTTTCACCTAGCCTGGATAATGCTTCTCTTTCTTTATTGATATCATGAGAAACTTCTTCCAAAATACGAAATAAATTCTTCAATTCATTCTCCACTAATTGAATGGAATCAATGGTTATTGATACATTGGAATCTCGGGTATTAAAAATATTATAAGATGATTGAAGGTCATTAGATTGAGATTTCAAATCGTTGATGATTTTTTGTAGCACAACCACATCGGTTTGAGAATACAGCTTCAATCGATCCAATTCTTTAGTGGCTTCAAATACTAAATATTGAATATCATCCAATTTCTCGATGAGTCTTGCTTTTTCTTCTTTATATTGGGTATGTTCCAAAGTCACGATCTCTTGAGATTTCTTGAGTTTCTTCAATTCCGATTCAAGCTTTAAATTGTATGATAATACTTGCTTCAAAGTTGCTTTCTTTTGGTTCCCACTGGTTTCAATACGAACCTTAAGATCATTCAATTGATTGGATATATTAGCATTATCACCTTGTACTTTACGAACCTTTTCCAAACTGGTTTCACTTTCCAATACCAATGCTTCACATTCGGCAGAATGCTCCTCACGAAACCTCGCAAAGTTCACCACCGCACTCAAGATCCGTCGGGTTTTATAAGGATCTGGTCTCATCATGTCCATTAACGTCAAGTCATAGATTCCACATCCTTGTAAGAACTTATATGCTGCTCGATGTAATGCTATGATCGATACCGCAGACGCAGTATCATCATCATCATCATCTTCACCATCTTGATCATCACCATCTTGATCATCTTGATCCATCGAATCGGGTACTTTAGGTCCATTTCCCGCTTGAAATTGTCCATTTTCATTTGCCTTGACTCGTTTCAGGAGTGATTGCGCTGAAACGCCCATGAACGTATCCAAGAATTGCTCAAATAAGAATTTAATGAATTGACTGGTAGGTTTAGAAACGAGTTCTTCCGTTGCAATGAAGTCACAACTTTGTAAACAAATGGTGATTTCTTTCGAGTCCAAAAGGGGGAACGCATCCTGTTGCGTTAGTTGAAGGTGCCGGCGATTGGACATGTGACCCTGCCGGTACATTGTACTAAGCCGTGACATGGTTAGTTTGATTAAAGTGGTGATGTATGTTGTTTACAATTAGCTGAAAGCGGGTCACGTGGAGGCACAGACTGCATATAGACAGGTTCCGTTACAATCAGACTATAACCCAATGTGGTTGGAAGGGAAACATCAAGTAGGTTTTCTAAAAGGTTTTGTAAAGATTACGTAGGTGAATTAAAGGTTTACTGAGAGCAATTGCGGATTTGGTCATGATAATTTGAATTGAGTTGAAATTGGCATTGATATGACAAGCCTTCCTTGACGCAAATAGCTTTGGTAGTTCAGCAAATCTTTATGGTATTCCATTTGTAGTGTATCTTTGGTGATAGTTCAGCAAAATCATGATGGTTTACCATTTTTTATCTTTGGAGTTCGATATAACTTGCTAGTACAACCAAAAAAAACTCTCTCAATCAAAACATAATGTTTATTACCCTAAATGATTTCAGCTTATATTATTTAATTTGACTGATGTAATAGTTCTCTTGTATTTTCGTGGCATTTCGTGTCATTTATGAAACAATTGGATTCAAATCCTTTCAGCTGTCCAAATTGCTCCTCTACAGACCAACTTGATAGCTTCAGTCAAAAGCAAATATGGGACAGCCTTTTCTGCATCATGTTCGATTGCAGTATCCAAATGCTCCAATTCTTCATCTCTAAACGTACTGATCAAGTCCTTTAATTCCGCTAATTCAGGAGAAGTCTCGATATGGCGATTGATTTGATCCTCTGAAAGTTTCTTACCAGTTTCTTTGTCATACACAGGAATGTTGTATTGATTCATCAAAACTCTCAATTGTTGATTGTAGTGCCCTCCAATCACAGTTTCAACAGCAACAGTACATGCCATCGCAGCTTCTTTACTTATCAATGCTGTACCTGCACCCATACCAAATGCTCCAAGTTTCCATAATGGAGTAAGTAAAGATGGTCTTACCCTTTTGTCCGATTGCAAGTTATTGAATGTGTTGTGGTGATGGATCTCTTGCTCCCACATATGTTGTATGACTGGCTTCAAATGAGGATATTTACTAGCCAACACAGCAAACTGACCTCTGTAGATGTAATTAGCTCCAAGTTCACCAGCTTGATCCACTCTAATCACTCTATCAAGAAATGCCTTTTGAGCTTGTGATAAGGCGCCATACTCAACATCTTTTCCGTAGTAATTTTTGGTAGCAGCTTCTTTAGCTTGTTGAAGTGCAGGAGTTGCAGAGGAGATTCCTCTTGTCAATTTTAATTGACTAGACTTCAAAGACTTGACCAACATCTCAGTTGCTTTTAGTGGTTCGACTTTTTGAAATTTTACTTCGCGCTTGAATTATATGAGAAAATCTAGTAGAGTGCAGTAGCGAGTAAATAGTGGTGATCTCATTTAGTAGTGAATGAATTTATTATTTTTATCATAGAGGTCCCTGTTTCAAATTGTATTTCTTGAGTATCTCTTGAATGTGTTACTGGCTTGTTATCATTCAAAGGAACTTTTAAATGATAGAAAAATTTGTTAGGAACATCCTTAATAAATTGCCATTGCAATTTGAAAATACCTCTCCAGCGTGTGTGTTCTGCCCAAATATCTGTTGAATTGGAATAATCGATATCGGATTTCATCTCTGCTACCCCACAAAACTTTCCGCTGGAATTTACCAGAAAGAGCAAGAAAAGTTTTGCATGTTTCTTCACCACATCTTTGTAAGCTTGGCTCAACCTTTTATTCCCCAATTCCGTTGAAGTCCAGATATTATGAGTAAAAGATGAGTTCACATCAAGAATGCTATATGACTTTATGACAAAGAATCTCGAGTCTTCCGGAATATCGAATTGTTCATTTCGATAATTATAAAACCACCGTGTTTGGGTAACATTTCTTTCCATCTTCGTTTGTTCCAAGTAAGACTTAGCTGGTGGCTTCTTGTGTTGAAATGAATCGAGTTTAAGTAATACCTCAAAATTTTGCACTTGTTTCACCTTTGTTGGTGGTAAGTTTGACAAGCTGAAATCGCCATACCAATGGTTTTCATTGGAGTTTCGACATTGCATATATTCCACTGACCAAATACTTTTAACAAAGCCCACCGAGTCACCTTCTGTATGGGTCAAAATACCCACTTCTTCCATCAACTGTATTGATCTAGGGGTGCAATATTTTGCAACTGCGCTTGATTGAAACTGCGCTTGAGAAGAAATTTTCGAAGGGTTGAAGTCCATGTCTATTTCGTTGGCATGTTTCAGATCAGTAAATTCGAACATCCCTGAAGTTTTGAAATCCTGAATATAAATGGTGGATAAATGATGGACAAATACAGCAGGGGTTTACTTGTATATTTATACTAGAACTAAAGTTTTGCAACCCATTAACTCGCAATTTTCTTTGCACCTAAACTGCAACTTGTTTCCAACAGGACCAACCATCTCAAAAGTAACCTGCAAAAGTCTTGCAACTTGATTCAACTTATCAACAAACATGTCCTATAGAGTCCAGCAAATAGATGAAGATTTCATAGAAAGGAAAGAGCGTAAGGATCGTTCAAGTGTGAAGTATCTGAAATGCTACAAAATCGAGGTTGATATCACCAAAGTTAATCTTCCAGTGATTAAACTGTGGATAACCGATGAGATCAACCAGCAACTACCAGATGATGAAATAGTCATTGATTACCTTTATGAGTTGTTGGTAGCGGATGAGAAGAGTCCAGATATAAAAGGAATACAAGACCAACTCAAAGACTTCTTGGGAGAGAACGAATCAAAGGTGTTCTGTGAAAAATTATGGAGGTTAATGATTTCTGCTCAGAAGGATCCCGACGGGATTCCAGAGTTGATTCTTGAACAGAGAAAGAAGGAGTATGAGCTGCTTGCTGAGAAGGAGAAGGAGAACAAAAATATCGAGAAGATTCCCGAGTCAAGTAAACGCAAGACTAATTACAATAGAAGTGGCAATGGAAGTCACCAACATGACAAGGCAAATGAGAATACCAACGAGACGAATAATAGAAGATCAGAAGACAAGCTTGTTAGAAAGAGAGGATACGACAAGCGAAACCATTCCCGCAACCTCTCCAGAGAAGGTCCACCAAATCATTCAAGAAATAGAGACCTTAGTCCTGAAAGAGGTGACAAACAAAGATAGGAGATGGAGCTTAACTTTGACTGTGTAACCAAAATGGATAAAGAAAGGTTTTGGAATGATGTGACGATCATTCATTCTATTCACATCGAGTTCTCCAAGCTCGCTAGAATCACACCATTCACGGTTTCCCCCGTTTACCCTGTTCATTCATATTAGAATAGGTCTCTCGTTTATGGTATGTTGAGACAGAATTTCAAACATATTATTGAAGCAATATACTCAAGCTTCAAGTTCAATTTAATTGCAATGCCAATATCTTGTGAGTGGTAGAATAATCCAATTTTCAGCCTAGCTGTCATAAAAATCACCAAAATATCATAAAAATATATCATTACATAAAACTACTACGATCTCATCATAATTGTCATCAAATCCAATGAAAATGTCTAGAATGAACTTTCTAAAATACCAGATATGTCAATTGTATAGTGTTAATAAAATTGTCAACCCTCAAAAATCGAAATCACAAACCGCTCAAATTTCACTTAACATTCTTAACATCACATCTAATAACTCCCAATTGTCAACCCTCATGAGCTTAATTCCTCGATTCCAATAAATATACTGTGTCATCCCAGTTAGTGGGTGAATGTCATGGATTCGGTGACCGGTCGTGTACCTACTTATTTTACCAACCCCTGCGTACTTGCGTCAACGACTAGGTGTTCAGTCCTACCAACAACAAAAACACCACACCAGTACCAAGTCAAGCGTTAATTCATTATCAAAATCATTCTTGTACCAAAGGTGTGTTGAATACAAAAATTATCTCCTAAAGAGAATTCTCCCAAAAGCCGATATACCCTTACGATGTCGGAACACAAGGAACATCACCACCACCACCACCATCACCATCATCATCAACATGGTGGTTCTGAACAACCTCAAATACCAATAGATCCCAATGCAAACCCCGCCAACAGAATAGGTAAGTATCAAATCATAAAGACTTTAGGGGAAGGTTCTTTTGGTAAAGTGAAGTTAGCACAACACTTGACCACTGGGCAAAAAGTGGCGTTGAAAATCATCAATAGAAAGACTCTTGCCAAGTCGGATATGCAAGGACGTGTTGAAAGAGAAATCTCGTACTTGAGGTTATTAAGACACCCCCATATCATCAAGTTGTACGATGTGATTAAGTCCAAGGACGAAATCATTATGGTTATCGAGTATGCTGGAAAGGAACTCTTTGACTATATTGTGCAAAGAGGAAAGATGCCAGAAGATGAAGCCAAACGTTTCTTCCAACAAATCATAGCAGCAGTCGAGTACTGTCATAGACATAAAATTGTCCATCGTGACTTGAAGCCAGAAAACTTGTTATTGGATGACCAATTGAATGTTAAGATTGCCGATTTTGGTTTATCCAACATCATGACCGATGGTAACTTCTTAAAGACTAGTTGTGGCTCTCCTAACTATGCAGCACCAGAGGTTATTAGTGGAAAATTGTATGCTGGTCCAGAAGTTGACGTTTGGTCTTCAGGTGTCATCTTGTATGTCATGTTGTGTGGTAGGTTACCATTCGATGATGAGTTTATCCCTGCATTGTTCAAAAAGATCAGTAATGGTGTTTACACTTTACCCAATTACTTGAGTCCCGGGGCCAAACATTTATTGACTAGGATGTTGGTGGTCAATCCTTTAAATCGTATCACCATTCATGAAATCATGGAAGATGAATGGTTCAAGGTTGGGTTTGAAGAGTACTTATTACCTCCTGATCTTTCCAAAACCAAACACAAGAAGATTGATATCGATGAGGATGTTATACTGGCATTGACCATGGCCATGGGTTATGATCGTGACGAGATCATCAATGTTATTGAAAGATGTAATAAACAATCATCTCCACAAAATCAATCGAACGAAATCTTGGATGCATATTTGTTAATGAAAGAAAATCATTCATTGGTGAAGGATTTGAAGAGAAACAAGGCAGATAAGGTGGACTCATTTTTGTCACAATCACCACCTCCATCTTACACCAATAGTTCTTCTAGTTCCGCACCTGGAGTGCAACAGTCCTTGACTTATCAAACTTTGGCCACCGTACCAGACTTGTCTACTTTGCCAAATTCCACCATAGCGATCTTGCCTTCATCATTACCATCAATTCATCGTGCGTTTATGGTAGAGAACAGTAACCAAGCGAATATTAATCCAGTGTCTACCAAAAAGCTGAAGACAAGATGGCATTTTGGTATCCGTTCTAGATCCTACCCATTAGATGTGATGGGAGAGATTTATCGAGCTCTTAAAAACTTGGGAGCTGAATGGGCCAAACCTACAGAAGAAGAATTATGGACTATCCGAGTGCGTTGGAAGTATGAGAATTCCGATGTTGATAATGCTCCTAATTTGATGAAGATGCAAATCCAATTATTCCAATTGGAACCAAATAATTACTTGGTAGATTTCAAGTTCGATGGGTGGGAAACATCTGTGGAAGGTCAAGCCCCTACTCATGAACTGGAAGAGATGCTTTCCTTCTCTGCCTACCCATTCTTGCATTTGGCCACCCGTCTTATAATGGAGCTTGCCGTGAACTCACAAAGTGGTTAAAAAACCCCTCCAAAAGATTAGCGAATCAAACTTCTTGCTCGGTTCATTGTCCATTGGTCAATTGGTCAATTGATGCCATCTTAGCTAATAGCATGTGTTGATATAGTAACACCACGTTGATTTGATTAGTGCTGGCGACATTGAAACAAAGTCGATATCACTGCTTGAGCACAGTGTTATTGTTAATATTCCTATTATTATTCTCATAGTATTCCATGTAATTCTGTATAACACTCTACTATTTGTCCGAATTCATGGACCTTACAGTTGATTTAATTGGCTAGATTTAAATTGATAGGCAAGGAAATCGTTGCAACAGATTAAAGATAGCAGATTCCTTGAAACTATTGATCAGGCTCCGGAATTCTTATTTCTTTTGAGCCACTCCGTACCGGATTAGTATGCACTTGGTTTACATTATTCCCACCTTTAGAGGATCTTACACTTTGCATCGTTTTACATTTTGACAGTAGGTTCTTACACCTTAAGATCTTCAATCAAATATATTGGTTAATCATCTGAATGGTGTATCGGTGTCCTTTCCATGACCCCCAGAGTCCCCCAAAATACTCCAATGTACTATCAGTTCAAACCCCTTGCACCAAAGCCCAAAGCCCAACTCCTTTACCTATGGCCCAATTCACCCTTGTATTTCACCCTTGTCAATTCAATTCTTGTGCAATACTCTACTGCATGTAATATGCCACAAAGCGCACTTAATGGTTTACTCTATATCAGCGGTGTTTACCGTGTTTCGCCCAAATAGGAAAAATTACAGGTAAACACGGACTGGTTGGTGCGCTCAGGTCGCCCATCGTAAACAATCCTCCAGCAACAGACCGTTGTCGGTATTTACAGGTTTCCATCACTGTTTCTTTTCCCCCATCACTTTTCCCCGACTGTCAACAAATCATTTAACGTTTGGTCCCACCAGTTGACATACCATTTGACATTGAGTATTGAGTGAATCTTAATCTTAACCTGTAACTTCCCGGAGCTTTAACGTGCAATTACCCCCGGAAAAGTGCAATACCCATCTCCATTCAACCCTCAATCCTCACCACTCATCCTTCCTAAAGTGCAATCTTAATAAGGTGCACTCCAATTTACAGTGCAGGCTTCATTTCTTAAACCTCCTTTCCTTGCTTCATTCCTTACTCTTCCTTCAAGATGATTTCCATAGACCTTCGAAGCGCCAAACCTGACGCCGAAGGTTCCATCGCCCTTAATGAGGTCATCAAATATATTTTCAAAGCTAAAAAGGCTACGGTGTTGACGGGAGCAGGTATCTCATGTAATGCCGGGATCCCTGATTTCAGGTCTTCTGATGGTCTTTACAATTTGGTCAAGGCCAAATACCCCAAAACAATGGTCAAAGGTCAAGATCTCTTCGATATCTCGTTGTTCCGGGACCAACTGTCATTATCAGTGTTCTGTACTTTCATGGAATCACTTTACAGTTCTACTCTTAGCGCCAAGGCTACAGAGACTCACAAATTCATCAAGATCCTCAAGGAAAAGAACAAACTTCTCCGTTGTTACACACAAAACATCGACTCCCTTGAGAAATCTATCAACTTGAACATGGGTATCAACCTTGCCGACTTTGATACCGCCAAAAACTTCAACCAGAACTGGAAAAGTTTGGATGTGGTTCAATTACACGGAAATCTTCATAAGCTTTCATGTACCCACTGTTTCGCCAACTTTGACTGGAATGAAAAGTATCAGGCTCAGCTTGCCGAAGGGTTAAATCCAGAATGCTCAAATTGCTTCCAGAAATACGAAGAACGTTTGTACTCTGGAAAGCGCTTAACTGGAAACATAGGCATGCTCCGGCCAGATATAGTGCTCTACGGAGAAAACCATCCGCAAGCCGACATTTTGGCCCAGGGGTTGAATGTGGACTTAAAAGCCCGCCCTGATTTACTTATTGTTATGGGCACTTCCCTTAAGGTGGATGGTGTTAAAAAGTTTATTAAATCACTTAGTGCCTCAGTGCATGCTCGTGGTGGTAAAGTTATTTTTGTGAACATGACCCCGTTGGCAAAACAATGGGATTCATGTTTCGATTACGAAATTTTAAGTGATTGTGATGCGTTTGTTAAGATTCTCAAACGGGAGATTCCGGATCTATTTTTAACTCAAGAACAACTTGATTCTAAGAAGTTGAAGAACAATAATGATTCTAATCCTCCGGTTAATCCTGTGATAAAACAAGAGAAGAAACTGATTAAACAAGAAAAATCAAAACAAATAAAGCAAGAAATGGTACAGAAACACATCAAAGAAGAGATTTTAACTCCTCCTACAACCCCTACTAAACGCAAAAGACCTACACTTAAGCGTAAAACCCTTTCTACCGATACAGATTCGGATTCTGCTACTTCTTCATGCCAAACTTCACCCATACCGTGTATCAAAAGAGAATATGAATTACCTTCTCCACAAGCTAGCTTTGAAGAAAACAATAACAACAACAACAATCCTCGCATAGGGCCATTGAATCCAATCTCCACCTCGCATTTGAACCAACACCATAACTCCATTAAGAGTGAATTGTATGAACCCGCCCCTAAAAGAACTCGAGTATAAAACCAACACCTCAGTGTATTATAGATGTATTATAGAAAATCCATTTCAGTTATTCCCGTACCATCCCTCCACCACTGTATTTCTGTAATATGTAATCTGTATTATTTATTCTGTATTTTCTGTATTCTGTATTCCTCGGCTTAATCCCTCTACTCCATCTTGATAAGCCCCCCTCACGCGAACATCCACAGCAACTTCTAACTACTGTAACTGGTCAGTGATCTTACTACTACATCAATGGATCAAGTTTCCAGCTTTCTAGAGGGGATTTTATCGGTAGAAGCAGAGAATCTGCTGGAAACCGTATCCACGGAAATAGCAGGCTCCAATTCCGATAGTTTGGTCAATAATGCCATCACCAATAGAACATCACGGAACCTTGGGGATATCGACTTTTCATCATTATGGAACTATGCTAAGGGCAATGAGGTTGGAGATGGAGATACGGGGAATCTGACGGAGAGAAGACCTAGGCTTGGGTCCAATTCAGGCTCTAGCACGGGAACTGGTCCCAATCCAGGCTCTGGTGCTATGGCGTCTCTACTGTCATCTGTGGGGCTTCTGAGTAGACTAAGCACCAATCCATCGGTATTGTCTGATATGCTTATAGAGAAGATTATTCTGATGATCATCCCGTTGAATGTAAAGGGAGAACTGCCTAATAGCGTATTGCAAGAAAGAATGGAAATGCAAAAGTCTAGACCACCGTTGTCGGTGAATATCATGTCCACCAATTCCATTCAATTGAATCAGCGACTTTCCCCAGTGTTTTACATGCTAGACAATGTCATTCTGCTCTTCAATTGGACAAGTCCGGCTTATACGCTTGGAATTCTCCTTATGGTTACTCATCTCATCCTTAATCCATACTTATTGGGGATGGTCCCAGTGGTGTTTATCATGAAAAACTTCTTGGTGCCTCATTACCTCATGATCTATGTGCCCGATACCAGTGTGGTGCCAGGTATATTTGATTATAACCCGATTCCGGGAGATCTAGCTACCGAAGAATATATTGTTCCTGGCCCGGTCCCAGAATTGTCTCGCGAGTTCATTCTAAACTTGACAGATCTACAAAATCATATGGTGTTATATATCATTGCTTATGACTTCTTTGTGTGGCTTTCCAGGGACTATCTATATTATAAACATGAAAACGTCACTTCCATCATTTTCTTGGGACTGCTATGCGTGGGTATTAACAATATTATTTTGTTACCTCGAATTCTTCCCTACTTAGTGAAGAATATCCAAGCTTTGAAGATCATGGGAATCATGGTATTATGGGGCTTTGCAATTCTTTTTCATCCAAGTGTTCGTGGCACCATATTAGAGTGGATGTATCGTGAAGAAACAAGATTAAATATATTGCATCTCACCGATAAGATCGAACAGAAACTTCTTCGAGTGCTTGTGGATAATGAAACCAGTGCCAAAATAGATCCCGAATCGCTGCAAGGAGGACTCTATCATGAACGTGAAGTGGAGATTTTCGAATTGCAACGACTCGACAAAAAAACTAATATGTGGATGTTGATAGGCTTCACGGATAATTTTTATACCATCAATGTTTCTAGCAGAAAGTTTAACCAACTTGTCAAAGCCAAATTTAAGGAAAAATATCATGAAAATGAAATGCCGAATGAAGAACTATTAGCGGAATTCATTCGAGTGAATAGAAAGAAATCTTTGCAAGACGTTTTACCACCTAAGGGATGGAAGTATTCTAATAGCAAATGGATCATGGATCTCGATGCAAAAGGATGGGTCGAGGAAAATTTCTTAGAGGATTTAGTAATCATTGATGATGATGAAAAATGGGTTTACGATTTCCAACATGATGGAGAAGACTCCAACTTGACCTCAGATAGCAAAGACGCTCCAGTGTTTGATAATTTCAGACGGAGGAGGTGGATTAGGGCCTGTCGCCGGGAAATTGTCCTGGACAAAAAACAACCAAGTAAATGATTAATGACTAACCCTTAAATAAGATGCATGTGAACGATTCAATGATGACTCAATGATGATTTCAGGTAATTATCTAATGTAGTGATAGTAGAATGAAAATAATGTGACCATTTAAGTAATGCAAATGAGTTGAAGGATGAGATTTGACATTTTAACCTTTGGGTTGTAATAGCTATAATAGCTAACTAGATCGATATTGAAATTACTTCAATTAATAATATAGTCAGCGTTTCTGATGATTTCATTTGAGATCTGAGTGCCTCAATTGCCAAAGAAGTCTCTTCTACTTTAAGATCATTTCATAAACTCCATTAAATTTAACGAATTCAAGCCTCCCAGCGCAGCTTTCTGCTGTTGTTTCTTTGCTTCTAAAAGACCCCCTAAAGTGTTCTTCTTTCTTTTTTTCGATCTTTCTTTTGATTTGGACGGTTCCTTGCCCATTTCACCTCCGATTTCTGTCAGAGTCTCTGAGTTCGATGATTTTGATTGGAACTGTACCAAAGAGTTTTCAAAGCTTTTATACTTACATTCAAGGCATTTATGCTGAAGACGACGGCCGGGGTACTTTTTCGACGAGGCTCCGAGGCCCTGAGGCTCTGATGACACCAGTTGGACCTCCAGCTTCTTCTGGCGGGACTTCTGACGGTATATGATGCGGATACTGACGGTTATGCCTGGAATCCATACTATTCCGCAATTGTCACAGAACTTATGGGCCACTTGTGGGGGAAGATTTATGATGTGCTCGGCGTTGTGTTTGGTGAGTTTGGCCGAGTAGTACTTGCCAACGGGACTGAAGGGAACTGCATGAGCCAAATTGTACTGGTGGAGACTGGTGGTCTGGTTAGGGTGAAGATCCATGGTTATAGATATTGCTTATGTAATTGAATCTGTAAATGAGAAGGACGAAGTAATGAGCCTGAGATGGCACTGTATGCAGTACCAAACTAACCATTGGATATTAGCTAAGATAGTTAAAGGGCTAAACGACCCTGAAAATCCATAAACCGACCTCGGATCAAATATGGGTATATGGTGGAGAATTTTAGGGAATTTCAGCTAAATTTTAGCTGAATTTAGGATTTTTGCACCCACCAACGAATTGGTTCCCCATCATACTAGACCTCAAGCGTGAATTGGGTACTTCCCATAACCCCAACACGGGACTGAAGGATTGAAATTACACCACGATCATTGTCTACGGAAAAGATTAAATTGCAAAGTTAAACTAAACACTTTCTTTGACCAAAGTAATCAATAGAGTTTACTCCCACTATCAGTCCATTTGCACCGATCCACGGCAACCACCTACAATTCACCCAGAATGACAAGAATGGCAAGAATGACAAGACATAGAATGAATAAAACCCTAAACCATGTCGGATTATTCCCCGCCATGGCCATGGCCATCTCTACTGACGAATAAAATAGCTTCCCTCTTCGGGGTCCATCACCAACTCGCCGAATGTCGGAGTGCGCCGCCTCAGCCAATGAGCAACCCCATGAATAAGCTGACGTAAACCACTTGGCCGATAAGCGGCTTCTATGGGTTGCATTTCACAACCATTCTCGCAACACCAATAACATCTCCGCCGATATTGATTACTTTACCCCTGATCTCATAGTTAAACCGCTACTTAAACCGCTACTTCTGCTGTTCTACTGTTCTACTGTTCTACTGTATCTTCGCCGTATAGCTCCTCCCCTTCATCCCCCACCTTCATCCCCACAAACATTCGTAGCTTCCACCTTCAGCTATTGTCTACGTACTTGATCTCGCACCGCCATCGTTCCTTCTGTCTTGCCCCGCTGTCGCTGCATCTACCGCTGTCGCTGTCGCTTGTACCCTGCACCCCACCTACCGCACTCATAAACCATCTGCTACTTTCATCATGATTATGCCTGTCACTCCCCACCGAATAAGACTCGTGGTCCCTAATCCACTGACCGGTAAGGTCCTCAAATCGTGTGTCCGATGCCGTCAACACAAGACCAAATGTGATGCCCTCATCACCAACCCCAATCCATGTACTCATTGTGCCAGAAAACGTCTAACTTGCACCCTTGACATCATTCAACCGCTCAAGAGCCGGGACGTGTTGGATGCGGTACTGAAGTTGACCTCCGAAGTCCAGGACTTGAAACTGATTCTCAACAACTTGATCGAGCGCCGGTCCGCCATGATCGAGGCCTTAGTGTCTTCCAGTAAGGGGATCATTAAAACCGCATCTATCAAGAGTAAAATGGCCATTCCTGCAATCTCCCAAATTCAATCTTGTTTAACCTCTCCCAATGACGAGGTTTCGCCTCCACCCATCATGGCCCCACAACAGAATTTACTTCCAAATCTCGATTCAAATTTCACCATTTCTACTTCTGGCATCACACCCTTCTCCATCACCATTGAACAAGCATACGAACTCTTCACCAATTATGAAGTGAATTTCAACCAGTTTCTCCCCATCTTCCCCGACGATTTTTTCTCCACCATTGACCTTGTACCGTTCAAGCAACAAAATGAGTTACTCTTCTGGTGCATTATCCTTACCTCCTATTTGAGTTATCCAGACCTGGGCTCTTCTTCTTGTTACAAGAGTTTGGCCCATCATGTCAAGTCTTTGGTGGTGGAGAAGTGTTGGATCGAAACTCCACGGTCTGTATATGTCATTTCGTCGCTTTTGATCCTTACAACTTGGCCATTACCTCATTCCACCAAATTGACCAATAACATTTCCTTGAAGTTTCTTTCACTCATGAAAACATTATCCATGCAATTTGGCTTGCACAAATTGGAGTTCTTAAATGAATTTAGTCACAAAACATCCATGAATATTTCCAATGAGCCTTCAACAGACGATATAATTCGGGCAAGAATCTACAAATTCATGAATATCAATTCCAGTTACTGGTACATTTATCTTGGCTTATCATCAAATAACTCTCTCAATGGTTCTGATCAAGACTACATCGTGAATAAATCTTCAAACATTGATATTAAAAATAAAACTGGTACTACTAATGATTATTTCATTAATTCCTTACTTAAGGTCTCAGTCATTCAATCAAAAATCAGCGTTAATATGATGGATTTGATAGGAAATACCAACGAATCAATCTTGTTATTACCACAACAAATCCATACATCAAAAGTATTGAATTTAAAAATGTTTGAGGTGATTTTAGATGACCTCAATAAAGTATTAATTCACGAAAACCAAGTCATCAACAATTTGATTGGTATATCCATCTTACATTCAAAACTTCAGCTATACATTTATTGTTTATCACAACTCAGTATAAGTATCGAGGAGTATAAACAAATCATTTCCAAAATTTGCAATTGTTGTTTTCAGCTTTTAGACTCATTCCAAAATCAGCTAAAGGATATTTCGTCATTCAATCAACTTCCCATCCATTATAGATTTCCTATTGAATTGGCATGCTTTGTATTGATAAAGATTTATAAATCTCCTTTATTAAATACGGTACTGGATTATCGTATTGTTAAACAAAAGTTTAATCAATTCTATCAAACAATTGTTAAAAAGGGTTCCACTGGCCCAGAGTGGAACTTTATAAATGAAAAGTTCTTGAAAATCATTGAAAAATTCGATGCTATAGAAAATAGTTTTGTTTGTTCAAAAATGATTGTTCAAGATATGCATTGGGATGAAGATACACCAAAATTTCTTTTAATTAAACAAATGAAGAGTTATCTTGTGTCTTCTTTGAGTTATGAATTAGTTTGGTGTATATATGAACGTGAAAAATCTTCTACAGCTGGACAAGTTGATTGGGAATTTTTCGGTCTTCATAAGAATCAGGATTCAAATGTCATCGACTACCTTTCAAGAAATGAGTCCATTTTTAGCTAATAGTTAAATTTAACAGATCATACAATATTGATTCATTTGTAAATTTCTTAATTGAAATGTATATATATTTATAGTTATATTTATTTATAATTGAACCATGTAAATTATTAAAGATAAAGTATCAATGTTAATTATCAATCCATTGTTGACTTAATTTTCTTTTGGTGACAATTGGTTTTAAAATTAAATGGACAACGAAAAGAACCCCAATAGTAATAAGAAGTTTGGATTTAGCGAAACTCTTACTTAAGAAATCAAACGATAATGAAGGTTGAACGAATGAACAGAATTGATTGTATTTGTTAAAGTAACAAACAACACTGGTAGATTCGTAGTCAGTGGGTTTAACGAGAATTGTACCTTCATTATCCACTAACAATTGGTGCTTGTGATTTAAAATGGTTTGAGGATCAATATGAATAACAGGATCATATGGGACAACTTTAAAGTCATTTTGATAGTCTTCTGGTGTCAAAGGTCTGTTATCAATTCTTCTACTATTCAATAAGTGTTTTGGAATTTCCACAATTGCACCCAATTCAGTCACAGCAATGATAGATTTTAAAGTGATTCCATGAGATGATTGGGTTGAAGATAAATCCAAAATACGTTCCGGGAAAATAAATGATTTGGTGTAAATCTTATCATAAGTGGTATTAAAAGTGAATGATGATTCAATTTCATTTCCACGTTTAATGGCCTTGGTAGAATCAAATAATTCAACCACATTGATTCTTTGTTCCACTTGTGGAGCCTTGATATAGTATGAATAAATCACCCAATTTTCATCCATGATGATGTTGATAGATTTGAAGTCAATGATCTCTTCTGAACCCACTTCTTGAGTGAAAAGGATGTTACCGGTAATCCCTTCAATGATATACAAATTCAATGCATTTGTAAGTTGATTTCTTGTGAGAACTGATACTAAGTTTGGATTCAAGTATTTGTAAAGAACTGATTTATCAGCTAAAGAAATTCCAATTGAAGAAGTCTTACTTTCACGAGGTTTGGTCTCCACTTGTAAGATATTTTCATTGTTTCTAGAGAACTTCCAGGTTTTATGAGATTCAAAACCATCAGAGATCAAATGTCCATCGACTGATTTCTCATTCCAATCAACCAAATATAACTCATCAATCTTTGAGTGTGTGTGATGGGCAACGAAATGTGAATCATCTTGCAAAATAATGGAATTCTCGTAGCTGGTGATAGACTTGAAATAATCAGTTACTTCCTCAATTGAAAGAATATCACCAGTTTCAACAGAAACAGTAAATAATTGCTTGTCAAAAAGAACATATAAGATATCACCATGCTCTACTAAATCAATAAAAGTATTCTTGATCGGGGTGACCCAATATGGAACTCCAGTTTTCGAATCAAGGGCAATCAATTCAGATTTTTCATCATCAAAGATCAAAATCAATTTTCCAAGGTTGGTGTCTTGGTCATCATTGGTCTCTGAAGATTTGGAAGTGAATGAAGTAATAAACTTTCCAAACTCAGCCAAGTGTCTAACATATCTTTTGAAGATTTCAAGGAAAACGAACGATCTCTTTTCATCAAGAACAACATGAGCCTTGTCTTGAACATTCTGAGATGCTGGCTTGTCAATGATATAATATTTATTTTGTTTCGATACAATTTGAGATGGAGATGCAAATGATTGCTTGAGAGTACCATCCACCAAATCAAACTTGGAGCCATAAGTTTTAATCAAGCTAATAAGGAACAAGTTTCCTTGTTTGTCACTGGTGATAAAATCCAAATCAAAGTTGGTACGAGTGTTGGTACGTACAACCTTGACGTTATCGGGATTACTGGTGAAGAAAAGGTCACTCAAGTGGTAAATTTCCTTGACATCGTTGGTCTTAGTGATAAGTAAATATTCATCAATAAGTTCCAGTTTGCTTGCAGGAGGATTGATGGCGAACGAAGTTACCAATTTTCCTTCGGGAACAGAGTAAAATTCAACGGCATTAGAGGATTCATTCTTCATGACAAATTCGGAATTGGCAATGTACAACGATTTCGAAGACAAGCTTTGCTTTACAAATGTCTCTCCGGACAATTTGTACAACTCACCCGAAGTGGTGACAACGAGGCCATCTTTGAATTGTTCGACATTAGAAAATGGGGTGGAGATTATCGTGCTCAATTCGAGCAGAGGAGATACTTTGAAGAGTTTATCGCCCAAAATGTATCCGTAGCCGTTGGACTGATGATAGCGGAATTGACCAGACTTCAATGCGAAGTTTAATGTTTGAAGTTCCCCCTTGTTGTTATCAATATAGAACATGTCTCCGGAATTGGAGGATACCAACACTCCCCTATTGAAGAATTCACTAACAGTCACAGGGTTCTGTTGCAATTTGATCATTTGCTTCAACACTCCGGTTTCAGTGTGAAACACATAAACAGTGGTGGAATCATGAGAATAAAGATAAACCAACGATTTGTCTGCAGTTACCACGTAATTGGAGAAGTTATCGCCTGATAAGGAATCCAATTTGATCGACCAAGCCACCGAAGTTTCGTCATCAAGATTGATATTCAAAAACTGTCCATTACCAAATCCAAGTAAGTGATCAGCATCTATGACATTTATACGGGCCAAATCGGAGTAAAGATGAGTCAATCTCTCCTTTTGAAAGGCACTTTCAAGTAGAACCGCCGAAACTACCGAGAGTAGAAGGGAGATCAGTGCAAGCAAACGCATCAATATTGGTGGTAGTTGATAGTCGCAGTTATTATAGAATTGATGGAGGGCATATAATGCGGAGGAGGAGGAGGAAACCGAACGGAAATCAAATCCACCTTTCTCACCAAAATTTACCCAATATAAATATGAAAACCGGTGAAATAACTAATTGAATTGTAAAATCCGACTAATGTTAGTAGAGTCCACTTGAAATTGTAAACAATATATAATGGCTATATGGTCAGTGGCTATATGGATTCAGTGGCTAATGGATTCAGTGGCTATATGTCCATTTGGTGCTGCAGGAGATTTGTATATGAAAAAACCCAAAACTAGAGAGGAAGAGAGGAAGTGATGAGTATAGTAAGCCACTAGAATATTTCAGGAAATACCCATACCCAATTCTAGAAATATTTTAATTCTATACATAAAACCCATACCCAATAACCAAGCCCATTACATAATACATACAGTTCAAAGCCCAGTGCCCAATATTTGAAAAATCGATACCAGAGATGTAGAGAGCTGCCTTAATTAATTGGGGCCTAATAATCAAATTCAACGGTTTGTACTTTACTAGTCAATCATTATTGTGATTTGATTGGAAGATTAACTCAGTTGATATCAATATTATTGCCAATTGGAGAGCCCATGAGAGCCCATTGTATTATTAGTGGACTTGCCTAATAAATTAGACTAATTTAGTGTTCAACTAGTGGCTAGAATAGTTATGAAAATTATTCAACTAATAAGTCATTAACTAAATGCATAGATGCCAATTCTTCCAATTGACTATTAATTAATTTCTATGAGCCAATCAAGATTCAATGATGAGCAAATTTATCTTGAAACAGAATCATTAATCATTTATCATTTTATTAGAGGTTACACAGGATGCATCAGTCCGTGATTTATCCCGATTAAGATTTTAATTCTATGGCACGAATCAATTTAACATTACTTTTTCAACATTACTTTTTTAGCTTTACTTTAACTCAACTAATGAAACTCCACAATTTAATATTTGATTATTGAGTATTTCACTATAAAACTGAGGCGAATCATTTCATTGCACGAATTCTTAAAAGTCAATTTTATAATTTGAAAGATTATGGCGACTTCAAATATGGCAACTTCAAATTCCGCTCAGAATTGGGTGTTAAAGTTTATTATAATACTTTTGAGTAATATATGCATACCTAAAAGATAGGATTCCGTCTTTTCTATCAGTTTGCTTAGCCTCGGATAAACTTACGCACCAGTGATAGATCATACCATTGCCTTAAACTTGAGACATAATAGACGTATTAGTATAGACAAATAGACTTTGACAGAGTAATATTGATTAGAAATCTAATGTGCTCAATCCATTTTGTGTATCAACATAGTTGAAGTGGATTGAATACTGCCGTATATGCCATCGCCCTCTGAGATCATAACCTTTTGATAATTAGTAGAGTACCTTCGGGTTGAAACGGGCTACATTTAAAATGTGTTACCATCAAAATATCTTCACCTTCATCATTAAACCATCAAAATATGATCGCCTTCATAATTTCTTCACCTTCATAATTTCTTCAACCTGAAAATTTCAGTTTTCAAAGTTTTAAATATATTGGTTAATTTTATTGAAAGTTTTGTTAAATAGTTGTATTGGAAGTTTTGCTGAATAGTTTTTAGGTATCTATGAAAGTTGATCTTGATAATAATCATATGTATATGGTGAATAGGTTGTATGATATCATACTTTCATGCTGTAGATTTGAAACTATAGAATTAATATCACAACATGTAGATACATTTATATTCAAAGATATTCACCGGAATTACTGGTTATACTTATGCTTTGGAATAATTAACGTATAGTAAAGGTATGCTTACTATAATCTCCCTTAATATAGTTAATATATATTATTTATATATTTTCCTTAGTTTAGTTAGGTATATTTAATTAATGTCATTTATAAGATACCCTGAAACAACGGCAATTTTGAATAAACTGGTAGAGTCCGATTTGGGATCTTTGTCTATCAAACGTCAAATCCTTAATTCACTGATGTCATCCCAAGTGATTTCAAGGGATTAAAAGTGAAGGTTTATTGGGATGGCTTATCTGTTTGATTAAATGAACAAGATTTCATAAAATTACTTGAACCTGTTAGTCTTATACCGTTTTAAAGTCTTATAATTTCTATCAGATCATTTCAAATGGAGAGATTTGTGGATAATTAAAACCAAAGAGTTATTGGAGTGGTCTTCTTTAGTATCAAAAATGAAGCAACTTAGCCTCACACTTTACGTTTTATCAGTTTATCAGTTGACTACTAATATTTGTTAACTACTTAATATCTGGTGTTCCCCAATTTTTCCGTGTTCCCAATTTTCCGTATTCCTCAATCTTCCAAGAAGGGCATTATACTTCTATGTATACCTTTTACAAAGGTGGCATTTTACAAAGGTGGCATTTATATGTGTATATATCACTCAGACCTTCTTAAACTCTAAGCTCCACAATTAAAGAAATCACCGTACTTTACAATCAACTTGACTGGACCTCCCCAATTATTGTGAGTGTCTGAGGTACAGAAATTGTTCAGCTGTACCCCCTTTCTCGCTTTGATAGGGACACTAGTCACACCATTAAGACCATGGACTATGGAGTAATACTAATAAGTTCATAAACTCTCAGAGCTTAACTTAAGACGACATCTACAGGAAGCATGAAATTATATAAGCAGGGGGGGAACCACCACAATGTTTCTTCAAATTTTCCAATTTTCAATTTTCCAAAATTCCAATTGTCCAATTTTCTAGTTGTTCCTGTTTAGTAACTTTATGCTTATGAATTAGTACAGAACTATTTGGTCAGGCAAATTATTACCATCGCGCACGATTGCTCAAGCTATAAAAACCCCCCTGATTGCCACTATCAATAGATTCATCAATTTAACTATTAACAAAATGCATTCACGTGATTGGTTCTTGGTGTTTGTAGGGTTCTTTTGTAAGTATTAACCCATTGAACTTGATCAGTTTGGTGGTCCCTGTTCTCACCCGTTCTCACTAACATTCCAGTACCTCCCATCCCAGTACTCGTGAAAAGAGGGTTCTTTTCCGTTGATTTCTTACTTAACGTGATTCTTTGTTTGTTGGGATTCTTACCAGGATTGATCCACTGTTACTACATCATCTCCCTTTACCCCTATCGTGAAACTTATGCTGTTATTGGCGGTGATGGCCATGATAACAGAGTTAATGACTATGGTTCAGTTTAATAATGGAAAAGGTTACCCGGACTTGGTCCTACCACTATATAATGCTTGTGATGCCCCCGATTTTCATTCATCAATAAACGTTTCTACTATCTCAACACATGTAGTGAACGCATAAACTTAAGTTGGCCGATACAGTTCATAACTGATCTTTCGAGAACCATCGGTTCAATGTGTCAATATGCGAAGAAAAATGGAATAGTGTGAGTTGTTCATCATGTCTAGGGATGTAATGGAATGGGCCTAGTGGCTGTTTTCAATCAGATTGGTTTCAGTTTTTGATTCCATGACGATTGTTTCGCAGCTACATTCTGGCTCGTTCTTCCTGATGAATCCAACTGAGTTTTATCGATCTATTCTGAAATCGTCTTCGTTTTGAAGTTTGACTAAGATGCGGGAAATACTGTTCAGTTCATGAGGTTTTCCAACTAGTCGAACAACATTAATAAGAAATAGCTTTTTTCCACTCTTTCTTATCTTCACTCATCTACAATTGTTTTCATTAACATAATTTTATTTTAGTTTAATTTTGTACTGCTTTTGCAATTACATCTTCCTCATTCTCTACCCGGCCTCTTTTCCCTCCTCCTTGCTTCCATAACCATAATGCTTCAATTGCGTAGTTTCTAACTGAAAGGTTCTTAGTTCTCTTTACATCTGCTGCCTCAGTAATGGTGTCGATGATACGTAATTGTTCAATTAAATCCCACATCATATTCTCAAAGTTGGTTAACATTTCCTTCAAATTTTCATTGAAATGCTCATCTTCAGGGTTAGTATCATCAATTGGTAGTATGCTATATTTATGAAGCCCAAGCTTGTGTAATATTCTTCCAAGCATTTGTATGCTTAAGCATCGTTGACCAGGTAATACTGATCTAGCCAAATGTGCAAGTTCAGCTAAACTGTAGCCTGCCAACTGAGGATTATCTGAGTGATGATGTAATCCGAGATAAGTGGGAATATCTTTATGATCAGGCTTGGTTTCATTTTTCAACTCAACAAGGTCACCTTTGAAATCAAATCTCATATCAGATATTGATTCATAAGTAGTGGAAATTTGTCTAGGTACTGGCTTTGTCATCCAAGATAACTTTTCTGTTTCCTTAGGTAAATCTGGATAATATTTTTCATGTAATTTGTCAAAGAATTGAGGGTCATCAAGATCAAGTTCATTTGGATTGGTTTTGGGTTTCATAAAATGAACTCCAAGATTTTCGGACTGGTCATGTTCATGTTCACCAACATCTTCCACCAATTGATAGCCTTCAGGGGCTATTTCATCTTCATCTTCTATATTTTTTGCATCTTCTGCCCCAACAGTCATATCATTTAAATCATCAACATCTTCCCATGCATCATTGCTTATTTCGACTTTTTCTTCCAAATTTTTGTACTTGACAGACGTCACTGTATCGAACAGAACCGATTTTTTAGGTTTTCCAGACACTGAAGAACTCGAACTAGACGAACTTATGGAAGATTTTTTGGTTCTTGGCTCATATTCATTGATCTCATCCAATGAATTGAACTTACTGATACCCAATGCCTTATCCACATCTTGTTTATCCAAATGAGAAAGATCAGTGATCCCAGAGGAGGTTCTCATACCACCAATCCATCCACCAAAACCTTCAGCATGTTTATGACCATCATGACCATTATGAGAATGATGAGAATGATCTGAGGATTTGGAATTTTCTGATTGGTTTGGCTGATCTTGGTTTTCCTTATCAGATCCCATTCTCTTTTCGGTTCTTTTCAACAAGCTTTGAATCAATTTAGGATTCAAACCTGCCAAAAGTTCCTGCTTTTCACGAGAGATTTCCTCTTCAGACATCAGAGCCAATTTCTGCATGTTTTCACGGTGGATCTTCTCTGCCTCTGATAACTCGGTCTCATTTGAAGGGTCAACCTCTGTAGGGGCAGTTTTGGCAATTGTGGCTGGTGGTTGATGGCGGTTAATTTTTGATTTCCATCGTGATTCACGTTTAAGTTTCAATTTGGAAGGATCTGGAAACCCTCTGGAACCTTCTATAGAATGGCTCGGGGCCACTGGGGACACTGGAGCCTCAATTTCACGTTCTATGATCTCGCCCACGAAGTCCATGATTAATTAGCAGAGAAACGTGCTTAATTGTGGAGGTTAATGAGATGGACTGCGACATTGTGATATTGTGATGTATTGCGACATCGCGACATTGAGTCTTCGCGTCTTTGCGACATTTATTCGATTAGATGTCAAATGTCGCGATGTCGCACATGGCCTAAGATGACTAACTCAGTCATCAGCAAGGTCTAAGAATAGGCTAGAACAATAAGTTTTAGGTTTCTAGTCTCGTAATCATCGGATCGCATCTGTGACAGTATCCGAGGCATATCATCAAAATTCTATCGTGGGACTATAACCGATATGGAATACCAAGCATTGACTAAAGCATTGACTAAAGCATTGAATTAAGCATGGAATACCAACCATGGAATACCAAGAATCTCATGCGAAGAGCATACAAATCACAAGCGAGTCTGGAACCACCAATAGACTTAGGAGCTGTGGAGTTAAGCAGCCGTGGAGTTAAGGAGTTAGGGAGTCATGTAGTTAAGGAGTTAGGGAGTCATGTAGTTAAGGAGTTAAGGCTTACAGGGAGGGGGTTGAAACCCCCCTGACCTTTTCAAGGTCGTGTTCGTTCATGGTTTATTGATGTATGTTCGTCAGTTATAAAATGACGATGACGGCAAAACAGAAAGGGTCCTTGGGTTGCAATGACAAAAGCGAATATTAACACCGTTTATGCCCGATTGATCCCAATATGATTTCTAGCCCAATGTATCATAAAATGCATGAGATGCATGAGATACTGCAAATGTTCACCAGTTGTTTGTTACCGAGGTGTAGGTGGCGTGATGTTGAATTATAGAAATGACTACAACATAATTGGGGAACAAAGTTTATCATGCATGCATTGGTTCTTAACTTTTTAGTGACAGGAATATTGTAGACGGCATGCAGTTGTTTCGTAACGTCTCCTGCCAATTAGGCATGGATGAAAAAATATCCGTCATTTTTTCGGGTTATGAGCCAATGTTCTCACCGCCAACAATTTCCATGTCATCAAGTTTAGTTTCTCTATCTTCGGCATTCTTCGGCATTCCAAGTTTTCAACTTGGTGCATATGGAACCTACTAATTGCCGAAGTTCCGGGGGCTGAAGGGATCATTCTTTTCAATTATTATTAAGAGATTGTTTTACTATTTGGTATTTGTTGGATCGGAAGATTCCGATTGTAGTACTGTCCGACAGTACAGCGGTAATTGGTATTGGTTGTTGTGGATTTTATCTTGTAAATACCACATAAACTGAGGGCTCAATTCACTACTGAACAATTGATACTCCTTCAATCGTCTTTGTGGTTCGGTGATACCCTCACTGTCTTGCAGTTGTCTATGAATATTTTTGAGTACCACGGGTATCTCCACATATGGTATAAGGAATAGTATTAATGCAAGAACAAACCTGAAATTGGTAGCAGGAGCGGAATATGTTCCATCTCCGTGATTTCTATTTCCGTTTAAAAACGTGTTTATCCAATTCTCCTTTATTCCCTTCGTATAAGGCCTTAATTTGACATCGTACAGCACAACAAATCTCAGGTCACCCTGTTTGATGTTAACATAACGAATTCCAAGCTCAACTCGAGGAACTCTTTCACGACTCTTTTTCGAATGATTTCTAGAGTTCCATCTTTGGTATTGTTTTTGCTGGCTGATGGTAACTTCGTCAAGGGTAGTAATGTTTTGGCTGATATAATACATGTTCAATCCTAGTAAGGTAACTAACATTAAAATCCAAAATCCACAAAGAATAAATAGAAAGATAAAATTGTGATTGATTTCTCCCCTACTAATATTCGAAGGGACGTAACGGATAAGAAATATCAAAAGAATCACAAATAATGCAAGAAACCATGTGACAAACTTTAAGAAAAACACGTAGTTTGACTCCCCGATCACCATACCAATCCAAACACAGTAATGATCGAACCGAAGAACCGAATATCCCACATGCTTCAGAAAGAAAGACCGATTGACCGTCATAGAGTCCGCCAACGAGTCGTAAAATGGATATCCAGCCTCATCGCATGGAAATATATCTGGTGTACTGGTTAGCAGTTGGTCATTGGTATTGTAGAGGTCAAAGGGTCTAAATTGAGGGGATTTCCCTGGACCAATCATGAAAATGGCTACCCAGTAGACAAACAATGTCACCTGGCAAAACGTCAAGAGCGTCCAAAGCACAATAGCAACCCCCTGAGAATGGTGTTTCCAGATCTCCAGATATCCTAAGGAGTAATATGCGGCAAAGTCACCGTACCCCAAGAGGAGCAACACCACAAACGGCACCAACAACTTGATACGAGGATGCCGGAGAAAAGCCACATCAAGGATCATAAGTGTATTGAAGTAATGCCGCTCCCTAGTGGCAACTAATAGGTGTAAGCATATCTATTGATGATCGTGAGTGCACTATCGTCTCCTGCATATAATCAGCAACATCTAACTTCATTTCAACCATAGTCTTAGGAGCCTAAATTCAGACATACATCATGGTGGGACTTGAAGGTAAGTGGCCCGTCAAACAGGCCTCAATGATGCCAGTGATCCATCCAATCAATACTAACACCCTAGATGAGCGTACCAAGGACATGTGTCCCATCTGTAAGACAGACAAGTACCTTTCACCGAATATGACATTTCTCATCAATCCCGAATGTTACCACAAAATATGTGAATCTTGTGTGGATAGAATCTTCTCTTTGGGCCCAGCACCATGCCCTTATCCTAAATGTGGTAAGATCTTGAGGAAGAACAAATTTAAGAAGCAAATATTCGACGATATCTTCATTGAACGGGAGATTGATATTCGTAAAAGAATAAGCGGAATCTATAATAAGACAGAGGAGGACTTCGATAGTTTGGAAGACTACAATAGTTACTTAGAGAGCGTGGAAAACATCATCTTCAATCTAAATAATGGAATCGATATGGAACAAACTGAAGAACTAGTGTCAAAGTATGAAGGCGATCATAAGCTAGAAATCATTGAAAAGAGTATGAGAGAGAGTCAAAAGAACTCAGATTTCACCAAGTATCAAGAAGCAGTGGAGAGATTAAAGCAAGAAAAGTTACGCATACAGAAACAGATGGAAATTGAAGATATCCAATATCAAAAGCAACAACAGCAAGAGTTACTTGATAGACTCTCAAGTTCTGTCAGCGCTAACTCTGACGAAATCATCAAGCAACAACAGGTAAATATGCAGAAACGGAGTCTCAACCGGAAACGTCAACTTCAACAACTTACAAACCAACTTGAATTAAACTTTTCACGCAATAATCCATTGTTGAAGAAAGATGTTGAAAATGAAGTGAAAGCACCATTCACGCCGTTCCAGGGTGATAGGGAATTGAACAAGAGATACGAGCTCTTGCCGGTTCCTCGAGCAGTGGACGAACTTTTGGAAATTGATAATCATGCCGATGAAACCTATCAAGATCCATACGTCAATAGATTGGCCAAGAACAAAGAATATTTGGGAGCAGGATGGAGGTTACATTCTGTATTTGAGCGTGCATTAGACGAAGCATTTTTGGGATTGGGATGTATCATAGAGAAGGAAAAGGCCAATGTCTCTGAAAATACTAGCATAAGCACATAGAAAAATGTCAAATTATCAAATGAGAAGGATTCTAGTTGTACAAGATAGTCAAGATTATTCAAGGATATTGTGGATATTGTGGATATTGTGGATAAAACTGAACCTTTGGAGGAACTCGGGTTTTTGACTAACACCATTCTTTGACATTAATGCATTCAAGACGTGCATTCAGTATACATTGCATGTCGAATACAAAATATCACCCATCTACCCGGCGCTACTGCCAAATGCGCGCCAATTACCAAAGTTAGCATAACCGGATAATCAGGTTATCATGGAGAATAATTATATTCAAGAATAAATGCAATACGCGGGAGCCACTACGAAATGGTTATTATTTAGATATTGGGATGGATTGGATTTGGATTGCATTTGGATTGGATTTGGATTGCCTTTGCATTTGCATCTTCCAATTTTAGTAGTCGAATTTAATACACAAGACATATCAAACTAAACATCGATAAAGCGAGCTTCTGGGTGATAGTAAACGGGACATGACCAATAAGACCTTTTAACATTGCGCCATACTGATTCATCATCTTCATCTCCATCTTTAGCTTTAGCATTTTCATCTTGATCTTGATCTTCTTGGCCCTTAAGCTTCAATGTCTCAGGTGGTACTTGGACATCTTTGTAGGTACACTCTAATCCGTAATTTGCCAAATCAAGTTGAACCAATTTTCGGTAAACGTCGTACACCACTTGACGGTCAGCTCCCAATCCATTAAAAAAAGAAAAGACGCCGTGGGGCTTCAAGAGTCCCACCACGTAATCAAAGAGTTCAAGCATGTCCTGGTAATGTTCGGAAAATGTATCATAGTAAATTCCATCGAAAAATACTCCAGAAGAGAGAAGGTTATCAAGTTGAGTTTGCCAACGTCCTTCAAGAATGGTTACATTAGGACGATCATACCATCCATCTGAGCGCAATTTGCGTAATACATCCGGGTGAGCTTCACAGATAAAGTGTCTGGTAGGACCCCGGGCTGCAATCATGGTGTCAATGATTCCCATCCCGAATCCAATATTCAACACTGCCACGTCGGCTGGGCCATCGGCCGACTGAGCGGCTGTATCGGGGCCCACTTCTTTAGTCTCGGCATTTGCTTGTGGTTCTACTGCAGTGTCACTGTTCTGGACTTTCACCCCAGCAAAGAGTGAGTCGCAGCCAAGCTGCATAAGATCCGATTCCCACAGCATCATCACTCCATCGTGCCTGTCCTTGGTAACCAAGGCATCGTCTCGGTACTCCAAGGGGGTACTAAGGTAGGCCAGTTGGTTAAGGGAAGGAGCATCTGGAGCATCATCGATTTCGGGAATTCTAGAGTCAATTGCCGACGCATGGTTAGCATCACCAGTGGCCAGGGTAGATGTCACGTCAGATGACACGTCAACCAGGAGATTTGCTGGTTGTGATGCGGAGCTGGCAGCATTTGGTGGAGAAATACCGGAACTTTGGTTCTGGTCGGTTGCATCCGAAGGTTGGTTGCTTTGGTGGGGCACCTCGGATATTTCCACCTCATCATTGGCGAGTCCAGGTCCCAAATCTTTACCCGACTCAACAAATGCTTGGTGGTCCAAGTCCTCTGTATCGCTTATTATTTCCACGTCATACTCTCCTACTTTCCTCAACAACAACTCAGCCCTTACACCAGCATCCACAAGCTGTTGATATATTGGTAAATGGGTCATGTTACGATTCACAAGAATACATCCCGGGGTGTCATTGTTGCGGTCAGCAAGACTCCAACCAGCTCCATACTCCAAGAGGGCCTCTACCATGGCAGAAATCACTGTCAATTCTTCTGGGGACACGTCACGAGGAATGTGCTGGCAAATGATGTGTAATGGGGTGGTGGTAGTTGCCGGTTCTGTTTCAATGCCGTGAACATAATTGTAGGCTTCCTCTTCGGTATAAGTGGCCGGAACACCGTTCTTCAAGTAGAAATAAACCCCATCGACCAGTTCTTGGGAGATGGGTCTAGCCAACTGACACAATTCGTGAAGTTCAGACATGATGGTAAAGAAGAGATGAAATTTTCAGACACCGCGATGGCATACTACATCACAAAATCGCCGAGAACGCAGCCAAGGCGATGATTTGACCGGTTTTATGAAGCATGCATCACGAGCAACGCAATTATGAGCGATCGCTTGTGATGTTACCAAGGGAGACCCAAAGACTGGTTCATACGAAACCCGCTCATGCTGATGAAGGCGTTTCCTCAATGCTTACGTAATCGTACAAAGGTTCCGCTGTTGGGATGCAGGCGCATTTGTAGGGAGGGGCATTTACATGGACATGCGAAGCGAGGTGCCAGTATGTGATGGAACCTGGGGCAAGGGGGGCCCGTAATTGGCCAGATCGGGATGTAAACTGAGGATAGGAAAGACGTAGACCACCACCGGATGGTTGGTGCATAGAACATTAGAGATAAAGAATGGGCTTTTAGGATACCGGCCGGTCAATATTGTAGTTGTGTCAAACATGCCGTTACCGGTGTAAACTCCTAGCTTCTAAACTAAAGCCAAGCACCTTCTATGATGTTCCAAGCCTCACCTGGAAGAGGGTTCTAAAGACGTTGGTATCTTGGCCGTACCTGTACCTGCACCAACCTGCATCGAGGTGCTGTGGTTGATATACAGGATTTATGGAGTATTTTATGCATAAATTCATGCATGTGGCGCATAGAAGCTGCATTGGATGCAAAATATTACTTGAAATTATATGCACCACGAGACAACAAAATCATACGATATTCACATGAACAGTCCTCCATAAATATATACCGGTAACAAGCGAAACGAGATAGGCGTAATGCATTGCAGGATGCACGGATATATTTTTTCACCTAGTTGTAGGCGCTTTTTACACACGTTAGGGTTCCCACCACGTAACTATAAGGAATCATGGGCTTCTGTCAATGTGGAATGATGTCGTCTTATATGTTTGTGGGGCATCGACCAGATATATATCAACACCCCAAGATCCTTGTTTTTTAGCCAGAGGCAGCATCCGGCATGACTTTCAGAATCGACGACTACAACTCATTCCAACAACAAGTCAAGAAAGAGGAATATCCAGACCAGGTGCTGGTTTCCAGTTATATGCAAAGGCCTGGCCATATTGAACTTCCTCAAGACGCTGCTCATCCTGCTAGCTCGGGTGCTGTGGCTTCTATGCCTGGATATCCCTATGATTACGGGGCTCAGTATATGGTTCATACCCTGTCACACAACCTGGCTCGATCTCCAGACTTTCCTACTCCCGTGGCCCCTAACTTTGTTCAGCCTGAATTCATCGGAGATATGTACCGTACGGTATCCACCAACCCCGAGTTCGAGGCCGGTACCTCGTTTGCATCGCCCATCCCTCCAAACATGTTTGACATGGCTCAACAGTACCAATCTCCTTGGGTACCTCCAGTGGCCCAAGACAGAGAACCGGCACTTCCCCCAGGAATTTCTGACCCTAAGAAGAGTAAACTCCGGGTCAAATCCGAGCCATCCATCAACACTCCTCAACCTCAAACTTCCCCCAAGAACAGAACCCGTTCGGCTCACAATATTATCGAACAAAGATACCGGAACAAGATTAATGCCAAATTCAATATTCTTCTGAATTCTGTGCCTACTCTCCGGGTAGTGGTACGTAGTAAGAGAAAATCCAAACAAGATAATGATTATGAATCCAGTGCAGAAGATCTGGATTGTGGTCCTACGGATGATAGTGATGGTACGGAAGCTGTGGATCTTGAAGGATTAAAGCCAGCTCGCAAATTAAATAAGGGAACTATCTTGGCCAAATCCATAGAGTACATTAAGTTCTTGGAACTTAAGAATCAAAGAATGAAATCGGAACATGATGAATTACTCATGAAGGTCAGGATGCTTGGAATTAACACCGATGAACCTTACAGAAGGTGAATTATCATCAAACAAGCTTAAAGAGTTAGATAACTACTAAAACTACTAAACAACTTTTCAGAGTTGGACTTGTTAATTTCACCGACTTGAATAACACAATGTTGGAATTTAGCACTAGTCAACAATTAGGCTGCTTTTCGCAGCCAGCATATAGCAATATATTCAATGGGACAACATAGAACATTAGGCCACATGAACCCCTCTAACTTACCAGAACTTCGGAGATCTGGTTCCTTAGAGTATATTATTGGAATGACTCGACCTTTTGATCTGTGTTGACTTTGATCTTTGCTAAAGGTACTAAAGGTACTGATGCTGATGCTGATGCTGGTGATGGATTATGGACAGACTGTTTTGATGAGTCATCAACTTTTCCATGATGTTACCAACTTTTCATGGCCAATAACCCAACCAATCTTTCATGGCCAATGACTCCAACCAATCTACAACATCCATTTATTGATATTCCAAGAACCAAGAACCCAAATCTACAAGGCAAAAGAAAAAATTCAGTGAATTTTAACTAGTTACGATTGGTTTTACTATTTTACTATTTTACTATTTGACTATTTGACTAAATTTTCATGTTAGTGAAGCTCAAGATGATTGTGATATGGGAGTTTGTTGGGCTGATGTTTAATTTAAAATATCTTGGTGCAATGTATATTATGACAAAGCTATTTGTTTTATTATTACTTTGAGTTCCTTCAAATATTTTAAAGATTTGGAGTCTTCCGTATCATGATATTTTGGTTATTTGGCTATTTGGTTATTTGGTTATTTGGTTATTTTGACTTATGCTGGTTGTTTTGTTATTTTGGCTTATGCTGGTTTTTATCTTAAATTTTTGAATACGAACTTGTTGCTCATAATCCCAGATTCTGCATTTTGCATTCTTCATGGGGTGTCCCTTTTGATTGGTTGCGGAATTTGGCATCTGGTGAAGTACAAAAATCTCGGAGAATCCCGAAACTAAACCGATGCAATCGAAAGCGATCCGTCCCTCTACTCCATCGTATGGTGTTGCCTTGGCTACGGTTTGGTTCCCCGATTTCCGATGGACCCTCGAAAATTGCCCCATAAGAATAACACATGAGATGCCAGTCCCAAATGGGAATGGGCGCATTCTTTCAACTTACAAAATATCCCGAATCTTTCTGTCTGTTTAACATTTTGTCTTTATGTGTCATTTAATTTCCACAGGGATAAATGCATAAGATGATCACAAAACTCACCAGATTAAATCAATGACATGGCAATGAGGTTATGACGTGGACCTGGAGTTTGATAACAGACATGTCGAATGTCGCACAGATAATGAATGTCGCGTTGCATCGAAAACTGCTGTCAACTGGTGGGGCACCACAGATGGATACTGCAAAAGTTGGTTCTACTCGGAATTTAAGATCCAAAGCTTTGAATCGTCTCCCGTGCTCTTCATATCCTCTACGTTGTTGTGGAATCTGAAAGTTCACTATAGGTTTAATGGTTGTGGTTACATAACCAGACCAAAATGTCGCATGTATTTTTCTCAGATATAATGTCGCTCATCCCATCGGAGTTACGCTGGTAAGCTGAATTAGCTTAGGTTAATTGGGCGCGCATGGCACATACACCACCACATACTAGGCCCTAGGCCAAAGAATGTCGCCCATCTTGTTTAATGTCGCACCCACCTAGGTGTCGTTTATATTTCAACGCGTATACGACAGTATCAATTTTTTATCAACACTGTCTTTTTATTTGATTCATCGTAAGTTTTGATACGTTTGGCCCTTGGTTGCATTTTAACCTATCCGGCAATGTTCCCGCACCTAAATCTCGCCTAAGATTTACCTTGTTGTTGCAGCCACCGGAGTTATTCCCCCTCCCTCCAGATCATATTTCATCCATCGCCTCATATACCTCCCAACCCTCACTAACATTTAGATGGCTCTTGTGGATTTAATTGTGGCAATCTATGGTCATTTGGCTGCCCTCTCTTTGGGTCAGCAGATCTCGCTTTTAGTGGCCACTCCATTCATTTACATTATTGTTTGGCAACTCTTGTTCTCTCTTAAGAAGGACCGTGTTCCTATGCAATTTTACTGGCTTCCATGGATCGGTAATGCCGTCGAATACGGTATGGATCCTTATGGATTTTTCGATAGATGTCGTGCCAAGCATGGCGATGTGTTCTCCTTCGTTTTGGTGGGTAAAGTCATGACAGTTCATTTGGGACCTCGTGGTCAAGAATTCGTTCTTAATGCCAAGGCAAGTGATGTGTCTGCTGAAGATGCCTACAAGCACTTGACCACCCCAGTGTTTGGAGAAGGTGTGATTTATGACTGCCCAAACCACCGTCTTATGGAACAAAAGAAATTTGTGAAGTCCGCATTATCTATTGAAGCATTCAGATCTTACGTCCCTAAATTCAGAGAAGAGATTTTGTCGTACTTTGTGGATTCTAATTGGTTTGAAATGGAGAAAAATGATTCTGGTGTGGTTGATGTATTGAAAATTCAACCTGAAATGACCATTTTCACTTCTTCTAGAACTTTACTTGGTGATGAAATGAGAAAAAAGTTCGATGCTTCTTTCGCTCAAATGTATTCTGATTTGGATAAAGGATTCTCCCCTATTAACTTTGCTCTCCCTAACTTACCATTACCTAGTCACAGAAAGAGAGATGCTGCTCAACGTAAAATTGCTGGTACTTATTACTCTTTGATTGAAAAGAGAAGAACCACTGGAGATATTGTTTCTAACCGTGACTTGGTTGATTCCTTAATGGTTAACTCTACTTATAAGGATGGACTGGTATTATCTGACAAACATATTGCCAACTTATTGATTGGTGTTGTTATGGGAGGTCAACATTCTTCTTCTTCTACCTCTTCTTGGTTCTTATTACACTTGGCTGAACATCCAGAAATTCAAGATGAATTATATGAAGAAGTCACTTCTGTTCTTAAGAGAAAGGGTGGTAACTTATACGAATTAACTTATGAAGACTTACAAGAAATGACTTTACATACTCAAGTCATTAGAGAAACCTTGAGATTACACATGCCATTACACTCTATCTTCAGAAAGGTGTCTAAGGACTTGAAGGTTCCAAACACCAATTATGTTGTTCCAAAGGGACACCACGTCTTGACTACCCCAGGACATGCTATGCTCGATGATAAATTCTACCCTAATGCTAAAGAATTCCAACCTCACAGATGGAGTAAACCTGCTCAACAAGCCGACGATAATTCTGAGTCTGTTGACTATGGTTTTGGTGCTATTTCTAAGGGTGTCAGTTCCACATACTTACCATTTGGTGGTGGAAGACATCGTTGTATTGGAGAACAATTTGCTTTCCTTCAACTTGGAATGATCTTGTCTACTTACGTTTATAACATTAAGTGGAAATTCCCTCCTGGTGGAAAGATGCCTCCAGTTGATACCGAGTCTATGGTTACTCAACCACACGGTCCAGCTTTCATTCAATGGGAGAAGAGAGAGACCTGTGTTGTTTGATCTCTTGATGCTCTACCTTTCTTCCGATTGAAGAAATTGAATTATCATAATTCGTTAATCACTGGTGTCTATTGATACTTTCTTGCAAGTCTTATATCTTGGGCGCAAGCAATCCCGTCAAACTTTAATTTTTCGAGCACCAGCTGCTTGTTTTGACAGCCGACAGTCTCTAGTTCCAGTTTCTATAGATAAATATATTCGAATTCCTTTTAACTTAACTTGGGTAGTTCACCCCCATATCTTAGGAAGTTATGTGGAAGTGATAACATCTTTGGGTTGGGAACACCGGCCCGGTTCCGGGCCTCAGTGCGAATGATTCACTAGAGAAATTTCACCAAACCTGTAAAGTGAAAAGTGTCACCACTGGCTTCAATCATTCGCTTTAGCAGGTCGCTTTTTCACCTTCATTTTAATGTCCAAGTCATTCCTGTTGAAAGTCCCAGCATCCTCTGCCAATATCGGCCCGGGGTTTGATGTTTTGGGAATTGGGTTAAATCTTTATTTGGAAATCCATGTCACCATCGATACCACAGTGGACACTTCAAGTGATCCTTATAACGTCAAACTTTCTTATGAAGGGGATGGAGCCGAGAACGTCCCATTAAGCTCCGACAGAAACTTGGTTACTCAAACAGCATTGTACTTGATGAGATGTAACGGAATGGAATCGTTTGTTAATGGTACCCAAATCCATGTGATTAATCCTATTGCTTTAGGAAGAGGTTTGGGTTCTTCTGGTGCCGCTATTGTTGGTGGTATCATGTTGGGTAATGAAGTCGCTGGGTTGGGTTTCTCCAAGGAACGTATGTTGGACTATTGTTTATTAATCGAACGTCATCCAGACAACATAGCAGCTGCTATGTTAGGAGGATTTGTGGGGTCTTACTTGAACGAACTCTCTCCTGAAGAAACACAAGCTAAGAACTTGCCATTGGAACACGTTTTACCCAAGCCTACTACTGCTAAAGAGGATTATCTCTGTACTCCTCCACCAAACAAGATTGGAGAGTATCTTCAATATGGTTTCTGTAAGAAGATCAAATGTGTGGCGGTGATTCCAGAATTTGAGGTCAAAACTGATGACTCCCGGGCAGTTTTGCCTGAGTTCTATACTCGTCCTGATATCGTGTATAATCTTCAAAGACTTGCGATTTTGACCACTGCATTGGGCCAGGAAACCCCTAACAATAGCTTGATTTACGAAGCCATGAAGGACAAGATCCATCAACCATACCGAGCCACGTTGATACCAGGATTAGAAGAGGTTTTGGCAAGTGTGACACCTGTGACTCATCCAGGGTTATGTGGAATTTGCTTATCTGGAGCAGGTCCAACCATATTATGTTTAGCCACTGAAGGTTTCGATGATATTGCTGGACGAGTGATTGAAATATTCGACAAAGCCGGGGTTAAATGTAACTGGAAACTACTTGATTTGGCATATGATGGAGCCACAGTAAAGTATAATTAATTAAACAAACAACAAAAATGAACAACAGAAACAACCAACAAAAACGAACCAATTCACTGTCTTAGATGATACACAAGATTAAAAAAAACATCAAAACTCCTACCAAATCTCATCAATTATCACCAATTGTTACTTATCGGATTACCGAGATATCTCAGATATCGATATCATATTTGAGGCTGAGGTTGAGGTTGAGGTTGTGGGTGAAGTTGAAGTTGAGATTGAGATACCATTCAATACAATCAACTCATAGTTTTGTAAATTTATTATGTATTTGAATAGAAATTAATTTCAAACCCCTAGTAAATTCCGTGCAATTAAAATCACCATAACAACCAAAGAGAGTACCATTAGTAAGTGAAAAGAAATGCAACCAAAAACCAAAAAACAATTAATCAAATATCATAAAAAAGACCAAAAAACAATTAATCAAAAATCAATAATCAACAGAACTTAAAAATCGATAGAACCAAATTGTCAACATAGCCGAAAAATCAATAAAACCAAATTGTCAACATAGCCGAAATATCAGAATAATCAAAAAACATCAAAAATGATCAAAAATGACCAAAAAAAAAAATCCCTAAATACCAATTAAAAAGCAATAGTGTTTTTATCGTTTCCATCCCTTGTATGAGTTGAAAAATCCTAACTTCAACTTCGAAAATGTCACAATCCTCAACCCCTTCCAACATTCTGTAATCCTCTACAAACCCCTAAACCCCTAGGAATGACACTTCTACGAGTAACATACGACTAATACGACAAATACGATTAATGTTACGAAAATGTGTAGTACAACTTAAAGAGCAGAATCAGAATTATGAGCAAAGCCACCAAAACGACCAAAACGACCAAACGACCAAAATGACCAATACCACAAGCTTCAATACAGGCTCCAATACAGGCTCTACTTAACACAAAATGCGCATCATATGCAGTGTGAATTCATTCCCTTCAAGGCATTTTGTCCATGGCACATCCGCGATAGGGAGGAGTTTTGTCTCACATTTGAACCGGTTGTAATATCAAACAGGATACCAATTGGGGTAGGGATTTGGGCAACAATTTGGTAGGGATTTTTAATTTGCCGGTGACATTCTCTATTGAAAGAATTATATCACAACCACGGCTATTTGTGCAGAATGGAGGGATCAAAACTGTGATGAATAAATGTAAGATAGTCACCTAATTAGACCATGTCACCCACCAGAGATATTACGTGGAGTGATGGCGATGAAGTGACACAAAATGACGAAACAGGAGAAGCCAGGAGGTATGGGGAGCATTTTCTTACCATGTCAAACTAGGAGATCGAAACGGGATAGAACCTCACTAATTAGTCTGGAGATGGTCGGGTTACACCACCCGAAGCCCGAAACCATAATTATTGCATAGATATATGCATAGATATATGCAAAGATATATGCATGAGTTCCATAATAAAAATAACCGTTCAACCTAATTGGTAAAACTATAGGGGGAGTAAAAAATTAGATAAAAATAACTGTAAAGAAAACAATCACCAACAAAGGATTGTTTGACATCGCCAAAAGCCAAAAAGTCAAAACAAAAAATGACGACATTTGGCAGATTCGAAGTTTGTTAAATAATAATTCAGGGAGAAACAATGTTGCACCACAATTGACATCTCGGTGAGTTCTGGTGGTTCTGTAGGTAATAAATTATTATTGAGGATTCGGATGCAAGGATGCAAGGAATCAAGCACTCAAGACTCAATGATACATTGATAAAACCTTCGGGAAATCTAGTGGAGGACAGAATTAAACAATTAAAAAAATTAACTCCAGGAGGAATGTTAGGTTAAATTCAAATGGTAAGAATACTCGAAGGGTCAAATGAACGGAACACAGCCCAACCACAAGAATGTTATAATTGTAATTGTAATTATAATAAACATAAATGTATTCATGTCCATAACCATAACTTTAAGTAAAAGAATTGCATAAATTCTCTAGGCTATAATTGTTCGCATTCCATCTTACACTTGTCGAGTAGTCCAGGGCCTAGATGCATCAATGAGCTTGATACTTACCAATTAGGTAGCAAGGTAGTTAGATAGTTAGGGTGATTGTTGGGCTAATGAGTATGGAGTAATAATATTCCATACCTGTAAAATAATTTAAGCCGAACTCACTCTGAAAGGCACCATCAACCCGATCCAACTTACCAAATTAAACCAAGGAAATTCAACCAATAGAATCAAACCATCTTAAAAATTATTACAATGTAGTTTTTTGTAGTTCTTGTAGTTCTTGTAGTTTCTTGAACTTTCTTGGATCGTTAAAGATTTTTGGTTAAAGCATTAGGTGCCAATTAATTATGCCAATTAATATGCCGATTATGCCAATTATGCCAACTATGCCAATTAATTTTGTCAGGCAAATGCCATGGCACATCAAATGCCACTGAAGTCACGGAACCTGAACTTCGGGCTTGCGATACTGCAGGCTATGCTAGCCTGTATGAATATTTTCTATAGTTCATACTCATATTGGAAGTATCAGTTTTAGTTGAGTTCTCATACAGTGCAGTCCAGATTCAAACCCAGATTCAAGCCCAGATTCAAACCCAGATTCAAGCCGATTCAAGCCCAGATTTCGAAGCCACATCGGAAGCCCAGTTTGCAAACTTCAAATTCCATAGTTCTATTTATTCAAACCCCACAGTAATTCTGAATAATAGTTCTTTTAGTTACCGTACTGTTCCGCGGGAACGTCTCCTTATACTGAAACCCTTTTTGTTTAACTCCAGTCGCATTCTTGCACCCATCCACATTCCTTTCGTTAGTTATGGTGCAACATTTGCTGAGCGGATTTACCCAACAAGGTCAGACTTTAGCGCCAGCCGTCACTAGAGCCAGTAATCAGTAGATTCATCTAGTGAATCGTTCGACACCCAAGCCCCGTGGCCATAGCCTCAAACCATACCAAAGCCAACAGCCAATGACTATTGGTCAATTGTGCCAAAGCCATCACCAAAAGCCAAAAGCACGAATTTTCAATGCTCCATATTCACAGACCCCACAGCCACAGCTTAACCCCCATCAAATCAATACACATTTGCCTCTACTTGTTTAGGTAAGTTATCGTAAATGTAAATGGCTTCTTGTGGAAACAATTCCACCCACAGTAGGCGCTGTAAGTGCAGAGCGGAATTAATTTCGCAGTAAGTTTGTAACCACTACAGAAGTTCACACGCCATGTCCACCTCACCAGCACCTGCTTCCACCTCCACCCATCAACGCCAACACCACCTAGTGATGCCTCCTTGATTTCTCATATACGTGATCCCCCAATTACCAGCACCAGCACCATTCCACTTCCACTAGGCACTCCACTAGGCACTCCATAGGTACTGGCCCTCTCGCTATATCTGCCTTCGCTGCATTGCCCTGCATTGATGCATCACTTTTCCACGCTCGTTCTCCAATCAAATCTCACCAACCATGGCTACCTCTTCCCCTGACCTCCAAACAAAGCTACTCACCCAAGACATCTTGCAACGGTCGGCGTCTCAGCCCATCTACTTGTCCTCAGTAGAAGTCAATGGAGGTGAGACCTTCACTTCCGGCTTCTTCAAAAAGCTTTTGTCTCCTTTGATGGACCACAGTGATTTGACCTTGAGCCAATTGTTGGACCGAATCGACGATTCCAAGGATAAGCTCGCCAAAACCAACGTGTTTAAGACCATTGATGTCAGCTTGCATTCGGACTTTGCTGCTTTGGTCCCTCGGGATATCCAGAATTATAACGGCGAACGCTCAGTGCCTACCAAAGTGGTGTTTGACTTACTGTCTATCAACTTGAATATTGGTGAAGGATTCTTCAACATCAACAATGAAGAGCACTTGAACGTCAAGTTAAACTACTTGAATAATAACTTCAATGAAAACGCCGAATTGGTCAATATTGGTGTTGATTACAACCCATACAAGCCTACTGATCATTTGATCTCTAATGCCAAACTTTTGGCCAGCTTAAATGACCCATCATTCAAGTTTGTGGTGGACGTTTTCCACTCCCAGCAAAACAATCAGAATTGGCAGCAATGTGCCGAAGGTACTACCGGAGGATTTATCGGATTGCAATATTACAAAGGCTCCAGCTTGAACTTGTTATCAGGATTGTCCATAGCTCGCCGCTCTCTCCACAACATATGTGACGGTGCTCCAGATGAGTTGAAGTTCTTTGCTGGCGATTTCCTCAAGTCTTCTATTGTCAACCAAATCTCCTATGCCAAGTATGGTTACTTGAACCAAATCACCAAGAACTTTGCTGTGTCGGGATTTGGAGTGGCTGTTTCTTCCGAAATCTCCTCTAACCAAGAACAAGACAATGTCAAGAATCAAGCCGCTTTCATCAAGAATGTCGTCAGTTTGGAACATTACAAGTCTTTCTTTAACAACTTTTTCACTGCCCATATCTCTGGTGAAGCAGGTACCATCTACACCCCTACCGCCAACGCTCCTGTACATACTTCAGACCGTTTCTACTTGGGTGGTGCCAATTCATTCAAGGGCTTTACCAGAAACTCCATCAACCCCAGTGGTGGTTTACAATTCTACAAGCTTCAAGCTACGCTCTTTTCCAAGATCCCACTCTTTATTTATGCTCCACACCCCAACGCAGTGAAACTCGAGGACGGCTTCGCCAAGGAGGCAAACCCCTTGAGATTATACTCCACCATGATGGTAGGTAATGTGGATAATGATATCATTGCTAATAGAGAGTCCGGTGCTTCCAGTGTGGGGTTGGGAGTGCGTTATTTCAACCACTGGGCCAACTTTGATATCGGATACTTTTTCTCCAAAAGATTGAGCGATTCTTCACAAGTTGGCATCAAAGATGGACTCCAATTCTCCGTTTCTATCGGAGGTTCTAATCGTACCATTTAAGCTTTTAGTCAAGCTCAAGTAAGATTACTACCCTATTAATATATTCAGTCTCATACTTACGCTTCGCGTCTCAAATATTCACCTGTAAACAACGCGTCGCGCTATCTAACAAACCTTAGTAGCTACGACTCTATTCCACTATATTATACTAAACTGATTCTGCCTTATTTCAAATCATATATTCTTTACATCACATTGCAATGGGTGTGACAGGATTACTTCCGCATCTCAGGGAGATCCAAGAGAAGAAGTCTCTTGAGAGTTTTAGAGGGAAAACCCTCGCCATTGATACTTATGGATGGCTTCACAGAGGCCTCATCTCATGTGCTCAAGAGCTTTGTCAGGGCCAACCGACCCAAAAGTACATTAATTCCATAATCAAGAAGGTGGATATGTTGAGGTTCTTTGGCGTGGAACCTTACTTTGTTTTTGATGGTGCCTCCTTACCCACCAAGGCAGAAACTGCCAAAGACCGTCGAATGAAGCGTGAAGAAGCTCAGCGCAAGGCAGATGATTACTCTCGGGCCGGAAATCATAAACTAGCTTGGAAAGAGTACATGAAGGCGGCATGTGTTTCCCATGAGATGGCCAAGTCCATCATGGTGGAACTTGATGCCAGAAAAATTCGCTATGTTGTCGCTCCTTATGAAGCAGATCCACAAATGGTATATTTGGAGAAAATTGGAGCTGTGGATGGAATCCTTTCCGAAGATTCAGATTTATTGGTTTTTGGATGTAATCGATTAATTACCAAGTTAAAAGATGACGGTTCATGTGTGGAGATATGTCGTGAAAGATTCAATGAAGTTAAACAAATCCCTTATTTATCTAAACTCACCCAAGAACAATTTCGTCTGGTGGCGATTCTTTCAGGATGTGATTATACTAAAGGAGTTGCTGGAGTTGGGCTTAAATCTGCATTTAATTTGATCAATAAGTTTACTACTATAGAAAAAACCATTCTTGCTTTGAAATCAGATGGTAAAGCTATTGGTGAAGAATATCTTGAAGAAGTCACTAAAGCTAACTTGGCATTTCAATTCCAAAAGGTTTTTGATCCAAGAGATCAAAAATTAAAGACTTTGGATGAATATCCCCCAGATTTGAATTATGATATGGAATTGATAGAATCATGTTGTGGTATCACACTAGACGCAGATTTACACAGAAGAATTTGTACTGGTATGGCACATCCCAATAATCATGATGAATTGGTATCAAGAGAGCAAAATTTGTCTTTGTTGAAGAGCAATTCTGTCAATTTCAGTAACAAATTTGAGTCATTCAGCTTACCAGCAAAAAGATCGAATTCATCACCAGTACAACAATTGCAACCTAAAACAAGAGGGGTGCTTGATATGTTAAAAACTTCAAAAATCACCAAAATCATCAGGGAGCCTCAAACTCCTTCTAGACCTACCAAAAGAGCATTTGTAACATTATCACCTACCAGCAGAAAATTAGCAAGATTGGAAAGAGATTCAACATCACCTAGTAAAAAGTTGAGTAAGTTCTTCAGCAATGCACCAGCTTCAACTTCATTACCAACTCCAGAATCAGGAAAACAAACAGCTTGGGATTCAAGTATGTTATCTGGGGACTCTGACTTTACAGAGGACTTCTCATCACCTGTGATGAAACGTAATGCACCACCAGTCGATGAAGAAGGACCCGAAACAGATAACGATGAAAATGAAGTAGTGGAAATTGACACGGAGGCAATTTTGGAAGATATCATCGAGGATTCAATTCCTAAAGATCACAGTACAAACTCTTTAAGCCAAGATGTGGAGAAAGAATTCGACATTGAAGATGAAGAAATCGAAGAATCTCCTCAAAAGCAACCTCAAGCTCCAAATGCCAATTTATCAAAATTTTGCATGGCATTAAGGAAAAACTTTCTGTACCTGGAATCAATTACTTTGGAAAGCACTTCGCTAATTCAAAATGGTGGTAAAAACTCACAAGATTTATTCCCCAAAATGCTTTCTCAGGACTTGCTCACTCCTAACAATTCAGATGAACTTCGTGAAGAAGATTTCGAGCTTAGCGAAGAAGAGATTGAAACCCAACCTAAACCCTTGAAAATTGTCTCACAAAATATCATGTCTTCTAGAACTAAAGAAATAGCACCAAATAAAGAGACACCTTCTTTCGAAGAGAAACAGCCAATCAAAACTACCGTTTCTTCTGCATTTGTGAAGACTCAGCTCCTGACTGAACCCAAGAAAACGTTTAGTTTAAGACAGTTTGCATTCAGAGGATGATGTTCTCCCAAGAATTAGTCCTCTAAGTTATCCACAAATTCACCCATAGCATTTATAATTCATTTCTACCAACCAATACATAAATATCTGCCTTTATTCTATATGATTCTATGCAATTTTTCAACCTTATGGTTAAACACCTCTAATTATACAGGCACCAATGGCCAACCTAGTAAGCAGTTTCTGGAGATCAGATTCGTCGATTTTAGCATCGTTCATCTTGTAGATTTTCTTCACCTTTGGGACGTTGATCAATTGTAAGAGATCGGCATCGGAGATTTCACTAGATTTCCCTTCAAGTATATTGGTTAAATGTTCGTGTGTGGTATTGAAGTCTTGTTGTCCTACTTTGATGGCAAATACGTTGGGACAATCCGTATCCACACCAAACCGTTTCAATGCATCCATGATGTTATTTATTGGAGAGAGATTGAAAATGATTTCTGTATTCAAAGTTTTGGCCCTCATGGTATCGTTCTTTTGATTAAGTAATGCTCTATGAATGGCTTGATAAAGATGCTCGGTGGAGATTATATGATTGGTGTTAAGGAAGCAGAAGTCGTAGTGTTCATTTCCTGCTACCAATTCAGTCTTTAAAGTGGTAAGAACTTCAGGTTTAATGTCCTTAAAAAGGGCAATGAATATTGGACTTTCCGGGAATTGGGGTAATTCAATTTTGGTGAACATGGTGGTAAAGGTAAAATGAGTTCTGAAAGCTAGTTTGAGGTTTAGCGTAGACGTGAGTAACTATTCAAGCAAAATGGTACAATTTAACGGGACCTTGACCAGTTTGGACCCTTTTTCCTTTTCCTTTTTCTATAGTGTTATCAGTACTCTATAGTTGATAAATTGATGGCGACCATATGCAGGAAAGTATCATCGCATGGACTATTCAAGTAACCTATTCCAATTGGCCTGCCAGGTTAGTACTTTTATAGTATTAAAGGTATGAACAATAACTTTCACTATTTTGGGATATTTGGGTATTTTTTGAAGTGTTTGGGGTTTAGTGGTATGAATCCAAGTATTACTTCAAGAGTAAATGATCATCTAAACAATCCAAATGACGAGCTAGAAGTCGAGGAAAATTTCCACCAATTGTATCATCACCAAAAAATCATTATTATTAGCTCCAACTGATGGCAATGAAATAAACTTGTCGTTGTCGTTGGTATGTTATTATTTAATATTGGAAGATGACGGGTTATATGCAGGACAACGAATTATATGCAGAACATACACTCATTCCTCAACAGTATATACATTTTATATAGGAGAATTTATTCTAACCATCAGTGAAAAAACAACTGAAACCTCTATGATTTAACGGGTATTTCTATGGTAATTTTCATCTGATTTACCAAGGTACTTTTCATGTTAGCGGTGGTGTTCTCTCACTAAGTTCAATTAATTCCAGCGTGAGTTTACCCCATGCAGGTGACGCAGCTTATGAGGCAATCTAAACTACAATTGAACACTTCTGATCTATCTAAACATCATAAACAACCATGGCCGAACCAGAAGACGAGCCATTGGTTGCCATCACAAAACTTGATGAGTATCAACAGAAGGAAAAGCTCTTCAAAGATTTGATTTTTCCCGATGAAGAGTATCGAATGACCGCCAAATACGCCGAAGTGCTTTTACAACAAACCGATAAGGCCAACAAGTATTATGGGAGTTTCCAAAGATACACTCCCCAATTCACCAACATATCTGGGAGTGGAAACATTGTGCGATGGCTAGACTCAAATATCGAATCAGATCAACGATTAATAGTGGGGTCATGGTTAGGGGCAGATATCCAATCGTCACGAGAAAAGCCCGGAAAGTCGGGAGGCCAAGGCCATGGCCATGGCCATAAGAAAACCCATAGTACTCCTAATGCATTATTTGCTTGGTCCTCTGGAGACTCCTACATCAAAGCACGGAAACTTGAGTTACAGTTGAGACGTGGTGATTCAATTAAAGGTGATTCCAAAAAGGAAGAAACGGCCAACAAAAGTGACATTCCCGAAATCAAAAGTAAATCTGGAATTAATATCAACACAGCAAAGAAATCCTTAGGAAAGAAACTTAACCGACAAATTGAGATGGAAAGTAACAAATTTATTCATGCTAGAATCCAGGTGATTAAAGCACATCATAGTGAAGAGATCTCCAAACAAATTCATGAAAGAAAACGTAGAGATCATGAATTGCATTTACAAAAGCTCAAACTCAAGGAAGAAGATTATGAAAAGGAACTAAAAGCTGCTAGTTTGGAAGCTTCCAAGCAGGGTGGATTTTTCAATACCCTTTTTGGACTCAATACCAGTAGTACACAACCAGATCAATTTGTTCTGAATGATGAAATTAACAAGGTCTCTACTCCCATCACTTCCAAATCCTCCAAGAATAAAAGATTCTCCTTCTTGCCAGGCGGAACCATGTGGTCTTCAGACACCAAGAAATCAAAATCTTCTTCATCTTCACAAGTACCAGTAGAACTTCTGACTCAAGATGAAAGCTTTAATGAGACCGACGAATCAAGTATTCAACCAAGTGTATCAGAACAAAAATTTGGAAAAGGTGATGCTATAGAAGGTACAAATGAGAATGAAGATATCCAAGAAGATATCCCAGAGGATATCCAAGAAGATGAAAATGCAAATGAATCGGATGACAGTGGTTTTGCCGAGTTTTCATCGTTTCAGGCATTGCCTCCCAGTGAGACAAACACCGAACTCACCCAATCTCATCAAAAGCCAAAATCCACCACGATGCCACTTAGAAATTCTTCTAATCAGCCAGTGTCATCAACAGACAAACCATCAATAGGCATCTCAGTGAAATCTCAGCAACCGTTGACTCCCACAAATATTGCTTTCAATTCGTTTGCATCTCCCCCAATGACACCAAAAACCAAGAAATCTTCCTTTGTTACTACTTCTAATACTAATAACACTCACAATATCACCACCACATCTACCATCCCTGATTTTGGTATCAAGCTGGCCAATTCCTCTCCTGTGCAACACACCCGGAAGTTCATCCCACTTAAAGCTCTGAATCAAGCTGCGAAAGGTGCTAAAGGAATTAATGAAGACTTGCTTGATATCTTTGGGCCTTCTGACACCCACAAACCCTTAGCTACAAACTCATCAGTCAAACCAGTTAACTCGATAAAAAAAACTGATCCGATAGAAGATTTACTCCTGTTGTGAAGTAGTAAGCAAGCATTGACAGTTCCTAACCAGTCATTACAATTTCTCTCCAATTTTCAGATGTTCAACCAATACAAGTCATGAGAATATCTGCAACTTCATCATCAAATAGACTTCTTAATTAGAATACTAGGACTATTTCCAACACTAACCAAATCATAATGATACTTATAACCAACCAGATTAATTAAGTTAATCATAATCAAAATCATATTCATAATCATAAAACATTATCTTAATGGTTTGATTGCGGACTAATCATGAATCGTCGCTTCTGTAATTATATGTTGACATCAACATGAACCGGAGAATCTCACTATAAACCCTCACTAGAAATCTCACTACTCTCTTCTCACTACTCTCTTCTCACTACTCTCTTCTCACTATAATCTTCTCACTGTCTCACTAAAATATCACTAAAAGTCTCACTACGTCACTAGAGAATCGCCATCAATAAAGTCTCCCGGCGCACTACTATCAAATCTACCTAATCACTTACACCCACCAAACCAATGTTGAGGCACAATGTAGCTGGAGCCACAGCTCTAGCTAGAAGATATGTTAGCACCACTCAGTTTGCTAATCCCAGCATTGAAATGACCACTTTAGCCAACGGATTACGGGTAGTAACAGACTCTACCCCAGGCCATTTTACTGCTCTTGGAGCCTATGTGGATGCTGGTTCAAGATATGAAACCCCAGGAAGAGGTGGATTATCTCATATATGTGACAGATTGGCATGGAAATCCACAGAAAAGTACACTGGTGTTGAAATGATGGAAAATCTCGCCAAACTTGGTGGAAACTATATGTGCTCTGCCCAGAGAGAGTCCATCATCTACCAAGCATCTGTGTTTAACAAGGACGTCGAATCAATGTTTGATGCAGTTTCGCAAACCGTTCGTAGTCCCAAGATCACCGACCAGGAGTTACTCGAGACGTTGCAAACTGCAGACTATGAAGTGGGAGAGATAGCCATGAAACATGACATGTTTCTTCCCGAGGTATTACATGCTGTGGCGTATCAAGACAATACCCTTGGATTGCCATTATACTGCCCACCCGAAAGAATCCCCAACATTACTAAAAAGGATATTCTCAAGTATCACACTCAGTTCTTTCAACCTGGAAATATCGTGATGGCCATGGTTGGTGTTTCTCATGATGAAGCCTTAAAGTTAGCTCAAAGCCATTTCGGTGACTGGAAACCGCTTACATCCACCAAACCCGATTTGGGAACGATAAAGTATGTTGGAGGTGAAGCTACTTTGCCATATCAACCTCCATTGTACGGAAACTTGCCAGATTTATACCATATGCAAATTGGATTCGAAACATCAGGACTTTTGCACGATGATTTATACGCTCTTGCCACTCTCCAAAAGCTTCTTGGAGGTGGTTCTTCTTTCTCTGCTGGTGGTCCAGGTAAGGGAATGTTCTCCAGATTGTACACTAGAGTTTTGAATCAATACGCTTTTGTTGAGAACTGTTCAAGTTTCAACCATTCGTACGTTGATTCTGGATTATTTGGTGTAACCATCTCATGCTCTCCTAACGCAGCACATGTTATGTCCCAAATCATTTGTCTCGAATTATCAAAATTATTGGAAACTGATACAGCTAAAGGTGGACTCACAGAAAAAGAAGTAAAGAGGGCAAAAAATCAATTAATATCGTCATTGTTAATGAACATTGAAAGTAAACTTGCTAAATTGGAAGATTTAGGAAGACAAATACAATGTCAAGGAAAATTAACTACTATAGATGAAATGATCGCTAAGATTGAAAGATTAACTGTTGCTGACTTGAGGGCAGTTGCAGAGAAGGTCCTTACCGGAAAAGTTCAAAATAAAGGTATCAGCTCAGGTAAACCAACGGTGGTTATGCAAGGTGATAGAGCAGCATTCGGAGATGTGGAATTTATTCTTCAACACTTTGGCTTGGGAAAATTTGAAGGTGAAAAATTAACCGAACCAAGAGATTTCTCAGAACCAGCTTCATCGAAAAGATTTGGATGGTTTTAATGTATATAGCTATCAATAGAATTATAAATATTACGTCATTATGATGTATGATTTATTAAATTTGTCTAATATCCAAGTCTAGATCTTAACTCTAACACTTCCTTTTCTAAACTTAAAAGATGATTCCTCATCTCATCATTCTCTCTTTGAGTGGTTTTAATTAAAAGCTCTTTGTCCAGATTCTCATGATGAAGAATATCAATAGTACTTTTATAATGATTAACTTTGTTTTGGTAATCAAAGTTTTCATCATTATATTTTTTAATTAAATGGGTATCATTATCTGCTCTTATTTGAAGTTCTTTCATATTTCTCTCTAAAGTTTTAATAACCTTAGATGATTCGTAATTATCATATTTGGATTCATCTAATTCTTTGGTTAACCCTTGGACTTTGGATTCCCAATATTTTAATTGTTCGTTACTGTATAATTTTTCTTCCAAAGTATGAACTTTAGAACCTAATTCATGATTAACTCGTTTAAGTGAATCGTTCTCTTCTTTGGTGACCAAAATTTCCTTCCTCAACTTTTGATAATCTTGAACTTCAGAAGAAGTAGAAATTCTTGATTGATTTAGTTCACTCTTTATATTATTGGACTCTGCTCTTTGATTCTCTAAATGCTCCTTCAAAACTTTACGTTCAATTTTAACTTGATCAAGTTCAGAACCGGTGGAATCTAAATCATTGTGAAGTTTAAGAATTTGTTCCTCTAACTTCTCTTTGGATTCTAATAATTCATCTCTTTGCAAAGTTATTTCATTCATTAAATCCTTCAAGGAATTAAATTGTTTGGTTAAACTATTGATCTTTCTCTCATTGATGATCTTTTCATTCTCAAGTTGTCTGCACCTGTTACTCAAATCATTGACTTTAATATCCAATTCGTCTTCTTTGAGAATTGCAACTTCATAATCTTTATGAAGCGAATCTTTCTCTCTGATAAGGTCTTCGAGATCAAGTTGAAGCTTTTTGTTCTCCTTGACCAAAGATGTTTCAGTCTCCATTTTGAAATTGAGATCTTTATGCAAATTTCTTATCTCTTCCTTATAATTTTCAGTTACTTCTCTATTGTTATAATGTTGTGAATCATAGGAATTCCTATCACTAAGATCTCTCAATTGCTGCTTGTTCTTATTCAATTCAAATGTTTTCTCTTGAAGTTTCTCTTCTAGTTTTTCTGTCTCTTTTCTTAAATCCTTCAAAAGAATTTGCATTGTTCTTGATTCGTCACGAGCCAACTTCAATTGATTCTTAACCTCCACCAATTCCTTTTGAGCGGCATCTTCATGTCTTTTTGAGATATTAACAGCTGATTCGGCCAATTCCAATTTCTTGTAATACTCATCTGAACGTTTCTTGTATAACTCAATACTATTTGAAATATCTTTATTTTTGCTTGTAAGAGTTTCATTCTTAACCCTCAATTGAGCCAATTCATCTTCATAATCAGATACTGATGTACGGAAAGTTTGTCTTTTCGCTTCGTATAATTCATCTTCCGATTCTCTCAACAAGTGTTTTAATCTGAGAATTTCACTTTTTGCAGTAGTCAATTCATCTCTAGTTGCTTTAAGAGTTTTTGTTATGTCTTGATAAATACTAAGGAATTCTTGATTAGATCCTCCTGATAAAGATGAAGAAATGAAACTGTTCCTCTTGAAGCTTTCACTTCTTGGGATTCCACCCATGGATTGAGCATCAAGATCCATTGAAAGAACTCTTTCAATTCTCTTTTCCATTTCAGTAACTCTAGTTTGAGACTCTCTGAATTTTGATTCATAATCTGTAACACTACCAAGGCCTCTAGTCGATTGTAACTTATTCAATTTCTTTTGAAGATCAATTGCATAAGATTCTGCTCTTTGAGAATTTTGTTCTTCTTGAACTAATTTTTGCTTCAATGATTCAATTTCATCCCGCAAGATATCAATTCCTCCATTCAGCATACTTTCACCCATAGCAATAGATTTTCTATATTGTTGAGTTACTCCTTTGTTCGTCATTCTCTCCTTAAGCATTAATAATTCCTCTGATAATTTTCTACTTTCAAATTTCTCCTTTCTTAAAGCAGCACTTTGTTCGTTCAATTTGAGTTTGATATTAGCAAAATCTTCAACAAACGAAGCATCTGGAGGATAGTTTTCTTTTTCGATTTCCTTATCTTTTTGAGCATTTTCCAATTCTTTAATACGATTATTCAACAAGATTATCTTATCAGAATATTCAGTCTTAGCCTTGTTGATTGATTCACATTCCACTTTCAAACTTTCCAACTTTGTTTTTATGGATGTGTTCTCTTCATTACTCTTGAGGAGATTATTACGAAGAGTTTCAATTTCCTTTTGTTTCTCGAGCTCAAGTGATTTCGTGGCATTGACCTCATTTTCCAAAGCTTTAACTTTAGCAATTTGGCTCTTCATTACTTCAATTTCCCTAGATAAATTCTCAGATTTTTCCTTGCTCTGCTTTAGTTCCTTAGAACTGTGATCGTGCTGAGAATTGAATTCACGAACTTTCATCTCCAACTCAGTCAATTGACGCTTTAAATTAATCAGTTCATCTTCTTGTCTTTGGAAATTAGATCTGATCAGCTTGATTTCTCTCTCTTTCAGGGTAATTGTTGTAGAATGGGAATTAATGGTTGCATTTAAGCTTTCTATTTCTTTGATCAATGATTCATTCTTATGAGAAGTGTCCTTGTACAATAAGAGTTCTTTCTCGAGCTTACTATTAGCTTCCTTTAACTTATTGCATTCAGTTTCGATTACTGCCTTGGAGTTTTCGTGTTCCTCCTTCAAGGTACGCAAAGAAGAATTGTACCCATCTTTTTCTGTTTGAATACTCTCCAACTTTTCGCGAATAGATTTAACCTCGTCAAGCGCAGCATCTCTGGCTGTAGTGAGAACAGTTAACACTGTGGTTTGCTTTGTTAAAGTCTTGGACGTATTTGAGATATTCTCATGTAAATTAATCAACTCATCTTCTTGCTTCTTGTTGAGTTTTTCTAATTTAGAGAGACTTTCTTCCAATTGCTTGGTTTTAGATTTTGAAGCATTTTCTTCATTCTTTAATTTTTCTAAGCTTGAATCTTTTTCTTTGATCATATTAGTAGTTGAAATAATCTCATCTTCAAGTTTTTGAATTTGATCTCTTAATTTATTGTTATCTGTTTCAAGGCCAGCTTTATTCTTTTCTGCATCTTTCAACTTTAAGCTAATATTTTTCAAGTTTTCATTCATCTCTTTAGAATCTAATACCTTAATAGATTCCTCGAGTAAAGGTTTTATATTAACGAACAAATCAAGCCAATGACTGGTGACTAAAGACTCGTCAATTTGTTTGATGGTTTTTGCGATCAACTGAGCTGATTGAATTTCTTTGATTTTCTTCTGCATACTTCTTCTAGCAGTAATGCCTCTTATTAAACTTTGTAAATCTGTGAAGATACTCTTCAAACTTAAATCTCTCATTTCTTCAAGCTTACCTAAAATACCATTCTTGAAAAAGATCTTGGTGATACCAATCTTGAAGCTATCAGGATCCAAGTTGATAAACTTTAGTAATAACTCACTATTAGTTTTCATATTCTTGGTAAAGACTTCCTTGATGTTGATGATAGAATACCTCTGGTAAAAGTCATCAAAAGTCATTCTGTTAGGATAACCTGCTCTAGTGATTCTGATACCTTCAAGTACACCATTGCATCTTAATTGATGAAGAACTAACGTTTTATCAAATTTATTAGGCTTCTTTTCGAGATTGGGCAAAATACATCTAACGAAATGAGGTTCCGTTCTTTCAAGCTGTTCCATAAGATTACCCAATTGGTCCTTATGCTTTTGTGAGGCTGTTTTCAATTTTTGTGATCCACGTTTGTTATTATTTTCAACAACTAAATGCTCATCCTTTCTTATTAAATCAACCACAAAATCATTAGTAGATGATGGAAGTAACCTCAAAACATGCTCATTGACTGGGTCAGTATTCTTTTGCAACCAATTATCAACATTATACTCAACCTTTCCAGCATAATGATGAATAATAAATCCACTCTTCAATTTATTTTCTTGGAATTTTGGGGACTTTCCTTTACCCCAATTAGAAGCCAATTTTTCCATAAAAGATTTATCTGAAGATTTGGGGATGACACATTCTTCGTCAAGAATTTTCAATACACCCATTGGATTTCTTTGTTCAATCAAGTCAATTGTAGGTTGCAAATCCTGTCCAAAATCGATAAATTCCCACTGGATATCTTCCCTCAAATATTCACTTTGTTCCAATATAAATGAATGATGGTTAAAATATTGTTGAAGTTTTTCATTGGTATAATTAATGCATAATTGTTCAAAAGAATTGATTTCAAAGATTTCGAAACCTGCTATATCTAAAACACCAATAAAATTGAGCAGATCATCCTCTGTAGCTTCAAAATTAAGCTTTTCATTAATTTTATCAATGATAAGCAGAAATATTCTTTCATATAGATGCTTCGCAAACGCATCAATAGCATATTTGACTTCGGCTGGCTTTTTCGACTTCTGTACAAATTCACGACCTGCTTTAACCTTAGGTCGTATTAAGTTATTGACAAACTCGGTTTTGTGAATCCCAAGTAATTGAACAATAATATCAATTGGAGAGTTGGTGGTGAGATTTGCTTGTTCAGATTTCCACGATGTAAAATCAAGGTTACCAAGATGCAATATAACTGCTAAGATGCTAAAAATATTATTAATTTCTGAAGAGTCAAACCCCATGATATGAAAAGCTTCAACCAAAACATTAAATTCTTTTGTGTCATCAAGGTGAGGAATGTCGATTTTCCCATTGGAAAGATAATTGTACGACGAGATATCTTTACTAAGTTTAAGGGATGATAATTGATCGGAACCTTTCAAGAATTGGTAGAAAACGTGGTAGTTACGTTCTTGATCAGCTTGGCTGACCACACGAGACTTTTCTAACAAATAATAGTCGATATTAGCACCATTGATAGCGCCACGAGATGAGAAGAAGATTCGAATGAATTTACCAAATCTGGAGGAGTTGTTATTTTTGATGGTCTTTGCATTACCAAAACTTTCCAAGATAGGGTTTGCTTGTAAGATCTTGGTATCGATGTTCTGAGTATTATGAGGAGGAGGCAGACCCAGGAGAGATGAAGCACGTGAATGGGAAGAGGAAGGTTGTGATTGGGGTGTTTGGGGTGTTTTTGTTTGGGGTGTGATGGAGGATAAATATTGGATGATCTTCTTGGTGTTCTCAGTCTTTCCAGCACCACTTTCACCAGTGACGAGAATGGACTGGTCCTTTTTATTGGCCAACAAGTTCCGGAACGTGCCCTCGGCAGTGGCATAGATATGTGGAGGCGGCTTGTCAAAGTCATGGGAATGATATTTCTTAAGCACTTTCGAATCATAAATCCCCAAGGCCTTATAAGGGTTAATAGCCACCAAGAATAGACCCGAATAAGTATAGATCATATCATCATTATATCTCAAGTAAAGATTGTATACCACCAGCGGCTCGTTCAAATGAGTCAATTCCGCCATATCGTCACATTTATTGAATTTGGCAGGATTACAGTTTTCTAACTGATGTTGAGGGACTACCCTATTGGACTCTTGATTCCCACTAACCACGGTGACTTTACAGGTTCCATCGTTGTTATAATCGGTGATGTAACCTTTAGTGAAGAAGTTGGAGTTGTCGGGGACCCAAACCCAGTTTTTAGAGTTGAAGCCGTCGTCTTCGGAGGACATGGTTGGAGAAGAAGAAAGACGGTGGTGGATGGTTAACAAAACATGGTAGATTGCAGTCACATGACTGGATCTGGTTGTTTACAGTCGCGTAGCAGACGTGGAAGAGATTACGAGCCCGGGACTTGGGGTGGGGGCTGATGGGTTCCAGGTACTGGATATAGGTATAAATATAAATATAGATAGAGATATAGATATAGAGACTTGGGTACATGGTATGGAGATGATCCCATATCAATGAAGATGAACTGGTGCTATGGTGAGTTGGAATTCATATACTAACGGTTCCGAAACATTCTCCGGTATGGCGCATTGTGATGGATCAATTTAGTCTGAACAGACTGGGTTATGAGCCCTGCCCTGACCTACGCATACCAATATGCCATACCCCAAATGAGACGGTTCACATAGTAGATTACTGAAGAGTGGAAGGGAATAGTGGGAATGGCAGGGAAATCATAATGCTCTATAGTGAGGCAGGAAGTTGACAAGAAGAACCAGAGTTGTCATTTGATGCCACTGGAGTTTAAACCTCACCCGAAAAACCCGATGAATTATGGGTTGAGATCGGAGTATTTAGCATAGTTTGGTGCATGAAAGAGACTCGTCAATTACGTAAGAGATCAATATGAGGAGTCTACCAGACTGAATGGGTACTAAAATGATACTAAATGGTACTAAATGGTACTAAACCAGTAATTTATTTGCAGCTTGGATGTTTAGGAGATTCATCCATTGAAGCTACACAGCTTCAATGTTTTATGCTTTGGTCAAAGGAAAGGGCAATATGACACAAACCGAGAGCGCCGATTTTGGTAGCGCTGATTACATACAGGGCCTATGATGCAAGCAATTACATCCAGTTGAGCCAAGATCAGAATGCCATACCAGTCGGGCCTATGAGATAGAGCCAAACTCAGAAATCAAGACTCAGAAGTAAGAGGATGCTAAGCGTATTGCAGACTTTATTTGCTAAAATCACTTTAGCTAAGAAACTGTCGTGGCAGTGCATCTTGTGGTACATGGTTACATTCTTCCTTCAAACCAGCCTTTAAAGTGCACTTTAAGCCATTCACTTCCTCAGTGGCTGATCCTGTTCCAAGGATCAAGTCCATTGGTTCTGATCCAGCGAATAGTCTGTTGAATCTATCAAATCTATTAAATAGCACTGTTTCTAGAAGATACCCTACTTATATTAAAGCTATAGTTTGGTTCCCATATATCCCTTTAACTTGGCAATCTGTGAGGGATGGAGAATTTCAGTCCCTCGTCAAACATTCTGAGTGCAGTACTGACCATTAATTGCTACTATAGCTATACCTAATCTCATAAGACTATTGGCTATGGGCTATTATCTATGGCTTGAATTGGCTTGAACTATTACCAATGAATTGGTTACCGAGAACAAGTCATAGATGTCATCTACAAAATTCATCCAAATCAACAGTTGTTACTTCCATGGACCAAACCGGACCACAGCCAAAATGGTTACATATTTCAACACCCAAGAAATCATGCTACGCGTGTTAAACTTTTCAGTTTCGCAACCAGATTTCAGTTTCAGTTTGTCAAGGTTGAGCAGGAAGAAGCATTGAATGTGGATTTTACCAATTGACCAGTATCCTACTGGGAAGCTGGTGGGTTGGTTGAGATAGACTATGACTTGTAAGTTGGATGAGCCATGAGCCATGAGCCATGACATCCTGGTCATCTCGGCACATTCAGTTTAATTGGTCAAAGCAGTTGCCTCATATGCAATCATTGGTTCAATCCCTTCTCGTATTAATTATTACATATAACCCAGATATACTTAGTTACATAGCTCTCCAGAGGGGTAGATTTAATTAATGACCCTCTGAAAGAGGATGATATAGAGGTTCAATGGCCCTCACTAAAATACCAACGGACTCAGCTACTGAAACCGCTACTTTTCACTCTTTTAACCCTTTTACCCTTTCCTTTATAGTTGGTTTCTTGATCCAATTAGATTTGTTCTTCCAACATTATTCTACATTACTTGCTATCCTCGTATAATACAAAAGCTAAGAACTGAAACGTGCGGAGGCACATGCAAACACCTATACATGCATCACAGGCGACAGCCAGGCAGTAGATTCTGAAGTCCCACTATTGGGGTTCAAAGGAGAAAACTCAGATACACTACTATTGGCAGTAGATGTCAACCTATGTGGAGGAGGTGGAGGGAGCGCGGTATGCTTGGCGATACCGCTATTATAGGCCGTATAATTAGAAGTTGAAGTTTTGCCCTTGGAGATTCGCAGCTTCCGCCGTACAATACTGGACGATGCACTCAGGACTGAGGCAAGATTAGTAGAATGAACGGGAGTTACACATACTGAGCTGCTTCTTTTGTTAGAAAAAACGGAATATTGCGAGGTAGCTGAAGGTGGGGTTATGGGAGGAATTCCTGTATCATAAAGATTCAAGTTAAGTGCTGAGTTGGAATGAAATGGGTGTACCGGAGTAGAATGAGGAGATCCGGCCCCAGAAGAACATGGTGATGACAGGGTTGATGAAGATGCAGACTGACGACTTGCATCTGATCGTTGTTCTTGAGGATGGAATTGAGGAAATTGAAGGAGAACATCACTGAGACGACTGTGCTTAGGATCCAACGTCTCACATTCCGTCACTTGTTGTTGGTTATCATAGATGCAAGAAATAATGTAGGTATGTCTGGTGTGGAAGTTGTTGACCACTTGGATGACGCCGGAAGCCTCGTACTTTTTGCAAAGTACCTCGGTGGCTTTTCCATATTGAATGATAAGCATCAAGGCAATTTTCTTCACCGTCATAATGGCTTCTTGGTCAAGTCCACTAAGGAACGCACCGTGTACGTCTGGTTGCCTGTTTTCTTCTTCATCGGAACCAATGTCGGTGAAGTCACTATCGTGAGGCAGTCCTACATCAGTCATCGCCATTTCAGGCTGAGCCTGAGGCTGGGGTGATCTGGTGGGTTTGATGGCACGCTTCATTAATCCACGTAAGCATTCGGCTGCGTTAGGGATTTGAAGCATAGAACAAGCAAGAAGGTTGGCAGTGATGGAAATCAACGAAGTAGGGACCGATAAGAAATATTGGTCATACAATGACAACTCACATAAAAACCTCCCTACGGCAGTGATGGCCGATAAGGAGTTGGAAGCATTACCAGAGCCATTTGGACCGATCCGGTTGTATTTACAAGGAGTTGCACTGGCTCCTATATCGGAATGGGAAATGGCTAATTGAAGGCAGTCTTCCAAGTTGGGATGACTAAGTGACCACTCTAAAGTAGACAAAATATGCATTTCCATTTGGATAAACATCTCTTCATCGTAGGCGTTACGGCACATGATAGTTAATTCCTTTAAAGTAGGGACTCTGGACTTCTTGTCCTCATACTTTGCTGCTATCCAAAGGGCTGTACATCCCACCAATTGATAGTGACGCTTGAACACTATCCGCTTAGCACAATAGCGGTCAATGATGTTCATGCAAAGAAAAAGGGTATGAGGCTGAAGCTTGAACAGCAGGTGTAATTCAATTAAGAAGTCTAGGAGGAATGGACGCATGAACCATTGAATTTCTGGTTGAAGGTCGATCATGGCGGGGTTGACAGCCAGTAAGCCTTCTAAACGAGCCATAGACAACGTAATGTCATTTGTGTACTCGGAAATGAGCTTTTTGTTGGCTTGAGCTTCAAGAAGTTCAAGCATGATGCTGTAAGGCTTTGGCCTGGCGGGGGGAGGACCATATTTGCAAGGAGGATGGACCAACATGTCTGGGCTTTTTTGCTTCAAGGGGTGTTATAACGAAGGAATGGATGAAGCTAAAAAGGCAGAGGTTGTAGGATGATTGCAGACAATTTCGAGGTTGTTGGGAACAGGGAACGAAGGAATGGTGGAAATTGCGATTAGGATAGAATAAATATCAAAGATTGCACAATTACACTGTAAATATTAAGGGTTCTAGAGATTCTAATCTTGGTGATACTGATTCTAAGAAGGACCGAAGGATACTTAGAATTTGACTGGGACCACTAAAAGGACAAAGATGGAGCACAGGATTGATGGTGATAGACACGATGTGACAGGAAGGGAATGGGAAAGGGAATGGGAATGATATGAATGAAGGGTATGTGCCAAAATGAATGATTAAAGACTTTCACTACCAAGAAGAACCAACAAATTCCTATGAGAGGAACTAAATTGGTTTTATATGTTTAACCAGGCAAAGTGGTTTTCTTTTTCCACAGGAGGGTGTACGCGTCGGGGACGCGGATTGCAGCCGTCGCGGCCCCATTGCCTAAACCGTGCATGCGTCACAGGAATAGTCCGTCCTGTGAGGGTTGCGTTTCGCGATGCAAAGGGCCGAATCGAAGGAGAACTATAGAACTTGTTGATGGAGTAACCATCAATAGATGGAGAACTCCATATTTGCTTTGGTAAAGAGTCCTATATGACCAGACTGAGGGAGCTCCGAAACGGGAACGGAATTGGGCCATCTCATCTTTCAACCTCCAGCTTGTTTGACACCCTCCAGCTTGTTTGACACCCTCCAATTGAAGCTCTTTGCTCTTTCTGAATGCAGGATCTGGGATGATCCTACACGAGCACGGATGGCCACAAAGCGCGGTGGAGGGATAAGATTGTGGTGAGAGCAGATGGTAGTACCTGAGCGTGTCGCGGGAAGAGGCTGGGCTGATAGGGCGTGGGGGTGCAACGCGCCATTCTCTTACCTTCCCTGTCGCCGGAGGTGGGGGTGGATTAAGTAGTGGCAGTCCAGTTCAGCCACTATAATGTTAGCCGAAGTGACACCGTCACTAATATTAGCAAAATGATGATTATTACTAACCACCACCAATAGAATTACCACTCAACTACAAATTGCCACTATAATAATTCCCATCGATAATTATATTCTTACTACGATAAAACCCCAATTTTAATTAATTCCCTTTTCCCTTTTCCCTCTTCCCTTTTCCCTCTCCCTGTTAATTTCCAGATGCATGGAATATGTTCCGATATGAACTGTATCAAGATATTTTCTCAGTCAAAGGTTTTAGGTTCCGCAACAATATTGCGACACGTTAGTATTGGAGGAAACTTAGAAACATGGAATCTGTGGTAGTATTGTGGTATTTCTCAAAATTTACTGGGATTGATGGATTGGGGCTCAGGGATTCGGTTGTAGCAGAAAATACCGGAAACCTTCTAATACCTAACACCTCCTAAAATCCCTAACACCTCCTAATCCTAAATCCTCCAAAATACCGGACACCTCCTAATCTAACTCCCACACTGCACTCCCCTGGCTGGGCATAAATCATCCCTCACTATTTTCCCCCTATAGGCGTTATTCACAATAATTAGATAACTATCCACGATCCTAAATCCAATTCACATGCAATCATGACCAAACTAATTCCCAACCTAATTCATCCCAAACTATTCAATTCTAACAAATCATTCAGTTGCGTCCACGGCTGGTGGGTTCCTGAGTCTGAGCTGGTGTCAATGCAGTGACATGACAACTGGCGAGAATTAACAGTGGACCCCGAACAACAATTAACAATTGATAGGAGCCATCAATGGGATTAAGGCTTCCTTGGGCTTCCATATTGTGCCTCCATATTGTGCCTCCATATTGTGCCTCCATATTGTGGCCGTCAACCAGTTGCATCAACAAAACGCATCAATGTATGGCCGTGTTCTTTATTGATGTGTTCTTTATTGATGTCAGACTCACAATAGCCACAGGTTGCGTTGTTCCTTGCAGTTAGGTAGGAATTTTTCCTTTTGCGGACGCGACCTTCCTGTGTAGAGCCATTTGATCGGCTAGGGCAATTGTTGGCATTGGAGGAACGGTGCCTGTGGTGGATGCAAAGAAAACCGCGAATACACCTTGATGTATTGAGGTTAACATTGGCCGATTTGGGCGTGGTGGCCAGGTCAACCAGAATTACATCCACTGGTCTTCCCAAAACGATCAATCCCGACCCTTTCAGGGCAATATACACCTGCCGTTGTTGTAGTATTGTTGTCCGAAAGGGTTCAAGGACAACTGAACTGACGAAAGTGTAAGGGATTGAATACGTGGGGAGGAAGATGGAAAGTGGATGCTATCAGAAAAATATCGTAATCCATTGAATTTATTACCCTAGAGAGGAACCTTCGGCCCGGGGTCAGATCGATGAAATCACCGAACGAAGTGGTGTCTCCACCGGTGTTGTTGTGGTGAACATTCTGGCAATCTGGCAATCTGGCAATTGAGCAGTTTGGCAAAATCCGAAAATCCATCTCCATAATCTCACATCCATATTCTCATATTACTCTCTCAACAATGTTAATGTTAGCTGCCTTCGGATCACCTTGGTGGACTGATCAATAGTACGCGGCCCGGTTATAACAGGCCCAGCCACTTACTCAAAACCAACAGCAATTAACCCTAAGCTTTTATTAAACCGATGTGTCGCGCCCTTTTGCGCCCAATGAAACCTTCATGGCCAGACACGGTTGAAAACTGCCAGTTTCTGGCCATTTGTAACCTTTAATTCGCCCATATATTCTAACATACCTAACAGCCGGTAACTTTGAGGAGAATGATACTACCTCGTGCCTCTCAAGGTTCCAATTTGGATTCCATACCTTCCGTAGCTTGTCCTCCCAATTGACTCAGCTCTACATCTTTAGCTATTAACACCATAAATCTGACGTCTCCGCAGGACCACTACGCGTGTCTCGGTTTAATTAGGTGCATTGGCCACTAGTGCATGGGGCCACATCTCAAGAGCCACATTTCCACGTCTAACAAGAATATAACACCAACGTCTTCCTTAAGATTGACTGAATTACTCTCAATATGTCAATGTTCAATGGGTTATTTTAATATGTGTAGTGTGTAATTGTTGAAATTTAATATCAATTGTATCAATTAGTTCCGTCCATATATTCAAGGTGAAATCTCGTATTACCATCTCTGGTTGAGTCGCTCAATTTATCATCAAGTCCCAATGTCACTCAAAGTCACCCGAACTATCCAAAGTCCTAAAGTCACCCAAGTGATGGGTTTATTGTGCGCATGTAACTCTCCTTGTACCAGGTTTGTACTATTTTCTGGAAATATTTTTCACCTCATATTGCGGAGGTCGCGATTCCATGCTTTTGTTAATATGCTTGACAGCTAGGTTTAGGGTTTCCTTATTTGCTACTCAGGTGAAGCGCTCATCAGCCCCAAATTTGGGGAATTGGGAAGGTGAAGAATTCGAAGGAATTGAATGGAACTGACAACACAACTTTAGCTTCAAGCTCAGCTATAGCTTTAGCTTTGGTCTTTGGTCCAATAACCTCTCTCATCTTCAATGTATAGAATGATCCAGCTTGGCTAACGTTTTGTTATCTTTAGTAGTTTATGTGGTGATGTGGTCAATGTAGCAGGTTTGGATCAGATCCCCCGTTGTAACCTGCAACCCTCCCTACTGGAAACGAGTTGAAACTGAACCTTTTTGCTTCCGTCCCCATACTATGTTGATACGTCTACTGTGACATACTGCGACATTTGCACCCATTTCATAATTGCGTCCCATCCCTCCAATATTCCAAATCGGTCGAATAGATTCGGTCACTGACACCATATTTCAGTGGTTGAGCGAAAAGTAGAGTATAACCAACCTCTACTAGCAATATCAATAGCAATAAGGCAATACAACTAAATGATTGGCTAAATGGATTTGGTTAAATGGATTTGGCTAAATGGCTTAATTTTTCAGCCTTGGCTATAGTGTGTGTGTGTGTGTGAATACTCTGCAGTCCCGGGACATTGTTGAGAGCTACCTTATTGATGCATAACTGACTTGTTGATGCATAACTGACTTAATGTCAAACAATTGACTTGTGTGAAGTCTGCATGTTTGTATTGTCATTTTGGGACTGGATACTGCTCCAGGGATGCTTTCCTATTAGGGCCAATATGATGGTATTTGGAGAATTTTGTGTGGTCGAGGTGGCTGCATTGATACTTGATTTATTGTAATATACCCCAGAGTAGCTGAGGTATCCTAACATTTAATATCACAGAACCATAACCATAAACATAATTTTAACCAGAGCTTGAACCGGAGCTAGAACCATAGCCAGAACCATAGCCAGAACCATAGGGAACATATAGAGTAGTATCTTTAACAGTAAAGGGTAGAATTAACCCAATCCTGAGCTCCGTGGCCTGGATATCCCGATGGATCCCACCTTGCCCATCAGATTCCTACTTCTAGTTTAATCAAACTCCAGTTGTCCAACTAGTTCAATTTACTCAATTAGTTAAGTTGTCCAATTAGTTAAGTTGTCCAATTAGCTAAGTTGTCCAATAGTCAAGTTGCCTCAATTTACTCTTTCGGCTCTTTTGCTTAATTAGGCTAAAATAACTTGGAGTAGGCTGTACAGTTAAACTTCGTTTCTGGCGAATTGATTCCATAATTGGCTTATGATTTGGTGGTGGAACTTTTGATCGTTGGCATGATTAATGTAATTTAGTCTATTTTGCTTTCTTAGTTGGTTGGATAGGTTCGAACTTCATTGATTCTACTCCAAGTAGTAGATCTATTTTATAATCTGTCATTTTTCAAACCCCCAAACCCCAAAAACTTCTTGAATATTTGACATTACACCATTCTGGTTGATGAATTTACTTTATCTACTACAATTCACCACCGCTGATGATATCTGTTTCGGGCATTCGTCTCTTCACGTCTATATACTAGAGTTTGAATCATGTGCCTTGCTTAATAGGCACCTCTACCTCTACCACCACCTTCTTGATCGTCATTCTTAATGGTCTCATCAACAGATAATAACAACGTAGCTGCCTCAGTAGCAGACTCTAAGGCATTGATCTTAACCAATGCAGGTTCCCAAATGAAACTGGTCATATTGTTACCCACATTCTCTCTTTGGAAATCAATACCATACCATATTTCACCCTTAGCATGGGCACTTCTCAATTTATTCAAAAGCTCGATTCCGTCTAAACCGGCATTTTCACATAATTGACGTGGAATCACTTCAAGTGCTTTGGCGTATCCATTAATAATCAATTGTTGCTTTCCGGCAACCGTACGGGCATATTCTCTCAAGTACTTTGACAATTCCATTTCAATAGCACCTCCTCCAGCAACAACATTGCTATGACTAACTGCTCTCTTGACAATCATGATGGCATCGTGTAATGATCTTTCCACTTCTGCAATAACTTGCTCAGCACCACCTCTTAACACCAATGTACAAGTCTTGGCTTCTGGGCAGCCCTTAAAGAAGTTGTATCTTTGAGAACCGATTTGGACTTCTTCGAAGCTTTCACAAGTACCTAAATCTGAATCAGCGATGTCAGAACAAGTAGATAATACCTTACCACCAACTGCTTTAATTACTCTGTCCATGTCTTCACTAGCAACTCTACCGGCACAGAAAATGTTTCTGTCAGCAAAGAATTGCGTGGCCAAATCACCAATCGGTAACTTGGATAACACGATATTAGCACCAGTGGCAGCAATGGCTTCCAACTTGTTGAAAATAATTTGCCATTCAGCATCAACCACAGCTTGGTAGTCTTGCACTTGTTCCACACGAACTTCAGCATTATCTTTTTCAGCCTTCAATTCCAATTCAACATTCAAACTTACAATCTTTGGGTTAGTGAAACGCTTTGGTTGTTGTTCAAATCCGGCGTAGGAAAAGGTTTTTTCAAAAGCGACACCATCCACGAAGATAGAATCTTCCATGGCACCACCTGGAACTTTTTTAATACCAATCAAATTTTCGTCTAAGTCTTCTCTATCCAAAGTTAAAACGGCGTTGACCACCATTTGAGTAAAAAATGCAGAATTCTTACTAATAAGCTTGGAAGACATGGCAGTGGTTGCACAACGTTCGAGTAAATGACGGAATTCTTCAGGATCATCTTTCTTTACTTCAACAGCCAATTCCTTGATCTTAGCCACTGCCAATTCGTTGGCCTTTCTCAATCCACGAGTGATGAAGTGCGAAGAAATACCATCTTCAATGAATGCCTTCGATTCTTTCAATAACTCACCAGCTATGATGGTGACCGATGTAGTACCATCGCCAACTTCCGCATCTTGAGAACGTGAAATATCCACCAACATCTTGGCGGCTGGATGTACAATGTCTAACAACTTCAAGATAGTAGCACCATCATTTGAAATGGTGGTTTTACCGCTGGAATTGACAATTAAGATGTCGGAACCAAAAGGACCTAAAGTTGGTTTTAAGGTATCCTGAATGGCCAAACATGCGTTGATATTGTTCAAGATTTGACTCTTTCCTTGGGAGGAGTCTGTGCCTTCCTTCAACACCACAATAGTGGGGGTTTGAGATGAAAATGCCATTAGTTATTCAGTTACAACTAATAGCTTCAAATCATTGAAACTTTGTCGCCATTAGCACGGAGAAATTTATGGTACGCGCACGCGATTTTTGCGAAATTTTTAACGCTTTTCTACCTGCTGCCAATATCAAGCATACCAACCAATGTTCACTACCATCAAAGAAGTGACCCATGTGGTCCAAAACGTTGGAGGTTTCAAGAACTTTACCAGAAACATTTCTGGTAAGGGACACGTGCATTTGTCCAATAGAAGAGTTATGAAAAAGATCGAGATGGGTAAAGCCCGTCCGGCCATCTATTACCAATTCGATACCTTGGTAGAGCTTAGTGATGGATCTGTGATTAGAAGAAGGTCGCAGGCGCCCAAGGATGAAATCAGAATGATCACAGACCAAAGAAACAGTGAGTTGTGGAATCCTAACCGTTCTGACTTGTACACCAATGATTTGTCTACCGGTAAGATCAGTAAGTTTAAGCAAAGATTTGCTGCTTTTGAAACTGAGGAAGAGCCTATAGCGAAGGAAGTTCAAGCTCAACAAGAAGGCGAACCAAAGGCCAAGAAGGTAGACGACTTGATCGAGATGATGGGTCATAATGTTCAAGAAGTTAAGGGTGGTGTCTTGTACGATAAAAAGAAGAACAGAAGAAGATGATTGTGGGACGATCTCAGACTCATCAATTATTACCAAGTCCCCGTTTTTCAGCGTATTTGGAGACGTTAATGTTTCCTGGAAACCATGCCCTATCATTCTACTATGAATGTAGTGCCTGCCTGTATATATAGCTCTATAAATTTCCTAATGTATTTACATGCTCCGTAATATTGTTCAATACCTTCTTGGTATCATGACGAGAAAGTGTACTCATGATATCTATCAATGAACTTCCCAAAAACCTCATTTCTTCCACTGCCCATTGAACTGTTGATAAATCATCCACTTTCAATGATTGACTGGCAATTATTTCCAAACACTTTCTTCTTCCTTTAGTTGAAAAAGATAATATCAGTTTGAATTTGTTGGGGATGCCATATTTTTCAAGATTTAATGCCATGTTTTGTTTGTTAGTTGGTACCAATTCTGACTTCCCATCAAGTGCATTGATCTTGAGATACATTTTCTTCCCAGCACGAGTGCTGATTTCAGTTGTTAAATATTCCACAACGGTTATTGACAATGATTCGAGGGCCTTATCGCTGTTTTCAAGTTTCAAAAAATTCACATACAATGTATCAAGAAATTTCTCATGAAACTGGACAGTATCAGTTTTTAATAATTCTCCAAATGTTCTGGAATATGCCAATTTTGATACACTTATATCAGTGCTGCTGACCATTTTTATACATTGGTCAAGATTATCTTCTTGTTGTAATAATTTGTCAATAATACAATAAAATTCTTCATACAGAATTCCGTCTTTTGATTTGAAAATAACTCCCAAGATCTTTTCTGCAGCTTGTTCATGGTTTTGATCCATGAATGATTTGAATAATGTCGAATAAACCAGTCGAGTCAATGGAATGTTTAATTTAGGAATTAATGCGCTAAACTCGGATTTATAAGTGGTGTCACTTCCATAGACTCCGAGTAGGATATGAATGATCTCATGGTTGTTATGTCTTAATTCCGAGGGTATTCTGTCTATGATTTTGAAGGTGGTGGAAATATTCGGCAGACTGCCAATTAGACTTTTTAATGCAGGTATTGATTGGTCTGTTACGGTAATATGATTGTTCCAAATGGCAATCGCTGATTCAAAATTTCCCGTTTCCACATTCAATAGTATGTAATCATGCAAGACAATTTGTAGCTGTTGTGACAGTTTAACAATGTCTGAAAAATTATCAACCTGTTGTGCTCGAGTCAATAATTCATTAGCAAAGTAGATGGATTTGGGGTTCTGTTTGAAATAATGTAATGTCTTGGTTAATACTTTGGGGTCCTCCAATGCTCCTGCAAAATTATCCAATAGCTTGAGAATGATATAGGTATTATAAGAGTGATAGAGGTCTGCGTCCACACATAAAGAAAGGATAACTTGTTGCACGCTATCCATGCTGAAAGAGACCTTGTGGTCCAAAAACTGAAGAAGGTACGATGCACATAGCAGTGGTTCACCCACATGGTTTGCAAATCGTATCACGATGTCTCCAAGAGTGGTTTGTAAGGTTTGGATGGACAAGTCACTTCTGGATGTGATGTATGACAAGTCTGTTTGTAAGTGTTTGGGAAGTAAGCCTGCTGATTGGATCTCCTGCAATATGGCCACCACCATCTCCAGCCTTTCTAGAAAGAGCAATGATACGATATCATTGAATATAAGGATTCTAATCGAACTGGATTGGGGGAAATGGAAGAATAAGAACTTGATCATGTCTCGATTGATTCGGGGATATTTCATTAAATCTTGCATAAAGAACACACCATTTTTCTTGTAGATCTGGTCACAAACCATTACTGATCTGGAAAATCGGCTTGGGCCTGCTAATGCATTGTAAGCTTTGGTTAAGCGGTCAAATGTTTCCACATGGTTGGTATGGGAATAAGATGAAACGTCGGGTTTGATGTTGATTTCGGGTTCCTTGGCCTCCACTGAATAGTATCGTATCCACCGTGAGGGCTTTAGCCTTACAGTTCCACTGGCTATGGACCGAAGCATACTCGGTGAAGTGATGGAGTCAAAAAATTTATGCAGGAGTTGGTCCGCATAATGTCTTGAGATCATTAACTTGAAAAAAGAGTGAGAGTAGATGAAGACGAGCATCATCACAAAACTGAAATTACATAAGCTTATAAAGAGAAAAGGACAAAGCTCATAAAGGGAACCAATGGATGTGTGAGTTCAAGTTGTAAATATTTTATAGATGGGGTCATATAGTTTTGTGAGTAGATTACTTCTTTTAAGTGATACTGTAATGCATATAGTATGAGCTAATAGATTTAGTGGTTTAATGGTTAATGGTTAATGGTAAATATTGAATTGAAGATAGTCTATTGGTTATTAGCAGAATTAGATTGAAGTTGGTTTGATCTTTGTATGGACGGATAATTAGGAAGTCAAAAATCTTTGGTATTACTCTCCTTCATTAGTCTCTGTGCTACTAAACTAAACATGTATGAAGATTTCTAAAAATTTGAAAACTTTTACCAATTTACTAATTTACTAATTTATTAACTTATTAATTCATTAATTTATTAATTTCGCTATTTATATTGTATTGTTAATTAAACCATATTAATTCTATGAATATCGTTTCTGATTACATAATAGAACAGTCTCCCATTCCAAATCCATACATCACTTTTTCCACATGCTTTCTTACCTGGGGCCAATCTTGTCTACTCTGTACAAACTCGAAGATTTCCTCTTGACCGAAAATACCATTGAATTTGGATAAATCACTCACCAACTTTCCTATTGCTTTGGAATCAGTTCCACTGATCAAATAAATATTTCCCACTTGTTTCAACGATTGATACAATGGTAAAACCAATTTTTTATTGGACTTGATGTGGCCAACCATGAAATCAAAATAAAGGTTGAGGTCAGAAATTAAATTGGTAGCACCCGAAACCGAAATTGTTCTTTTTTTCAAAGTTTTAACAATGATCTGGAAGAATCTTTCAGCAATTTCATGTTGAAACACATCCACAATCGCCTTATCGGCACTATCAACCAATAAATCAATATTATCTTCCAAAATCTTGACGGCTTTTTGTGCAGCATCCGTAGGTCCAAGTGATAACGGAGTATCAGGTGATGCATTATAGTCAGAATCCATTAAATACTTTATGTAGACATGATCAATCTCATTGACCAATACTTCAATCCCGACATTAAGTCCATCTGCAACGTATTTATCCACTAATGCCTCGAGTTTCTTTTTATTCTGCAATGACGTATTGAAGATCGAATTTTCATGCTTGAAAATATTTCGATTGAGTAACTCTTCTTTGTAAAAAATGTCAATCATCTGAATTATCATATCTGCCATATTAATCAATTCAAAGAAAAGTCCAATTGGTTCATTAAATGATTCATTATGCGATTCTGTGTAGGTGGGAGATGCTGGATTATATGTTTGCAAATATTGTAAAGCCCTTTCGAAACCTGGCCTTATATGTTCACTACCAATAATTTCTAAGACGTGAGCAAAGATGCTCTGCATGGTGGTGAGAACATCGTTTCTCAACGAAGAGATAGTAAATGAATTGAAATGATAAAGTCTCAATAATGACGTTCTTGCCCCATTTAGTGTTTCTAACACCAAACTAGGACTTAAGATCTTATTCAATGATTTAATGTTTTCAGATAAGATTTCCGCTTTAGCTTGAATTTCAGAAAAATTCTTATCATCTTGAGCTTCTGTGGTCAAGCTTGAGGAATTCGTGGTAAAAACCTTTTTGAAACTTGTCAAAAAATCATTTTTAGTTTCAATCTTAACATGCTTAAGAATATTAAGAGATGTTTCTGCTTCTCTCTTGGAAATATCCTCCTTCCATTCTATGATTCTTTCTTTTGAATCAGCTTCAAATACCACACATTCTTCTCGCATATAATCAACCACGAATGATTCATACAGCATGTCGATTAATTCAGTGACAATTAATTTATATGATTCACCCACATTATCACTGGGATTCAATTGGTTCACAAACACTTCGGTCAAGAGTTCATATAGACGGGGTACTAAAACCAAGTAAGTTCCATTGGATTTAGATTCGTCAATCAATATCATTAATAATTCCTTTACTTGATTAGAAATCAATTCTTCACACACTTTATACATCATAGGAACTGAAGATGGAAAAATTAGATCAACAATTTCTGACTGCTGATTGAAAATTTTGGCCAAATCATCAATTAATCCATTCAAGCCCAGTTCACTAATTTGATATTCTCTGGTATCATCAGTGGTGGTGATATTATCTATTGCATCTTGAGGGGATTTTACATCATTATCTTTGACTTGCACGGGAGTAAAATATTTCGAAGGTTGGAAGGTATCAGAACTAAAAAGTTCACTGTCTTCATTATCGAATAAGCTCTTTTGTAGGAAGAAATCTATGAGGGTTTGTTGATTTTTTAATTCGATCAAAATTGTGACGAATCTTTTGGTGATTTCATAGTCTTGAATATCGAAATGGATCTCCAATTCTCTCAATAAGGCATTCTCAAAGATTTCAAACAACGAATTAATCTTATCTCGAATCAATTCTCCAGAATCTTCAAAATAATCAATTCTGTTATACATCATTAAATTATTAAGTATTTTGGCTTGTTCTTCTGGCAAACTGAAGTCCTTAAATATTTTCAATCTCTCATAGGGTTTGTTATCCAAAAGGTCTATGTAGTATGGATACAAGCTTTTGTGAATTTTAATCATTTGAAACTTGGCCAATTTGGGGATTTTGAACACATGTTGCACACATGTAAGTGGGTTCTCTAAGTTGGAAATAACCTCCTGGGTCATCTTGAACTTGGTGTCTTCACTAGAACCAGGCACTTTTGCTTTCTGCCATATTCCCATTTCTTTGAGCCTGGAAACCCACAATTCTGGATCACTAACCGTCCGGTATGTGTTGCGGGATACCTGGCCAAAACTTAGCAAATCTTGCACGGGAAGAAACCCGGCAATTGTTTTGGCCACCGGGATGGGTATAACTTCCGAGTTATACACATCGATGTCATTATTCCACAATACTTGAGACATTGTGTTTGCCCAACATGTACCAGTCGATACTATGGATTGTCTGAGATAGTCTGGTATGCAGTTCCCATCAAAATACCATAATATCCTGCACACAGACGGGTATTAAGTGAAGAGCCTTTGATTCAACTTAGCATTAAACTAACCAGAATGTGGAGGAAAGGAGTGGTACGAAGCCTACGAATACGTACCTGCTCCACGGAGGCGACCAAGAAGATGGTGTTGGATGGGCTGCGACAAAAATCAACTTCAACCACGAAGTCAGACTTGACTCCTCTCACTATAAACCCATCCTCACACTCCAACTACCAGTCAACTCCATCTCAACCATCAGATGAAAGTGAAAGAGCAGCCATAGCAGACATACTGGGCATAGCGGGAATGCTTCGTAATTTCATCCAGAAGGAATCACAAGCATTGAATGAATCTATCAACCGCAACTACGAGTCTCTTGAACAGATCCCCGAGGAATTGGATATTGATCCCAAATTAAAAGATTCACTTTCAGATATCATTGACAAAAATCATAAACTTTTCATTTTGCTAACATACAGCCCGTTGCTCGTGAACCCGGGAATTTATATCTCCACCTATGAACAATTAGATAATCTGCTTGATAATTCCCTGAAAACACTTCTTTTGAAAAGATTACTTTTCCACCGTCAATATGAAAAATGTTGGCAAATTTGCATGGAGACCTATACATCTCTCACAGATCTAGAGGATTTTTTGGATTTGGCCTTCCAATCATTTGAAGAAAACGATAATTTATCATTTGGAGTTTTGGAACTACTTATAGCATCATATTCGGAAGAAGTCAATCCAGGCTTTCGAAATCACATCATCGACATTTGCTCCTCCAAGTATAAAATCGATAGAAACTGGATTGATAACTGCACTAATACGTGGTTTGAACTAGAATCTCTTCAAAATGTGGAAGATTTGAATAACTTCCACGATACAGTTATGAAATCCGACCGTTACTCACGTATGTTATATCTTAAAAGATACTTCCAACTTCAAAAGAACCTGGACCTCGGGGAACAGGAAATAACCCAATTGATATCGGAAAATGGCAATCTCACTTCATGTCCAGGATGGTTAGCATCAATTGGACCAACATTTGTTAATTCATCAAGTTTACCTTTCTTTAAAAGTGTCAATATACCCAAGGTGGCCAAAGCATTATCCAAATTTACAGAAGATTTGACCCAAAAAATCAACCTCAATTCCAATGATGTGGTATACATACTAAGATCCAACCCGGATTTCAAACCTTTCGAAATTTACCAAAACTATTCTCATAATACGAGTGTGTTAAATAGACATTTGATAAACTATTTGATTACTCATATCATACAAAAGGACTCGATTGAATCAGTCCTTTTTGTTGCATCTAATAACCTTGCATTGCTCGAAGATCACTCCATAGTTTCAGCCGCTTTGGAAATCTTTTTACGAGCACCATCAGAGTTTCTAGGATTTTTCAAGAAAATCAATCATTTACCCAAGGAAAGACGCATAGACTTGATACCTCCTTTACTTGATTCTCTATTGGTTCATCCACATTCAATTCCCCAAATCCATTCACTTATCAGAAGCTTGCATTTCTCATATGATCAAAAAGCCATTCGATTGATATTAACCAAAGTCTCCACTGAAAACATTGTATCTCCAAATGAATTGGAATTATACCGAACTTTGACCTCAGACGTTCAATTGAAGTCAAAACAACTTCAATTGGAGATGTTCAGGTGTATGTTTTTAAGAAGTAAGATATATGAACCCGAAGTAATAGGTGATCTATTTGAAAGACTTCTTGTGACCACTCTTGATAAACATAAAATCTTGACCAGAACAAATCAAAACCAAAGTCAACAGCATGTACATTACGATCTACAACAATTATTGTCTGCTTGTACTGTTGATGAAAGAGCTGCATTTCATAATGTAATTCGGGCATTAGGACAAACCATCTCGCTCTTAAATTCTACAACTATACCATTAGTATTAAACCTGATGATTGATAAGGTATATGGTTCACAGTTTCAGTTTGTCACATCTAATTATGGTAAAGATTATATCATGAAGAATTTAGTTTTGGAAGTGATAAGATTTGTGGAAAGATCAACTGATATCTCTAACAGTATTTTAAAGATTAGAGATATTACTAAATTATTAAAAACCCCACAAAGTGGGAACGCTGTTATTGCGATAGCACATGCATGTTTATTCAACGTGATCATTAAAGAAGATCCATTGAAATCAATAAAGCTTTTAGAGCTTTATCAATCTAATAAATCTCAATTATCTGGGAAACTCACTCATATTATGTTAGGAATTATTCAATCCAAGAAATTCGATATAAATTATAGAGTCGATATCTTAAAAAGATTCACATCAAGGATGAAAGAATTGAACTATGAATACAAAATTACTCAATCACTTATTCATCAATTATTGAAGATAACAAAATCAAATAAATCAATTTTGTCTCATGAATCTAAACTATGGTTGGTGGAATATTTACAGGAGCTGAAGAATACTAAAAGAATCGCCAGTATATTCTTGAACAAACTGAAACCTAATGTTTAATCCGTCATTTCATTGTATATATGTACCATATTCACATTTTGTATTAAAATTCAAGTAGTCGATGCTTGTTTGCTCCTCATTCTTCTATTCGTGAACTGTTGTTAGTATAAATATCATGAAACTATGATGTACTTACCCAAACTCGAACTTGAAGTGATGTCATTGCACACTTTTTAGCAATTAACTCTCGTTCATATTTGTTTGGAAAAGGTTGAGCCATGAAGATGGTTTTCAAGAACTTTTTCGTTTCTCGAGATAAAGAATGCCTAGGATTTTTCTTCGAGCTATCTGAACGATCAGAAGTCGGAAAAGAAGTTGGATAAGAAGTTGGATATAACTGGTTGAAACATCCTTCAGGATTCGAAGAGCTGCTTTGAGTGTGTGCATCAACAGAGAAGTCAACTTGATTATCTTTTGATTTATCGTTGATGTGCATGAGCTCTTTTGCTTGATACATCTCCTTTCCTAAAAGTTCAAAAAGTTTACAAATATGTGGTAAAATATCAAAATCAATATCCATCTTTCCAAAAGCCTAAAATTTTGTTAATTATGCCTTACTTTCTCATCCGAAACTTACTTCAATTATGTCATTCTTTGAAACATCTAATTGTTGATGAAATACAGTAACATTCTTGCAACCGATAAGAGGAAGTTGAGAATTATTCACAGCTTCATTGTTGAATGCAGCGGTGACTTGTTCGAACAAGGTAAGTCTTTGTACTAATACTTTTAGATTTAATGCTTCCGAATACATTATGTAGCATTTTGCTTATTATGCAATAGACTTTATATTTAATAGGAAGCAACTATGAACTTCGAAAATGTGGGGTTCTCGATAAGGTTGGCGTGTGTAGTTCACACCTGTCACAAAACTAATAGTTCTATCGGCTTAAGGTGCCGAAAAAATATCCTCTGTAAACCCACTTCTGTTAGTGTCAAATCTTGATTCAAGGCGAAAATTAATCATTCGAGGAGGCTTGTGATTCAGGGGCGTACCACAAATTCTTTGAATTTTCACCTTAAATCTGCCTTTTTTAGCCTTTGAACCGCAATTGAGTTTTTGTCTTGTTTCATACGAGCTTGAACATAGATTAATGTAGGAGTAGTCGGTTATTCTATTTTGAATTCTCTCTAAATCTCCTAACCTTCCAGTTCGAAGCAATTGATATAGGACAGATTCAATTGTAGCAAGATATTCAAAATATGATTTAATTTTGTTGCTCGCAGTTTTCCAGGCCTGTTGTTAGTATTATTGAATAATCTATATCGTAACACTTACAAAAGCACTAAATTTTGAGTGAACTTGCATTTCTAATTTCCTACTTCTCATAATTTCTGCGAAAAGAGACCGGGCTATAATGAACAGATTTCTAGTCCTGTAGGTGTCTTTCGACAATAGCTTGCCATGTTCATCATCATTAACAAATTTTTTATTTGTGATTGTTTTTCCGGGCCTTATGTTGGAAGAAACCAAAGGAAATGAGAATTCCGTTGTCAACTGTTTGATTGAAGAAACACCTGTACTATAACTCGCTTGTGATTTTGGGGGGCACTTGAAACAATATATAAATGGCTTAGACATGTTTTTTTACTTTATTGTATTGAATTGGTGTTCTATATATACCAACATTTGACTATCAATTATTTTCTATGAAAATGTGTTCATTGAAATATTTTGCCAAAACCAGACATAATGGTTCGTAATAGAAATAAGAGAAATTTATCTTTAACTGTAAATCCCTTGCGTCACCATTTGAAATTGATCGTATAGTCTGGTATACATGCTTCCAAGACTTTTATTGATTAAGGAATTTTCAACAAACGCATCAGCATCTTCATCACTTAAATGTAATTGCAACCTTTGCTTCAAAAGTACACTGGTATTTTCACCATTATTGAAGCAAGGTAAAGCGGAGTCCTTTTGCATCAATTCTACGATGCTTATTATTTGGTCACTTTCTTTGCGTAAAGCTTGGAAACATTTTTTGCATAAATCTTTGAACTTTGCGAAGACCACACTGTCAATACCTCCCAACAATTCAGCATATTCCAAAGTGAACTTGAATGGTGCGGCTTCAAAACCAACACTACCTGGAGAGTTGGAAAGAAGAAACCCAAAATCAATATGCATTATATGACCTTCATTGTCGATCATTATATTTCCGTTATGCCTATCTTTGATTTGCAAAATGTAGCAGATTATCGAATAAGAGGCCAAACTCCTTGCGAAATTATCTTGTGCACGCTTAAATTTGACTCCATCAACTGAACCATACATTTTCACATAATAGTCCTGTAACGTGAAAATCCTTCCTTTCGCATTTTCACCTTCTTGAATCGATATTTCCGTCAACGACTTCTTTATTGAATGGATAGACATAGCATTGTTGATTGTTTCAACCAATCCAGTATTGGCACTTGTAATGAGGATTTTCATTCGTTTTGTCCAAGCTCCTACTTGCTTTCGTTTCCAGATATTCGATATCATGGTTATGAGTTGACAAGCAAAAGCTTCCTGCGGTAAGTCATCACCATTTTTAGCGATTACTGAGCATAAATCCCAGTTAGGCAAATGCCCATAAATACTTGAGTTTTTTATTCTCTGCTTTTTGTTATTCCAATCTTCCGCCAATTTGAAGTCATTTTCCAATTTACGCTGACCGGCATCTTCTTTATTACCCTGGAGTTCATTCAACTTTTCGTAGTTGATGGAGTCAAATTGATCTTGTAACGCAATCATAGATTCAACGATACGTGCTCTGATAGCAAGGGAATGCTCAGAACTTGATTGACCAGAGCTTTCCAATTGGTTTAACATTACCGAAGCTATCCTCATTTGATCTGCCAAGTATTTGGAAGAGTCACTTGGTAATGAACTTGTGGATGCTTGTGGTAGATCGACTGAAGATGGCTTTTCAGAACCTGAACCCAACTTAAGCTTATTAAGATTATTCAAAGAAGTTCTATGACTCAACATTGGCATTTCACTTAAGTCTGCCTCCGTATCGACGAAAGGCACTTGTTCCGGCAAATTTAATGTTTCCTCACTTTGTTCCACAGAAGTGATCCCACCAGTCAAGTCTAAATTAGTCGTAGAAGAAATTGATCTTGAGCCAGCATTAGAACGAATTCCTTCTGATATGATTTGCTGGTTTTGTTCTGAAAAAGGGTTAAAATCGAATTCATCACTCAAATACTCTATGAGCAACAAGAATGGGACTCTTTCTGCCGAATTCAAGACACATGCTTCGTTCACACTTAATCTCAATATCTTATGGTACTTTTTGTTTTTATTACTGGTCACAGGAAGAAGTTGAGGAATATCAATCTCAGAAGGTAATAATGTTTCGTTAATGATGGATAATTCCGCCCTTAGTGCTGAAAGTCTTGCTTCCTTTGGAATTTGCGATAACCGTAATGATATATTTTGAAGTGCCATCATAAAGCTGGTTTCCTTTTTTGCGTAGTTCACTTGAAGCTTTTTCAATAGCTCGTTGTAGCTTGCTCCCCTTTTAGCATTTGACCTCGTGTATTGTGAATTATGTCTCTTAGGAATGTCATGTATGTTGACTCTTGGAAACGCAATTGCTGATTCAGAATCAGCAGGTGATAAATATGGAGTAATTTCCTTTTGATCAACTTTAGATAAATCTGGCATGGATTGCGAATTCAAATTGTACTTGTCGGATTGGGTATCGTTTGTACTGTTACTTCTATTCAATTGAATATTTTGCCTTGCAGCTTTTTTTGATTTGATGACAGTATTGATTTTCATGTTATCCACAACATCATGAAAAGTTTGGCGATTAAGCCTGGAAATGGTTGCATCTCGTTTAGACTCAATAGACGTTCTGAGATCCTCTTCATCTGTTGTATATGCTTCAGATTCGTCAGACAGTAATGTCATACTATTCTTTTTAGAACTTAGTCTTGGAACAGACGAAGATCTATGATGAGATTCAATTAATGTACGAGTAGAGGCTACTTCATCATCAGACATGGTAGTGGTTTCGGTAGAAAGGCGTTTGTTCTTCATGGTCAAATTTCTGGTTAAACTTTTCTGGAAATTAGCAAGCTTGAACACAAAAGATCTTTCTTGCCTTCCCTGAGATAAAATTAATGGTGATGTGTATTGATTTAATTTAGGCATTCCGAAAGATGCCCCAATCGATGCACATAACATTATTGCTGGCTGTAGGTTTTCTCTGAAATCTTGGCTCTTACCACTTGAGACCTCGACATTGAACAATATATTTTGAAGTTTATTAATAAATTTCCTCACGATTTGAAAAGAATAAGATTCAGGGTCATTTCTCAATTCGAAGATGTACGCTTGTAAATTCCAAAACACAATAAGGGAAAAGTGTGGATATTTGGAACAGTATTCAATGAGAAAATCTTCTAGTGCCATCGAGTTCGTTTCAAATGCAACAATCAATTGGATGAATTGAGGAATGAAAAACTCCAAATCATCATAAGCATAATCGTGAAGTCGTTTGACCAAGTGGTGGTGTACACCAACATTTCCTCCATTCTTTTTGATAAGATCTATGCACTGGAATGATGTAAGCTTTGAAGACCTCAGCTGGTCAAGTAATTCGGTGTAGCTCATGATTCTTAGAGGGAAGGAATGTGTCCCATTTGGTTGTGATTGTATTGTCAAGTTTGGTTTCCAAGTTACAGGACAACGTTCCGAACTGTATGCAGGTCATAAATTATTTTGAAACGAGTAATTTCGTTTCTCAGTCATACATTAAGGAAAAGAACAGTTGTATTTAAATAATTTTATATACGTAAAATCTTAATAGGAAGCGCAAGTACATAATTAGTTTATCTAATATATTTTGAATCATGAATGATTTTTTTCGAAAGCAGGAATTTGATATTTGTCTTCGAAATGTTGACCAGGTAAGATAGGCGCAATATCCAAAATATGTTTTTTTAATTCTTCGGGAGTCGAGTTCAAGTCGAGATTCTTATAGAGAATGTATTCTAAATCTGAGATACTCTCTTCTTCGGGACCAACTGGTCTGAAAAATTTCGGATGAAAATCAACACCATCTTCTGTTCTCTTTTTCGCTCTGATTCTTTGATCATTTTCGACTTTAAACTTCTCTTCAGTAGCAGTTTCGTGGTCCCGGTTGCTAAGAGCATCAATAGTTGGCTTCCACAATTTACGGGATTCATGATCAAATTGTTCTGCTAAAGGTCTCACTGAGAGCTTTCTGGTGACAGTTTCCTTGGTATCGAATAAGACTTCCTTTTTCCCTGTCTTTAAATCCTTGATTTCCATGACATCATTCCATTTGCCAGAAATTGAAAATAAATGTTCAGAACTTGCAGTAGATTTTACAATACCTTCAATTGCATCGTAGGTTCCACTTATAAATCCCTTAGTTTTGAACTCAATATCAGCCTCATATTCATTTTTGGGACACTTGACATACATATGATCACCGAGTTCAGTTCTCATCTTTCCAAAAAGAATTCCCCTAACATAGACATTAGGTTGGTTCATGATGTAAACTTCGTCTCTTTTACCAAGTGTGACATGGCCCCATCCTTCCATTATCGCCGCTGATGAATTCCCGAGAAACTTTGATCTTGGAATAATTACACCATCTACCCTAATTTTCTGTTCTGGAACCATGTAAAAGTAAGAGGATTTAGGAGGATGATGTGATGTTTGCTCAGCAATATAAAAGGCCTGATCGTCAGATGGCAAATCCCAATAACAACTGAAGAATTCACCCAAAACTGGGTTTAAGGGTTTCTTCACAGCTTTTGGGGCAATATGCCAACTAGCCAAATACCACTTAAGCATCAATATAAATCTTTCCAACGGATCCTCTGTATTGTTCGCCTGGAACAAGATATCAGGGATTAAGAAGAAATTGGTAATTCTTTCAAGCATGGACTTCTTTTCTAGAATAAAAGTAGGCAATGTTATTTTAGTCAAATCGCAACCTGGTCTTAATTGAGATATAATTCCCATCAATATGGATTGCCCTTCGTTGTCAACTTCGTCTATATCATCGGAATTCTCGGGGTTGTCAGCATTGGTGCTCTTAGAATGATCAACACTTTTATCAATTGAGCTGCTTGAATCATGATCATGATGGGAAATTAATTTTAATTTGTCTAGCTTTGAAGTCAAGCCCATATTTCGTAGATTGTATTTATGAAGAGAATAATTAAAAGAGAAGGAATATATTAGTCAATAAGTACATTGTTGCTACCTAAGAAAAAATGAGAAAGGCGTGCTTGTGAAACTGGCCTCAATACACAGTCCAAAAAAGTCAAAACATGAATAAAGTGTGTACATTAGGTACAACAACTACAAGTAGTCAATCAACTGACTTACAAGCTGAATGTATTTCTTTATATTGACTATCCCGTAGTTTAGATATATTGCAGTTACAAATAAATGTTGTCCGGGTAACTTACGTGTTGTGTGCATCAAATACAAAAAGAGCGCTTGAACTATTAATTCATGCAAAATAGGATATAGAGGACATGAGTGGTCAAACATACGGGGTGACTCCACCCATTTCAGTCGCTAATCCTACACCCAAAGAGAATGAATTCAATGATTCCTTGATTAAAGAATTAAAAGCCAGGGGATCTTTCGAGAGTGAAGCGGCAACAAGAAAAAGAGTAGAAGTATTGAGTATCCTTCAAAAGCTAACAGAGGAATTCGTGTACATAGTTTCCCTTAAAAAGAATATGTCTGAAGGGATGGCAAAGGATGCCGGTGGAAAAATATTTACTTTTGGCTCTTATAGACTAGGTGTTTATGGTCCTGGATCGGATATTGATACTTTGGTTGTTGTTCCTAAGCATATCACCAGAAATGACTTCTTCGAGGTTTTTTATGAACTATTGAAAAAAAGACCCGAACTAGAGGAAATTGCACCCGTTCCTGATGCATTTGTTCCGATTATCAAGCTTGAGTTCAGTGGTATATCAATTGATCTTATTTGTGCTCAATTGGATATTTCAAGGGTTCCTAAAGATCTTTCTTTAAATGATAATAATCTCTTGAGAAACTTGGATGAAAGAGATTTAAGATGTTTGAATGGTACCAGAGTGACAGATCAAATTTTACAATTGGTTCCTAAACCAACAGTCTTTAAACATGCCTTGCGTTGCATTAAATTATGGGCTCAACAAAGAGGTACTTATGGTAATATTTTCGGGTTTCCAGGTGGTGTTGCATGGGCTATGCTTGTTGCGAGAATTTGCCAGTTGTACCCAAATGCGGTAAGTGCTGTGATAGTGGAAAAATTCTTTCAGATATACTCACAATGGAGCTGGCCTCAACCTGTTTTGTTGAAGCAAATTGAAGATGGTCCATTGCAAGTTAGAGTTTGGAATCCCCGTCTATATCAACAAGACCGCCAACACAAAATGCCTGTTATTACACCGGCATACCCGTCCATGTGTGCTACTCATAATATTACTGCATCAACCCAAAAAGTGATCATGGAAGAGTTCAAGAGAGGAATGAGCATAATGCAAGATATTGTATCTGGAAAAAAATCTTGGTCAGATCTACTTCAAAGACACGAATTTTTTCATAAATATAAATTCTACCTATGCGTTGTTGCAGCTACCCAATCGAATTATGAAGAGCATCTACAATTTAGTGGAATGGTTGAGAGTAAATTAAGATTACTTGTTCAGAAACTTGAAGCAGTTGAAGGTGTCGAGCTTGCACATCCATTTGTCAAAGCTTTTGACAACGGATATTTCTGCGAGAATGCAGAGGAGGTATTAAATGTTGTTAACACATATGGTACCCTTGAAGGTGAAAACTTGACGAATGAATTGAAAAAATCTGATGATCCCGATAAAGCGGAATTAGCCAAGTCAAAATCAGAATTGCACTTAACAAAAATGTTTATTGGCTTGAAAATTGATCTACAAAAAGGTGATAAAAAACTAGACATTCAATATCCTTGTGCGGAATTTTTCAATATTTGTAAAAGCTGGCAAACATTTGATTCGAATAAGCATCATATACAAATTAAGAATGTTAAATTGTATGATCTTCCCAATGATGTCTACATCGAGGGAGAGACGAGGCCAACGAAGCCAACAAAAAGAAAACGAACGTCACCCAAAAATGAGGTGCAAAAAAGGCCAAAAAGTATTGGAGCAGTTGTAGCAAAATAGCCCATAATATTTTGCTATTCTGAATTACCATTTTTCAAATGCAATAGAAATGACGATGATATAGAATTAAAGCAAACTAAATAATAAGTACTATTAACACCAATATTTCCATAATCTTTTGTGAATGGGTAATGATTGATTGTATTGTTTCTCTTCTTCAATTTCTTTCCTTATTATTTCGATATCTGTTTCTCTTCTTCCACTATCCAAATCAATATCTTTTAATGGAATGTAAATTCTCCAGTTTCTGGAGTATAATTTATGTGAAACGTAGAATACCAAAATCACTACTGAACCCAAGTAGTTTTTGAAAAAGTTTTCTGCGCTGGCTTTCTTTGCGCCGATAGGGAATAAAGCTACCCAAAATTGGACTCCTAATACCAAGATTAAAAGTGCCATTGAATAAAGGGATCCCCATACACCACTGACGGCAGTAAACACCAATTCATTGGTATCTCTTCCTTGAAGCTTAAGTGCCATTCTGAATCTTACGTGACATAAGCCAATGTTGAACCACAGGAAAATCGTAGCTAAACCTGAAACGGAAAGTAACCAAGCGAAAACATCGTCTTGTTTTCTGTAAGCAGAAAGGAAACACAAGAGTCCAAAAATAGCGGACAATAACAATCCAGCCAAGGGCCGACCCTTACGGTCGACATATGCAAAAGACTTAGGAGCCAAACCTTGAGCTCCCAAACTTTGAACGGTACGGGAACATCCATATACGGCGGAGTTACCCACAGAAAGAACCGAGATCATAATCACGGCATTAAAGATAGAGGGTAAAGCCTTAATACCACCATTCTTGATGGCAATGACGAAAGGTGAAGCCGAGGAACCAGAATTACCCAAGAGTTGTTTTGAGTTGGATGGTACGAGTAACCCGATGAAAGTAAGCGACAAGAAGTAAAAGAGAAAGATTCTCCAGAAAACTTGTCTAATGGCCTTGGGTAATACCAATCTTGGGTTAGCCACTTCTGCTGATGCCAACCCCACCATTTCACTTCCAGCAAGAGAGTAAGAAGCGGTGACGAAGGTGGTAGCCACTCCCTTGAATCCATTGGCAAAAGCTCCTGGATTCTTCCAATATTTATCTCCCACAAATTTGTGGTTGGGACCACCACCGCACACCAATACCACCCCAAGAATAATGAAGCCGATGATGGCGATAACTTTGAAAATGGTTAGGTAAAATTCCGCCTCTCCATAACCTTTGACATCAAAGAGGTTAATCGCCACAATGAGTACATAAAAGATGGCTACCCAAGCCACTGGGTTAATGTTGGAATTCCAGTAGGTGATGCACATGGTGGCTGCCACAAGCTCTAGTGGTAATACGATCAACCACATTAAGGCGTAGTTCCATCCCACAGCGAACCCCCATGATGAATCCACGAATCTGGTGGCATAAGTGGAAAATGCTCCGTTAACAGGATAAGCTACACAGAGCTCACCCAACGAATGAATGGTACAGAACACCATGGTACCCACCAAACCCCAAGCGATCAAAAGGGCAGCAGGACCTCCAGTATGTAAGGCGCCTCCAGAACCGATCAAAAGACCAGTACCCACACTTCCACCCAAGGCAATCATTTGGACGTGTTTGTTCTTTAACTTTCTGTGTAATTCACCTTTGGAGGTGGCAGCCACTGCTCTCTCGATATCATTCATATCGGAAGAGGTTTGTGTGGGAGTTTCATCAGCAGGACGAAATGAATCTTTGAACCGAGTCCAGCGGCTAACATTGATGCTTTCATCGTAACTGAACGACTCTTCTTCGTATTTCTCAGGAGTCTTCATGGTTGAAGTAATATGAAAAACTTGTCCAATGAGTCTTATGACAAATTTTGGGGCCAAGCAATTTTGTGTTCCAGTTTTATGGGGAAGTAGTCAGCGAGAAAGCAGAACATGTTATGGGGAAGGTTGAGGGAAGGGATGAAGTATGAGGAAACTACAACATTAAAGAGAACTGGTTGAAACATTTACGAGGTTGAGGTTGAGGTTTCACTTAGTCAACAGGGTGCAAACAAGTTTTGGTTGTAGAGGGTTTGGATTTTGGATTTGGTTTTGGTTTGTGGAGGTTTACCATTTGAGCATCTCGCTGTAACTAGTGAAAATTTTTTCACCGAGGAACTGAAGAAAGTGTTTGGATAAATGGAGGATGAAGATGTAGCAGATTGTAAACATTATATAGAGGTTCCCCTTGATTAGAAACCGATAGCATGACAGCTGATAAGATCGTAGAATGTGTCAGCCGTAACCGTTGACAGGACGGCTCGATCTTGTAGGTGTGAATGGCCGAGTGTGAATGGACCAATGAACGTGGGTTATTGTCGCGTATTCACGCTTAGCATCGGTAATTCAAGGGTTCGAGCCGCACTTGAATTTGGTTCCAGTAATTTGAAACGGACATCTAACTACTGTGGCTGTCGGAGTCTCAGACACCTCGGCTGCATTGGGGGATATGGCCCCTTTGGTTGCTTTGGCTGCTAATGGAGGCACATTGGGATATAAAGAAATCTGATAATCTGATAATCTAGAGAATGCACATTTAAGCTTTAGTCAGTTTATATATCAGTGAAATGGCATTAACTCCGTGATGTTCGGTGGTGTTGATGTTTCCATTCATGGTCCAATTCCATGGGAAGTCCAAGCGAATTATAATTACATCAACAAATAATTGAGATATGTCCACTTGGTGATCGGCTACAAACCCATGTGTTATCTAGGCATCTATTGCATGCTGGAAGATCTGTTTTGTGCGCAAATCTTCTATGGCAGCTTTTCACGCACCAGAACCACAGTCTAGGAATTTCAAGAAATCTCACGGAATCTCAAGGCCTCTAAGAATCTCTAAGTAATCGGAAGGCTTAGCAAGATAAGTAATTAAAGGAGCCAATAACAATTAATCCGGAAGTTAAATTGGTAGTACCAGTTCCCGGAAAAGTTCCCAGAACAGTCCCCTAACAATTTAGACTACCACATTGTCTACACTTTAGGACAAGGAATAATTGAACAATTCAAGTTTCACGGTTCCTTTCTTTTACTATG